>JABXJD010000002.1:3762500-4170000 GCA_013375575.1 Percina caprodes | reverse complement strand
GTGTCAAGTTTGTTGCGCATGCATGTCAAAAGTTCACATTAAGCTCCAATCTGTCTTTTTGTGTTCGAACATGTTGTCTTGCTTTGCTACAGTGTAGTTCTACAGTAAATATCTCTCGGGTATATGGTATTTTCTGTACAGCAGCAGATGGCCGAGCTGCAGAGTACAGTCCCCGCTCTCTACCAGATCTTTTGCAATGTGAGGAAACGGCGAGGGACTTCTAGCTATCCTGCCATCACTTCCAATTTGGCTGCAGTCAGAATAAACTACACAAGCTGAGCAACTAGTTAGTATTTGATGATGATAATAAATAGCTACATTTCTCAGGCCTTGACTCAACTTTATCCTCAGTTTTTTGGACATGGATTAGTCTCCAAAGTTTGGCGAAGTAAGTTTTGTGAAAGAACTTTTCAGTGCAGATGCATCACATAGTTTATACACCTGCATAATGTGTAGGTGGGAGGTGACATATCTGTCTCAAGAAACTTGTTTTGGGATGGTTGATGCTGTCCAAGATGCTTACAATCAAACAAGCCCATAATTTGCAAGTCTTTCTTATGAACACCGAGCCATGCACAGCAGTTATATGAGCTATAATAACAGATACCCACAGTGACAGGCAGACTATATACCTATATGCACCTATTCATATTTTCACCCATCCAAAACCGTTTGGGATTATATGGAGGATGGCTTAAAATGTGGATACGCTACACTTTTTTATATTCCTGTAGAGTTGAATTATTATATTGAAGTTGAATAATAAGCACTGAGTCAAACAGCACACCCTTCATCTGCGGAGCTGTAATTAACGGGGGCAAAATGCAGGCAGTGGCAAAGGAGAGAAAAAAAATGCAAATTATTCTGCACAAAGGCTCCTCACAAATTGGCGTCACCATTTCTCAAATTATATCATTACTATATTTTGAAAATGTTAATCTGTTGAGCGGATTTCCCGGGGGAGTTGAGTAAATTAGTTCTATTTCCGAGACTGCCTCTCTGCAAAGGCACGGCAGCGACAAGCACCTCTGATTTGCTGATTACAATTAGACTCCCCAGTTTGGGCTCCTTCAAGCATTGATAATTTTCGGCATATTAAGCACGTTTTAGCAAAGGTGATAAGTCAGTTTTAATTGAAATGAAATTATTATTCTAATGGAAGTTTGGTTATTATTATTAGGAGGCACCAGTCATTCTAGCTTCATTTTTAATATATAAATGCTGGGGAGTAAAAAAAGATTTTGAAGGGCATTAGGGTGTCAGGATTGAATGAGGTAATTTGAAGGGAATTACTTTCTCTTCTATCAGAAATGAACTGAATTAAAAGTCCAAATCAATCGCTTTCACTTCTCCATTCTACTTTGACAGCGGCACAATTACAGATAATTAGATGGGAGGAAACTTTTAATTGTGGGATTAGAGGGAGAGAGAATTTGTAGGATCAGAGGAAAATTTCGAGGCAGAGTTTCTTGCTTAAAATCGAATCAAAGGATTTGTGAGCTTAAAATGGCATCCAGCTTTTTTTCCTACTGTTTAATTGGAATTGCATCTAGTTCATCCAAATCATCCAAAACAATTAATTTAGATTTAATTCTATAATTATCATCAAATCGAATAATGTGCAACCTAATTTAGATAGTTAAAAATTAACGTCCGTGAAGTTAATTGAGTAATTAAACTCCTAAACTGCTGCCTATTAATTTGCCTGCCTAATTAAAACTGAATTTGATTCTGTGCTGCTAAAGTAAGCATCATTGTTGGATGGGCATCTTGATAAGACTTGTGTCTTATTCTTTTCTTTTTTGGGGGTATCATTTAAACACATAGCCTATATCAAGTTGGCAGCCCATGAGTTTCATCTGGTTATCTGGAGCCAGGTGAGCTCCAAAATCCTCTTAGGAGGCTCAGACAAACGGCACATAAAGTTGGCATTTAAGAGACTTATTTAGGGATGGAAAAGATAACGTGCAACTGGAAGTGGTTGACTTCTATTTGTTTAGCCCCAAAAAGAAACTGTGATTGGTACAAAGGGTCAAGAAAACACGTGAGTTAGTAGGCTAAACATATGGACTTTTGAACTTTTAATTAGAGTATACGTAAATTAATGAGTGTGTGTGTGTGTGTGTGTGTGTGTGTGTGTGTGTGTGTGTGTGTGTGTGTGTGTGTGTGTGTGTGTGTGTGTGTGTGTGTGTGTGTGTGTGTGTGTGTGTGTTTTAGGGCGACTTTCGTGCTCCATCAGTGTCAGTGCTATTTTGCACTACCTAATTCATCCCTGTGGTCGGTGGCCAGTAAGAGGACACTAAATCATTATAACATTTAACAACCCTAAATGATAAAATAAACATTTGACATGAAGTGACAATAGCAGAAAGCAATACCATGTGTCTGGCTTTAAGTGTAAAGTGGATATAAGTCAAAAGCATCATCTCAGATATAATCCACTATCTAGGCCTTAGGGTGTATTAGTAGTTCCACTATCACTCTTGAGAATCACTTTTTTCATAAGCTCAAACAGAATGCTGTTTTATCTTATAAAAGGTGCTTAAGGTGAAGGGTTTACAACTGACTAGACATTAAGGTGACAAACCATGTTGTGTTTTTAAAAAGGGAAAGTTGTCCACAATATTCTTCCCACAAATATGCATTGTACATTCACGTTTCCTTGTAAAGTAATACCTTTTTTTTAATTTTATTTACACCTAACACTGATCTGTGCTGAGGTGTATCTGTCATGATCTCGCAGCCCTCCTGGAATTTTCTTTCTTTGGATGGAAAGCTGAATCAATTAGTCTATAGGCCCCTGTGCTAGTATTGATTCAGATCAACAATACATAAATGCAATAAAGACGATGTGTCCAGCTGCAACAAACGACTCAGAACTCTCATTGAGAAGAAAAAAAAACAAACACCTTTTTTTTTTTTATTATATTTTCCCTCTGAACAGCTGCCAAAAGGACCAGTTATAAAAAGGTAACAAGGCAGGGCAACAGCGCGACTGAATGCTGGCCTTGTTCGCCTTATTATCGGGTTAATTAAAGCTAGAATCTGACAATGTCACCCGGTTGTAGAAAAACGGATTTAAATGCAATGTCTCTGGAGACTGTGTCAAGGGCTGCCTTTCATTGAGCTCCTGTGTGCGCCCGAGTTGGGGACAGCCTATGGTGTATGCTTGGAAACGAACGAAAAGCAATTATTGAATTTTAGATGTTCAAAATGCGAAATGAATGGGGAGGAATTATTCATAAGATCTTGTCCATGTGCGTTAAAATTAAAGTTAAAATACAAAGAGGGGAAAAGCTTCAAAGACAAGCCCACTGCTGCTAAAAGGGAAGATAGATAAATAGGCGAGATCATTTCTGAGGAGTTCATTAAAATGTAAGGCTACACACTGAAATACAGAGGGTTGTTATTTGGGCTTGGGGGTCAAGTGACGAGCGGATTATATACTTCCTCATAATAATATTAATTAAACAATTTGCATGCTAATAGGGTAACAATCATCGCAGCTTCTGTTGAGAGATTCGGGTTATTACAACATGCCAATCCGGGTGCCAAGGGTCAGGGAATGAGTGGGGTGCGAAATTTCAACTCTGATTAACATTATGACAGCGCCAGACTTGGGATAAATAAAGTCGAATTAATTATTTGAGAACCTAATGAGCAGATAGGATTTAGGCTAGTCACATATTGAGTGCAGGGGTTGCACAAGTGGAGGAGCTTTCCAATTTAGTTTCCTGACAGGAAATGTTGTGGATGCCTGCATAAATGAGTATTGGGTTGCTATTTTATTGTATTCTATTCTATTCCTTGTTTTATTTATTTTTTATTTTTTAAGTAGTAAACGCATTCCTTTATTTTGTCATAAATGTAACATAAGGTTGGTCGTAACTGGATGTTTTGCCTTATAACAGTAAACTATGATAGTTTACTCTCGCTTTGTGCCTTTTAGCAACATCTGTTTTCCGCCATGCACGGGAACCTGTCTGATTATGGTTTAATATTTAAATGATCCATAAAATAGCATTGTTACATTGTTGTTGTTTTACTCAGTTTCTTCTAAAGTGGAACTCAGGGACGAGAAAGGGTACCAATAGTCCAAAGAAGGTCGCAGTCATCCCTGGAGAAAGGAATAGTTTAAGTAAAAACATACCAGTTATTATTGTATTATTATTATTATTTGATCGGCTTTCACTTTTGTTGCTGCATCCCCAAGATATGTGCCAATAATCAAAAAACAATACAACACTAAAAGATAAAAATAAATAAATTAATAATGCTAATAAATAGCCATGCCTTCTAACTTGGATAAAATCTGACATTTTCTATTTCCAATCTGGTCTAATATTCATCTATTTGCAGCTCCTCCACTGAACAAAAAGTCCGGGAGCCTCTGGCCTAAGCTATCCGCCTGTAGCCTTTCCTTCCTGGGATTTAGCGAGCCCTTCCTCCCGGTGGGTCCCCCGTGTAGTTGCGATGTAGTTCTTATCAAAGCCCTCCTGTCTTGTTGTGACAGCTCTGATATTGTTTATTGAGGTGGATGTCAGCTTTAATTAGCAATCGATACAGGGAGCGTTTGCAGAGCGCGTCTCTGACGTCAGAGTCCATTACCGCTTCTCATTGGGTCTCATATTCCCAGAGCCTGGGCTAATTATTGGGAGGTTCATGTGGATAAAGTACAGCTCATCCCTCCCTTCACATCATGTCCCCTACTCGTTGGCCACACTCACTGCATGCTTTTTAAATTCCCATCACCGGCCTCCAGACGTCGTTTCCTTTTGCCTGCGGGATGATGGACAGCAGGATACTGGATCCACCTCACGCCCAGTTCGGAGGCTCTCTCGGCGGGATGGTGGGCTTCCCGTACCATCTGAGCCACCATCACGTTTACGAATTAGCCGGGCATCAACTTCAATCTGCGTCCGCCGTTCCCTTCTCAATAGACGGATTACTTAATGGTTCCTGCACGGCTTCAGTGGGTAATTCCAGCCACCTCCTGTCTTCGGGCTGCGGGATGAATGGAGATAATCAGCAGTACAAACTGACAGGTAAGCCACATTATATCGCCTACTACACAATAACATCTCCTCTAGCTGCGCTGGTTGCACACAGACAAAACAGAAAGAAACAAAGACAGGATATTGCGATACAAGTTATCCTCTGGTGGTGTTTAAAGGGCAAGCCGAACCACACACACACACACAAACACACACACAGGCAGAGGAGCATTCTTCGCCTCCCACTTCATTTCCATCTCCGAAAGCTATATGCACCCAAGCAAAAACAATGTTCCTGTCATTCGAGAAATACTAGAGCAAGGGTATGCATGTTAACGGCTGAATGTTTCCTCTTTATCTCAGAAAGCGACAGATTTGATAGAAGCTGCATGTGTTTAGACTGCAAAATCTAAAATGCAATCACCTTGTTCAGCTCTAAAGTTTGCAGAATTTGCATAGGCTATGAATGAAACCAGTATGCTTAGAATTGTGTTAAAATGTATTTATTTATTTTCATTCTGCTGTCAGACTCGGGGGACCCAGACAAAGATAGCCCTGGTTGCAAGAGACGGAGAACTCGCACAAATTTCACTGGTTGGCAGCTGGAGGAATTAGAAAAGGCTTTTAATGAGAGCCACTATCCCGACGTTTTCATGAGGGAGGCACTGGCTCTTCGATTGGACTTGATAGAATCGAGGGTTCAGGTAAATATTCATTTTTTTTCTCCTTCTATAAGTTGTGTGTGTGTGTGTGTGTGTGTGTGTGTGTGTGTTTATTTAGTCCTTTGTTTATTATTCATTAATAGAAAAGGCTCAGGGTTTCAATGTCATAGTCCAAACTACAGAAATAAATTGCATAATAAACCTTCAGGTATAGCATAGGTTAATTTTGGGTCATGATATACCCTGCATCTTGAAATAATTTAACAATAATAATTATTGGACCCACTTGATTGATGTGTGTTGTTTGACCTTTCAAGGCTTATGTTAGTCCAATAAATCAATTTTAATTACATCTTATTTTGAAAAATAATGAAGATGTAATGCCAACTGATATTTATATAGGCGTTTAACTAGCCTACATTATTTTGCCAGAAATCTTGGCGCTATATTGGTCAAATATATTGACAATGGCTAACCAAAATATACCAAAAACAGTCAGTGTATACTGATCACACTCAGGCTAAATGAGTAAATATACCGACCTTTATTTTATTATAGTAGACCAGTGTTGTTGATGAAAATAGCTAAATTTAATTGCACAGTTTACAAAGGACAAAATAAATAATGAAGACATGTAAACCTTTTTTTAAGCTTCATCCCAACTTCTTGTAGCTTTGATTGTTTTTAATCAAAGGCCTAATTAAAGGCCTGCATATAAAACCGAAGAGCAAGGTGTGACCTCGCTGTTTCTTTAATTACCAAATTGTAAAATCTAATTACTTGCACCTTGCAGTAACAGAACATTACACACGTTTCACTTTTTTTTTTTCTTCTTTCTCTGCAGGTATGGTTTCAGAATCGCAGAGCCAAATGGAGGAAAAAGGAGAACACGAAGAAGGGTCCAGGTCGACCTGCTCACAACGCCCACCCCACCACGTGCAGCGGGGAGCCCATGGACCCCGAGGAGATCGCCAGGAGAGAGCTGGACAGGATGGAGAAGAAGAAACGAAAGCAGGAGCGACGGCTGCTCAAGTCCCAGAACAGGCTCGCTTCTGGGGATTTATTTCACACCCCGGGATCAGACAGCGACAGCGGGGTGTCGCATGTGACCGACAGTGACCACACGGGCCCGCCTTTTGACTCTGTGGGGGGAACCAAACGCAATCGAGCTGCGAGCAAACACCTCACCCTCTCCACACCCAACACCAGAACCAAAGACACTTGGACCGGGATGCTGGCGGATCCGAGCTGGACTCGCCCGACGCCAGCCACCGGTCAAGCCTGCAGTGCTCCAACAACAGCAGCGCCTCCAGCGTGCAGAAACTCAACCCTTTTAGCGTCGAAAGCCTCCTTTCGGACTCCAGGCCGAGACGCAACCCCGCGGCCTTACCCTCCTCACGGCCTTTGATAGGGAAGGGACACTTCCTACTCTATCCCATCACACAGCCGCTTGGATTCATTGTTCCTCAAACGGCCCTGAAGACAACAACAGTGACACAGTCTGACGCCCCAGCAGAGAGAAACCCGTCCACTGTCCGCTGCAGCGTCTCCGCGAGCTCTGCGGGATGTAGGAGCAGCTCGCCGGACTCTGCAGACGCCACACACAAGGTACAGGTGGGATCAGAGGAAAAGACACGTTCACCGCACACCAGCCCATCCAGGGCCGCCTTTTCCACTGGCAAAAGTACTCAGACCTCTGTTATTTGCAGCGATTCGACTTTCGCCCACGAACACAGTCCACAACTCATTAAGCCTGTCGATGCCGACAGAAAAGAGCATTTAGCGATCAAGGACCACCCTGACACCCCCGAGTGTGTCCTCAGTGACAGTCCAGCAGAAACAAAGACAGACTCTAAAGAAGATGTCGACATGGAATAAATCATTTTGGGGTAAACAAAAAAAGAAGAAATCAGTACTGATATAGCCTCTAAACGACACCTTTCATTGGGCCAAAGCGAAACTACTTCCTTGCATCTAATCTCTAGGTTTCCCCACTTTGCTGATACTTTGACAATGGTGTGCTCTCTCTCTCTCTCTCTCTCTCTCTCTCTCTCTCTCTCTCTCTCTCTCTCTCTCTCTCTCTGCGAGTGTGTGTGTGTGTGTGTGTGTGTGTTTGAGAGAGTCAAAAGTCTCTAGATATCCTTTAATGTGTGATAACTTGTCAAAAAACAAGACCACGAGACCAACTAAAATCCTCAAGAGCTGTAAAAAAGGTATTATACTATTTATATATGTAAGTTTTTTTTTTTTCTTAAATAAATCTATTGTATACAAGCACCTCAAACCGTGTGAGATCTTAAATAGAAGTACATGCGGTGCAGGACTACAGGAAGGGCTTTCTTAAGAAATCTCATGTTGTACTTTGTATATTGCCTTAACAAATTTATTCATCTATAAGCCCCCACTGAAATGAGGTTACGAGCCTGAGGCGGAAAGGACCCGCTCGACTCCTGCAGAGTTTTGATATGAAAGTAATTATTTTCCCGGTGGCTACTGCAGGGGGATTCAGTTTACTTTAGCTCAAAGGGGGTTATAATACATTACCGATTTCTAGTGATATGAAATCACATAAACTTCCAAGAATAATAGAATTAGCATGAAAAGGCCTGGGTGTCAAATTGAAATAGGAAAATAATAGCCCCGGCAGCTGGGAGTGTGTGTGTTTGTGCATATTGGATAGGAGATGGGGATTCGTGGGGAGGCATTTTCATGAGCTTTTTTTCCCTGCTTCTCCCTCTCTCTCCACTTTGTCAGGGCCCCTTGTAGCTGGGCTATATTAAGATAGATGTTCGATGATATCCCTCATTGTTCTGTCGCTTTACATTGATGTTTCTGTGTTATCAGCCTATTGATCATGCGTCGGCTGTAATAGGACGAGCTGAGGCAAACGTGCCTATTTACAATAGCAGAACACATTTGTTCTAATAGGGTTGGTGGTCCCCAGGGAAGCCACGCGGGATCTGGGACATCTGCTCCCTTTTGCAATATTAGCAGTGTTGACCACAATATAACGTCAACCCAAGGAAGAAATGTCGCTGCTGCTGTGTGCCGGTCGTGCAATAACACAAAACAACAATCTTAAAAAAAAAGCATCATCACCATCCAGTCCAGCTATAGCTGCTGTCATCCTTGTTAGAATCCACAAGCCCTTTAGTGTTCTCTTTGGGTCTTGATTTGCAAATAAATTGAAAATAATCAGAGGGGTGAGCTTTACGTCTGAGCCGGCGCAAATGAATTTCTGAGCAGTGTCCCTTTCAAAATATTTACATAAATTTCAACCCATGCAGCTGTTTGCTCTAGAAAGCAATGTCTTATTAGGTGTGGGGGGGCAGACACGGCCCCATGGCATGGCACACACAGTGAACATGGAGAAGATTAGGCCTGCAGAGGCTGTGGGTTAGAGGTGGATCCTCAGTGTCTGCATGCTGCTTACAGTGCTGAGAGTATAAACCTTATTGTGCTTTATGGTGTCTTTTACATTTAAATGTATTTATTTATGTTTTATCATCCACGACATCACTTTAACTTTTCTAAAATTGTAGTCAGCAGTGAGTTTACAGGCATCTTTTTAATCTCATGTAACTAAAGTTTTGAAGAGACCAGTAGTTTTGCAATGTGTTCATATATTTTATGATAATTACCAAGCCATATATTTCCACTATTTTATTTAAGAGTATTTTGACACTAATCAAGGCGGAAATTGGTACACCCATAGGTTGTCAATTCTTACAAAAACATAGAGGTGCAAGGTTTATTTTGCCTACTAAATTGGGGGATAACCGGGGCCAATTTGAAATAACCCCTAAGATTACTCGGTGTGTATTTTTCCATGCTACTCTTAGGCTATTTGGGACGTATGCCCAGTTCATCCATAATTCATTAGCACACTGAATAGGAGTATCGCTGGCTGCACATTGGTGGCCTTAAGGTGAAATTAGCGATTTGCTTAAGTAGTTAAGCTTTTCTTGCCTGAGAGCTGCACGCTGCATGATTCAAGACAAACTATCAATCGATATGCCCAGGCAGCCTCCAGGAGATGTGTCGTCCATGAATCATACTTTATGAATTCAATTTATACCCGGAGAAATTTTCAATTTGAACGCCGGATCATTATGGGAGAGTGTAAATTGTTTTTGCTCTATTATGCATCGGACGCCATCATTTTTCTTTCTAATTACGGAGGTGTCAGGTCGGGCTGTCATGCAGACGCTGATTTTCAATTTAACTGATCATCATGCATTCATTTTCCCATTTGATAAATCTGCTATCTCGAAGCTTCTCCATGCCCGGAATGCTAAAAGAGAGGCACAGATTGGCAAAGTAATAGGGGCCTGTATGCGGCAATAAGTGCAGATCAGGCAGCTAATTTAGCACCTCCTGGTATTTCCATTTCCATTTCTCATTTTCAACTCTCAAAGGAGGAAAAGCAGCCCAAAGGCAGAAAGCTGGTAGGCTTTTCACTATCGGAGAAAGACAGAGAAAAAAAATCTACCAAAACGGCTTGTTTTCAACCACACATTTCCTAAATTAGGATATCAAGCTTAATTAAGTCTAATAGAGTTTTCTCAGTATGTGTTAGTTTTACTTAATAGAAACAAATTTGCGCAATTAATTATGGCCATGATATTAAGGGTCTCATTTGCAGCATTCGAGCTGCAGCCTAAATCAGCGTCTTCAGAAATAAGCCTCCCATTTCCAAGCCAAATGACTAACCAAATGTTTTCCTACCAGCTTTATCACAGACATTATATCGGTTTATTTCCCATATTAATTCCAAGTAAACTAAGTCAGATTAGACATACACAGATCTCATTTTACTGCCCCGGATGACTGAAATAAACGTAAATATGTGCTCTTATTGCACACGTTGTATGGTTTTGAGTTTTAGATTTTTCTAATTTAAAAAAAGAGGGTAAAAAGTATAGCTACAACCCAACTTCCCTAACTTCATGTAACCTTACAACACAACAATGTTTTCTCTTGATTATCATGTGGACTATCAATTTAAGCTTTTGATGTATTGCTCTACACCTCATTTGACAGAAATTAATTTTCAAATAACTGTGACAGTGAAGGATTTTACAAGTTTCATGCTCAAATCAACTCAAATGGACAACCTGTGTTCTCGCCACAAATCCCGTCTCTCTGTACAGGCTACTCGTGTGCGCTTTGTGTTGCTGTATGAGATCTAAGAGGCTCTGGGGGCTCAGTTTGGATAAGAAAGAACCGTGTCCCTTTTTAAAAAAAAAAAAAAAAAAAAGGATCCTCCATAAAATAAAATGCCACTTGACATTTGGCTTCTCCTGCAGCATCCCTGCCATGCCTTTTAGGATTATTTTACATCTACATACTCCTTAATGCGCCCGTGGATTTAATCATTCTTATCTTTCCTGTGCATACCTGGAATAAGCCATGACATTACCATCTGCATTGATTTCTGGACGATCCTTAAAGTAATTTTAATTATCTTTGGGAGTATTTCGCAAAAAATTCCTCTAAATCAAAATGTAGTTAATGCCACTTGAACACTCGAAGCACAGATTTCTGTGTCCAGTTAACACCAAAAAAATAAAGTTTAGGTAGTCCTACATTTGAGGATTCATTAAAATATTACACGTCTTTGCTGAAGTATATTGAAGACCACCTTGCACTTTGACTTTGGATTTTTGTTTTGCTCTTGAAATCTTTTTAGAGGTTGATAATCTCCACACAAGAAAACTCCCAAAGTATTCACATATATATATATATATATATATATATATATATATATATATATATATATATATATATATTACTAATTGTATGTATTTTTAGGTTATCAGACATTTTGGTTATCTGATTTCAAAAGGTTTTGTAGTAGAAAAATACTGCTGTCATGACATCATAACTCATGGTGTTTTATTATCTAATGGTTTCTCTTATCGCTTTGTATTGGGTAAATCTCCAAGACTTCTACAAACAAGTCAGAACACCTATTCCTGGAAAAAATACATGGCATACAGTGAAAATGGAAAAATGTGCCTTTTTCATAATGTGCCAACTTTCATGTCAGCTTCCCGGTATTCCATATCACCTTTCTCAAAAAAGGAGAAATTAAACAAATTTCACTTTGTATATCAAAAAAATTCCACAAGGACCACACAGAACATTGCAATAACATTTTACCTATCATATGAGAAATGTGGGCTAAAAGACAAAATGGAAAATATAAGTATTGACCAAACAATTGAAACCACCATTCTGTGAACACACACTGTGAAGTTAAAAAGATACATATTTACAAACCTACCTTTTAAACTCACTTGAGAGGCTAAAACTCATCAAGCTATAGTTGTATCCACAAAAATGTTATTTTTTGAAAAAAAAAGTTTTGTTTTTCTAAGACTGTAAACTATAAATTAAAAGTTTAACAACTAGGGCCTACACGTCTAACACATGATAATAACAACACTTAATACGTCCCTCGCTGACCAATCAAACAAATATGATCATCTTTTACTACACAATGTAGAAGAACGAGAAGGTTTAGTTTGTGAAGTGGAATAACACACAATTTACCTCTTCCTTTTAAAACATTTTTATTAAATATTGCTCATTTCTACATTATTCCAGCCCCAATTGTCTTGATCGCTGTAGGGAAGGATTAGATATTAGACTCCTTTTCACAATAAGTGCACTTGCATCCTATGATGTGAAGGGTGACTCAAGCCTTTTCAGAATAGTCACACATGTCTACTTCACTGAATTGTCTAAAGTGTCCTATATTGTGTTTTTTTATATATATATATATATATATATATATATATATATATATATATATATATATATATATATATATATATATATATATATAGTGTCCTGGTAGTTTAAGGATGAGAGGGTCTTCTTGTAAGGCTACTGGCAAACATGCTTGGACATGAATGTCAAAGCAAATTAGCTGACACCTCATTGTCTTTAGTACTTTAGTAAACCTGACTGCTTCCTTCTTCCATAAACCCGTGTTAAAGTCTTCATGTGTCAAAACTCCTACTTTGACGTTCTACAAGGAACATTTTGATGGCGCTTCGCTCTAATTGTATGTAGCCGAACAGTTGGCATACTGTAAATGAATGTAGTTCAGGGGCTTTTGTGACAGAAGGTGGCATGGTATGTAAATCAGAGATCTTCTGGACAACTGCCACACAAAGATGAAGCAGCAAATGGGCTTAGCCACTATAACTGTTGCTAACCACTATAACTAGGCTGCTAATTTTTGTTTTACAGACTAGAGCATAACAAGCATTATAATTATAATTAGTGTATAGTCTACATGACTTCACAATGATATTAACACATCCATTATCTGAAAAATAATGTTTTGCATTAATGTATAAACACATTGAACTACTGTTCCAAAATACAAAATGTTATTTGCCAATATGGTAATATATCTATACATACCAATTATCACCTTCTCTGGTGATTCTTTTTTATAAAAAAAAATATGGTTTAAACAATTTCCAATAAGATTCTTGGTGTCCATTTGGCTCCAATCTTGTACATGTGTAGGCTGATTGGCAGACTATTGCCCATATGTAGATTTAGTATTTGAAGCCTTTAAATATCCTTTGGATGGCTTATTTAATCTTGTTGTTGCAAATGCTACATTACATTATAAAAAATATCTTCAAAATATTAACTTATTGTTTTTCTTTCTTTGACCTACCATATCTGCTCATTGCAGCAAAAGCATGATTATGGTATGAAAGCACTTAGTTAATGTGGTTATGCTTAAATGCTGGGACGCATTTGCGGACAAATTTATAGGAGACCAGATAAAAGATCTACAGATAATAATGCACATGAGCTAGTAGATAAATGACAAATGACTAGCAACTCATAGTGAATACATAAAGGACCTTCCATGTGCTGGAGTACAAGATGTAGGTGGAGTGGGGCGATCAGTGGGAGTGGCTTTAGTTTAGGGAGAACATGAAGACAATCCTTGATCGAAGAGGGAAGGGTGACACTGATAGGAAAAAAATCCAAGCAATAACAGAAATTGGCCTTGCTTCAGAAAGGTTTGGTATTGTACGTCACGTCCAGTGGCTACGATTTTCCAGCTGAGACTGGAGCTTAGGCCCTTGAAACAGCAGTTCAAGGAGGCTGGAGATGAAGGGAGGGGAACATTAGAAGACTTCACGATGAAAAGGAATCTTTCCAACATTTAGAGCGCAGAATATCACAAGAGGTTAGTAAAAAGAAGATCAAGAAACCGGTTGAAGTGCACCACTGGGTTCATGACAGAGCCATGAAAAAACAAATTGCTGATAGAGAAGAACCTGCCTTTCTTTTTAGTCCAAGGACCTGTTGCATGAGGAAACATATTTTCAGTATTGGTGAATAGACTATGGATGGAGTTAACAAAGTGACTATTGAGCTGATTTGGGATGTGCAAGTGGTAAATATAGAGCATAAATTATAGAGAGAAATATAGAGAGAAATTAGAGCAAAGCCTTTGCATTCAACAAGCCATAGTGATAAATAAGCATTTTTTTCCCATCAAAACAAAGTTCAAACTCCAGATTGCTTCAAATGCTGGCTGTAGATTAATGCTCCAGCTTTCCAGAGTTCATTATTTGGGCAGTTGTTAACTGTATTTATCCAAAGAAAGAGACCTGCTTAAGTGCATATAGTATTCATATTTTCTAACGGTTTTTTTACATTCAGCTTGTGTAAATCTACCATAGACAAGCAAGAGCCTGGTTCCTATTGATGAGAAGAGTGGTTTTCTGCTATTCAACTGTCCAAGCAGGAACTAGTTGCTGCTCGTAGCAATGGGCAAATTATTGCTGCACCTCAGTGATTTAGGTCAAAGTATTGGATTTCATAGTTCAATAAGCCTATAATTTATTTGACTCTTTCTCCCTGGATCAATGTGAAATCACTACCAGGGTGTATGTACTGTAGCTCACAAGAGGAACTCTGGAGAACATCTACAGCAGTTACCTGAAAGCTTTGGGAGAGTCTTTTGTTCAATAACCCCATCCCAAAGGCCTGAAAAAGCATCATCTAAGGCAAGACATTGCTGTGATCCAAGGAAGGAAGAGGACACAGCTCCAGAGCGAAAGTCCCATGTGGACTTCTTAAAACGACACAACACTGGCAGCAGGTGGTTGAATTACGGGATGCACAGATTCTTAGAGACCATCATATTGACTACAGTTGGGCAGAAAAGTTTAGAAAAGGAGCTGTTTTGAAGTGTCTGCACAGATAAGTTAAACAAGGTAGGAAGGTGCATTCACTTGCTGTGCTTTAGTGTGTGTGTGTGTGTATGTGACCGCTTACACAGTCTTATTTTAAAGGCTCTCCAGCTCATCCCGCTATCAGAACTGACAACCCCATTGTGGTTGGCTAATCAACTTTTCTGTGTATGCATGCAATATAATGTAGTGACTTAAAAGCTAAAATAGACCACACTACTTCATTGTTTGTCCACCCCTTTACAACCACTGAAAGTAAGTCTTGGTTGTATATGCTTGTTTTGTTTGCCTCTTCTATAGCCAGAGTTTAGTCCAACATCAATTGAAAAAGTCTTACAAGCTGAGATGGTTGTCCATTGACAAGGTAATGGCTCACTATCCTGAAGAAATGCGTTCATCTTGGATGCATATTTAGGGAGAAATGTACGTGCAGTGAACAGACTATGCAGACTATGTCAATACAGGAAGTAGTGCCTTTTATTATAAAGAGACTGCCTGTTCTCATGAACCACGTGTTAAAAAGCTACAAAAAATTAAGCACTGTATTTCATAAGCATTCCATGTTTTTGTTGTTGTATTCACTACATGCTGCTGTATAAGAACGCGGCTGGTCACAGGACTTTCAAGCCACGGAGTGCAGTTTGCTTCCTAATCTCTCCACCTTTAACCTATCTTGTAGGTAGACTAGGCCTACTGTATGGGCTGGGTAACAATTTGATATAATGCAAGTTTATGCACCAAAACGATTTGACGAGTTGTCATGTTGTCCTTTGGTCAAACTGACAAATTTTCTGTTAATTTTTTTTTTTGTCTCAAAAAAAGGGCCGTCGAAATAATCGCTAAAAGTGTCAACATTAAAAATATCAAAAAACTCACCCACAACATTGAAAAAGTGACAACAATGTGGGGAAAAAGTGATAATAATGTTGAAAAAACGTCTTTTTTTCATGGTTGATGGAAGACAACACAAGTGTTAAGATGAGAAATAGGGTGATGATGATGAAAAAAAAAACACAACCACGCATTTCTTAGGTGAAAATCTTGGGAATGAGAATTAGAGAGATGAGATTTAGCACATTTCCATATCATAATGTATTTATATAAGAAAAGTATTTATTATTTGGACACATAGTAAGTAAACCCTGTCAGCGCATCCACATGACGCAAGCCTTCGGTGATCACGCCCACCCGTCTTCCAAACAGTTGCTAGTACCGTTTAACCTGTCAAATCCAGGAGGACATGCTGGATTAAAAAACACAATGGACTCTTTGGAATAGTTAATTATCTTTTAATTATATGTAATTATTATGTCCTCTTTGTCTAAAATGCTGACGCTGTTGCTCAGCGGTGACGTGAAACGCATCACTCAAGCTTCTGCGTGCGAATGTCGCCGGACTACACCATTTTGTAAACTTAGCCACACTGAGATATACAGGGAGAGTTTTGTGGAGTTGATAGGCTTAATTTGCTTTGTATCAACTCATTTGGCAATGGCTTGAATGTAATGGACGTTTATTCAAATAAAATAGTTGCGCACTAAAGCTTTAAGGTTGGAACACGTAAACCTCATACAGTATTTGTATACAGTAATAACACAATCACTTTTACTGTTGAATTTTGTAGTCTGAAAGCTGCATCTATGTAAAAACTTTAAAAAAGGTATACAAGGTTATTTAAACCGGCAATCTATAGAAAAACAAATGGTGGGATCCGTGCAAGTGTTAGTGTAGTGTATGCAAACACTTGCTTTGGTAGCTGGCATATGTCAATTTAATCTGTGATATTGAGACAAGTATACTTAATTTTATCACAATTATTGTTGTTTTTTGCGATGAGTGCAATCATTGTTTTCAAAATAGTATTTGGAATATTCTGTTTATGCATGTGTTCATGGTTATTTATGATTGAGACGGAAAGGTGCATATAAACAGCATTCACTGAATCGCACCTCAACTGGAATATCAGATATTATCTTGAATACTGTGTGCATGTAAATGTTGTCATTGGGGGCTTACCACTTGGTGGTGATTTTTATGAAAAAGACAAGCATTTTCCTTCCATGACTTCCCAGGGAATTTCTGCCCTAGAGGTTAATGAAGTGTGAAGTGTGAAAACTTCCGGAGATGGGATGAGTTATATAGTGTTCTCAGATGTTAAAGCTACACTGTCCAAATTTATTTGTGTGTGTCAGTTCTTTATAAGTCTTAAATCTGGCAAACATGCCCCATGGGCCATCTGCTACCACTTTTGGGGCTAATGCCATCTTGTGTGTTCCAGTCAGTCCACATAAATGGATATAGTAACAAGATATTAGTGTGACTTTGAATTGAATTCATGGAATTTACAGACATTTGTTTTACTGTTCTTTTTTATAATAAATATAATGAGAAATTTCACATGCAAAGGTAACATCTTTTTATATATTGGATTTTACCACACATTTGTGGCCATTGGGAAAAGAAATAAGTACTCTGAATGGAGAATGGATATGATGTTGAATGAGAAACTGTCAAATGTGTTAGTTGCATATGTCATTTCAAAAAAATGTACAGCTACAAATAAGAGTATTAACAATTCATACATTATTTGGAAATGTGTTATACCCTGTCAAAAAGTAAATTTTATAAATGATTTAAATCTTTGTCATAACATGGGCTTTAACTACGTGATGTCACAATTTAAAAACACTTAGTACAATATATATATTCATAATATTAAAACCAATAATATTAAAATAACAATACATTTTGATCTATATCTTTTTGAATCAAGTATTTCAACCCAACATTTTGACCTCTATAATGGTTACAATATGTGCCTAAGGGAGACTTCACTAATAGACATTTTTGGTTGCAATTAAAATGGTTCTCATGAAAGGCCTGACATGTCCTCTAAGGCAAGAGTCTCAGACCCGACTCTTTCCTTTCGTCATTAAAGTGGTATTGCAAATGTTTTTAGCACATCAAGGCCAAGACCTTAGATCTCACTATTACATGCACATTATTTAATCCTTGGGCTCTCTGGTAGTACTGACATGTACAATTTCTGTCATTAACGTGTCTGTAAGCTCAGGGATGGACCAGACTCTGAGGTCCAGTTTTTTCGTTAATGGCCCAGGGAAGCAGGGTTCAACTGGGCCTGAAATGTTACTATAAAAGTGCTCTGTAGATGACCATGTTATGCCTCTGTATAGCTAGCCCAATCAATCACGTTAGGGCTAAGAAAGTGGCAAGATGTGACAGCCCAGAAACATTTCAATAGTGACCCTGTGTGTCTAAGAGCTTCAGGCACACTTCTGAAAATAAAAATGCCTTGTATCAGTCCTGTAAATGGGTGTGATTAGACATAAAGGAGCTTATTGTGCAGAGGCTGAAAGCAAATTAGAGGTGATAGTGGGACAGAATCAATGCTGTTTACCTCTTGGAGGTGTGAGCATATCCATTAGCAGTGCTGAGGATGGCCGAGGATCCCTCCTTCCCAACATCGTTATTGACAGTTTGAGGAAAACCTGAGGAAAGAACATTTTAAGACATAACATTCATTTCTCTGCTATCAATGAGACAGGGCTTTCAAAATAAGTGCTTAAGAAAAGGACGATATAATTAAAGCACCACCCACAGCATCTTAAGCTGGATGTAATAGGCAGTTCAGAGAAATGCATGCATTCACCTTTTCCTTAAAGGCATGTGGTATTATCTATATGGTATCTGGTCTTCTTTCTATGCACAACAAATAAGCCCCCAACATAGCTTTATTGTTTGCAGGTTTGATTCTTAAAAATGATATAGGAAAAATGTTATACAGATCAAATACTCATCAAAAGCTATGTTTGACCGGTTTATGGAATTAACAAGTCATTGTAATAAAACATCCTTCAACGCCATTAGTCCTACACCTATCTGGCAATATATTACAAGATATATCAATTTAACGAGCTGAGCCACACAATGTTAAGTGTGTGTAATTAGTAATTCTTCAACAAGAACTGCCCACTCTGTCATTCTGTCATTAGAGGGTAAAGGTTCTTTTAAGAGACCCCATATTGCATCAAAGGCACTAGACGTTCATTTCTCAGTGGAGGGACAATAACTGCAACGAATCTACTCTAAATAAATTGATTAACTTTGTCTAAGAGTGTGTTGTATACTGTACCGATTGTTAAAGCAATAGTACGGAGTTTCTGTCGCACCCATGACGATTTCTAATGACAACAACACTGTTAGCGCATCCAAATGATACAACCTTTTGTGATTGCACACAGCCACCTCCCCCCGATTCATAAAAACATGATGGACTCTTTAGAAGATATAATTATCTTCACTCGAGTTTCTGCATGCTAACAAAAACTTGCGGGATGACACAATCTTCTGAACATCGCCATACTGACAAATACAGAGAGAGTTGTGTGGAGCTGATAGTCTTAATTAGCTTTGTAGCAACTCATTTGGCATGGCTTGAATGTAACGGATGTTAATTAATATAAAAAAGCCACACACTAAAGCTTTAAGCCGTTTGAGGCAAATTTGTGATTTTGGGCAAGTAAATCAAATTGACTTGTGCATTTCTCTCATCTGTACAAAAAACATCAAAGAGAAAATTATTTGACCTTTTGTTCCTACTGTCATCAATCATTAATTATGTAGCCTGATCATGTCTCAATATCAGTAGGTTTTCAAATACAAGGATTTTCCTTTGGTGTATGTGATTCTCATGGATACAAACATTTTTCTTTACACAATGAAAAATCAATGACTACATACGCAGACCCTTAAATGCTTGTGTGCAAAAGCAAACGTGTACCTTAATCTGTCCGTCACAACAGTACCTGTAGCTGTTGAATCACTTTAATGAATGTGGCACAAATGTGTGTTTGTGGTTTTCCGTCAGCAGTGGCTGGAGAATACACCAAACAAGTCAATCACAAGGAAAGGCACACACTGGGGGAGAGATGACATTAAGGAAATAATAGTATAACTTCCAGAAAAGAGGTGAGCTGACCTAGTTCTAGCAGTAGACTGTGTGTGTGTGTCTCAGAGGACTCGTTTCTCCTCCAGAGAGGTGACTTTGTCCTTGATAGAAGGCAGTCAGTGGCCTCCCCAGCACAACACTAGTTTTTCCTTCAAACAAGCAGATATGATGTTTTTAGGAATGATCTTTAAAACTAGAATATGGGCACTGTTTGTTGGTAATATGTAAAATTGTAAGTTTTCTGTGGTTCCTGTAAAAGTATCATAGCCAGACAAATTCTTGGTATAAGTGACAGTATGCTAATCCCCTCACCCAAACACTAATTGTACAATCATAGCTTAGAAACTGTAACTAGTCACGGCAGATCTGTCAAGCTTTGGATTTCTTCATCGGTGAAGTGTTGTACAGTATTACTTATAGGCTTTAGTAAGAGGTGCTTGGGTTCTTTTTTTTTTCAAAACCAAAAATATTAGCAGGGGCGATTCTAGGATCAGACCTATAGGGGTGCTCAGCCCCTAATAAGAATGTGACATAGATACAGTGTCTTTCAAAAGTGTTAACCCGCCCTGACAAATCAGTAGTATCATTAGCCAATAATCTCTGAGCTAGCTACTGAACAACAACGTTTTTTGACTTTATTAACAGTATGATGGAACTAAACCTGACATTTTATAAGTTACAATGATAACGACCAATTCGACACACTGTTCTAACATCCAGCAATTTTAGTTGTTTACGTTTTAATTTGGGTTCTAATCTGCGCCACAAAATTACCAACTTCTTCTCTGGGGACTGTCAACGTTAAACTTTACAACCGCACTCCTGCTCTCCCTCTGACAGAATAGATAGCGACTTAGCCAAAGGCGGGTGTCTGGCACAACCACCTCTGATTGGGCTTTTTTGTTAACCCTTTCCTTGACTGGGATACAGGTGCATAGCATTGGCGACAGACACACAGGATATTACCTGTTTCTAGCCCTTTGAACCTGCAATTGATTGTCCTCTGTCACTAACAGACAAGTTTACCATCTCTAAGTTGAAGGACTAAAATGTGTGTGTGTGTGTGTGTGTGTGTGTGTGTGTGTGTGTGCAGCTAACTAGCTGACTACATAGCCTACTGTACCTGTAGAAGGTACTGGATGCCAAAACATCTTGATTGGCCCCTGGTTGCTGGCTGCAGACTAGGTCAAAAACCCTGCCTCCATGTAAGATGGGGCATGGACCAAACTAAAAAAATCAAAGTACAAAAAAAAAAATACTAAAGTATAAAACATACTCTTTGAAAATAAAAGTAGGCTATGTAAGCTAAGACAACAATGTGTTGGAACAACTAGCACTATGGCTATACAAGAACAATGCTGTTTCTTTGTTACCATGGTTCCAACTGGTGAGGAAGCTTATTTTTTACCTGGGACATCCAGCGTTAGCCTCAGTCTTGTAGCACCATATCTATAAGTAGCCATCAAGTGAATATTTACCATTTGTACAGGGTTAAACTTTTTAACAATAAAAAGTCAGCTGATAACAACTTCAACTGACTCATAAAGCCAACATTAGCCATTAGCTAGTTAGGTACAGCTAACTGAACAATAACTAAGGGGGAGGGGCTTAATAAATGGTCAATTAAAGGTTGGGAGAGTTTTTAATTTCTTGTTCTTCCTCTGAGTATAAACTAGTATAATATTTTGATCAAATGTAAGGCAATGTCATTGCTTTGTGTTAATTGGTACTCAGTAACCTTACTGAGAAATAATTCAGTTTATTATATTGGCTAACTGACAGGCGTATTTCTCAGAGTACATCCACTGTAAATAGAAAACAGGTCTATATACAAGCATCCAAAGAGCACCATGTCATGGGACCTTTAAATAAAAAAAATTTGATTGCAAAAAAAATATTGTTTTAGTTAAGATAGTTACCCGCTGAGGCTCTTTTAAACAACTGTTTTGAAGTTGAATTACTTGGCAAATGTCATTTCCAAGTATCTGCCTTTTTTCCAAAAAAAAATTGACTGTTCTGTCATAGATCTTACAGCATGTCTGCAAATTGAAGATATCCTCCACTACAAAAGTGCTTTCCCATTAATGAATAGAACATGAGATGAGGAAATTATTCCTTGAATTCTCTGGGCAGATAATGATTCTCATCTTTATCAGTGGTTTATCTTCTAAGGTCAAGATTAAAGTGAAAAGTGATGTGAACCCCCAGTGTCTCCAATTAAGAAGAGAGGGAGAGACAAAGAAAGAGAGAGGGAATGAGAGAGAGAGGTGGACTCTGCTACATTACTCTGCTTTCCGGTCCCTTAAGTATCCCTGAGAAATAGAAAACACAATTAAATTATGACACCTGACATCTAGACCTCACATCAGTGTGAATCATAATGGACTAACCAGTGAAAGTGAGATCCTGTCAGACGATTAATGTGATCACACACATTAGCACCTTTCTAACTTGACATTTTTTGATGTTTTTTTCTGATCTTGATAAAGACCTCCAGGATAAATGTCTATATAAACTGTATAGTTGAAGCTTAAGTAAAAAAACAAAACAAAACATTGCACTGGTCTGTCTCCATGTGATATCTATTAAGTCATTGTCTCAGTACAATAGCATACCCTCAGCAGGTAGCCAATTGCTTACAGGTAGAAGCAGCCCTGTCTTTCTGTTTACACTGTGCAGTCACTGTATTTTCATGTAATAAAACCTCCCCAAATGAAATGTATCATTTTGTCAAATGTAAATCTAATATTTGTACAGTTTATTTGAAAAAGAAATACTGCAGCACACACAAAATAAAGCTTCTGATGTCAGTCACCCCTGGGATTGACTGATGTCCAGGGTCTGGGATTGGCTCCAGCCCCCTACAACACTCAAGGATAAGCGGGTAGAGCAAATGGATGGATGGATAGATGTACCTATATCTTTATCTTGGTCTTTATCTGTAACTGAAGCGGGTGAAAAAAGTAAGTGTTTCAGTGTGCCCCCTATGGTGCCAGCTGCACAGTGTTACCATACTGTAGAATATATTGAGTCTGGCATTGCCAGACCTATCTCATCTCATTTCATTTCATTTTTTACTTATCTCAAACAATCAACAAAGTTGCAAGACAAAACAAAATTTTAAAACCAAAAATAAAAAACGACCAATATATATAATCATTTAATTGTGTAATTTATATATATATATATATATATATATATATATATATATATATATATATATATATATATATATATATATATATATATATAAATTACACAATTAAATGATTAGTTTGAGAAGGAGCACATGGAAGCAAATAGCTTATTTGGTCCTGCCCCTATTTCACAAAATCATACCATCACAAAGTAAATAGATATGCAAATACAGCATACAATATTTCAGGTCTTACAATAACTAACTACAATACAACTATTACAATACCATTAAATTATAATTCCCTTCCTGTGTTTAGGTCTATTTTCTGCATCTCCAAAGCGCTACCAAGTAAGGTCTCGCTACTCCACACATACATTTTGGGATAGGAGAAAATAACGCTCTAGGTCATTTGCATTTCTTTAAACCAAACAAAATTGAATTGGGCAGCGCTATGCTCTGGATGCAGAGACGGTGGTTCTGAAAAATGGCGTCGGGAAGGAACTTTTTTGGGGAAATATTTGCAACCCACAAACGATATTAAATGAAGTTAAATGTTCACACAATACCGTAACGTGAGCTAATTAGCTGGATACATAGTTAAACGTAACTGGGTCTTACCAATATATTGCTGTGTGTACCTTGTCCATAGCAATCCCCACCAGTCGGTCCCAAACCGCCCCAGTTAGATAGTAAATGCCGTAAACACATTACTTGTAAATCTTTAATCCCCAGACGGAACCAAGTAAACCGGTCTTCTTGCATGTTCCAAATTTTATTCAAAACTTGCAATTTTCAGGGACGCCTGGATAACTTAGCAATCCCTACTGCAACGGCCGCAGGTTCAGTTCTGAACTGCGGCTTTTTCCTGTATGTCATTACCCCTCCCTTGTACTGTCAAATACATGCCTAAAATGCCCACACATCTATAAAAAAATAAAACTTGCAATTTTCAGTGTGTAGCTCATAGTTTGAGAGTTTTCCTGAAGCGAACAGAGTTTGAGTAGGGCAAACACACAGAGTGGAAGGTGATGGACATCTGGCACGGGATGTCAGGCAATTATCCTGGAAATGTACTTCCGTTGATCCAGACTATAGAACCCCTAATAGTAGTCTTTTCTTCCTCGAACATGCTGTGGCTGGTAATGATTTTTTTATGTGGGTGAAGGCAAAGAAGCTTACAGAGTTTAACAAGCAGTGGTGCTACTAGAAATTCAGCATCCTCTGACAAGATGTCACACTGGACCTCCTCACCCTGTTATCATAACAGTAGAGTATCACCTCAACAGAACCCTCCACCTCGGGGTCCGATTAAGAATACTCATTTTCGTGAGACCCACTACCTGTGCCCCAAATTAAGAGACTTTCAACACCAGTGAAAATAGTTGCCTCGAGCAGAGCCTCCCCACTGAGAGGTTGAAGAAGCTCTCAATCAAATGATGGAGGGGAGTTGTGACCATGTATATTTTAATGTGCAACCAATCCAATACCTTATAACTACACTACACTAATAGATTGCCAGTTGGCTACACCAGCTGGGCTTCATTATCAACTGCCAGTTGCAGTTCAGCTGAAAATCATACTATAATTGAATAGCTTTTTTAGGCATTAAGCTGCTATTTTCACCGCAATGAAATCTTCTCATTTTACTGAGACATTTTTGCCCATTAAAATCTTATGGTACTATTTAATTTTGTTGACACAAAGGAATCTGTTTAACTTATGGCACAGTCCAAACCAAAACTGGCTTTACATTCATTTCAATGTGGTAGAGACACATGCACTTATTATTGCATTTTTTAGTTTTTAGAGAGTTTTGCACATGTTTTAAGCTGGACATAGCAATGCTTGGAATTATGAGAGGTTGGTTGTATACACTTATAAAAGTTGGCCTGTAAGTTGCCCTGCCCTAGAAGTTAAGTGAGAAAGATGTCAATCAAACATGGTCTGTAGTATAAATGTTTTTTTTTTCCAAAGTAGGGGAGGTAGTGAGGCTGTTGTGGAAACACTTGGCTTGGCTTGGCTTGGCATGGCACAGCAAAGTGGACTGACCCAGGCCTGTGGAACAAACTCAATAGTTCTGAGAAAAATCAGCCAAAATAAGTGACACCTGTGTGGCTGATTTTGGCCTTGGCTGTAATGAGTTAATTGTTGACTAAAGCAAGTGAGTGAAAGCAACATGGGTTGAACAAAATGTTTTGATAACAGGAACAAACACCTAAATACCTAAATGTTGTAATTGTGTTTCCAACAGCTATTAGTCCTTTCTTATTCCAACATGAATCAGACCCTTCAACAAACAGCAATCACTCAATCAGTCCTCAATCCATTTTCTTTTTAAAAATCTCTGTGCAGTTGTTGCTCTAGGTAAAGTTTCAAGTTAGTTGTCAAAAGGAATCCAGAGTTCCCTGGTGACTGATATTTACAATTTATGAATTTCACATATACTCACTTTACTAGCCAATTTGTCCATTGTAACTAGCCTAGTGTTTGTCTTTTTTTTTCATGTTTTTAGGGGGTTCATATTGCAGATTTGCCTGTAGGGCAGTTATACTTGGTCATTTAGAGCATGTTTTTAAAATTATCAATTTTGTGGTTATAGCATTAAAAAAGGCTATGAGTTAAAATGATTTATTATGTTTCTTTCCATCTACATGTCCAAATTAATGAAACACTTGCGTGACAAACTTGTAGGAGGATATTGTAGGTTTTAATTCTGTATTTAATGAAAAAAATGGATAAAGATGAAAGATGTATATTAATATTATTCTTTTATTAGATTATACAATGTACTATTATACCTGTCTTTTACATTTTCAGCAGTTTCAATAAATGTTGAACTTTGAGCCATAGTAGTAATTCTTTGTTTCCAAATGAGTAGAACTAAAAACACAGAAGAGCACACAGGCTCACATAACACATAACACCTACACAGTATGCCCACATTATAACAGTGGGTGCTTTGTTATCGACATGAGGCTTGATTCAAGAAGTAAATCCAAGTAATTCAGTGGCAGCACAAAACAAGTGCAACACATTTAATTGCTGCATGTTATGGTGTCACTATAAGAAACAGAACAATTTCTGTTATTTAAATTAAGCCCCCTCAAAGATGAAAATATCACTGTCGACAGCTTCAGAGAGCAATAAGGAGGTGAAAAGCAATAAAGTTCTTGACATAATCGTAGGCTACTTTATGGAGTTAAACTTTGACACTTGAAATAAATACAGACCAAGCATTTCTTCACTCTGCAATGTGAGAAAAATGACTTTGACTCATCTAGCCCATTGCAGGTAAAATTACAGATTGATCTCTCTAGATTATCTTTGGTGACCTTTTAAAGAAAAAAAAGAATCTTTGAAATATTTTAAATCCCCTGTATTTATCAGTTGCAGTGGTGGACGGAGTATTCAGATGATTTACTTAAAGAAAAGTAGAAATACCACTCTATAATAATACTCCATTACAAGTTAAAGTCCTGCTTTCAAATTATAAGTACAGAAGTACTACTAGCAAAATACACCACAAATATATGTTGATTTTGCTGATTTGATGTAATGATTCTGTGCAATTTTTAATTTTAAACTAAAGCTATTTATTGAAGTTTTTTATTTACATCTATGGAGAGTTTTATCTGATGTAATACATACATTTGGAACACTATGTTGGACATGAATTACTATTTAATATGTAATTTTGGATACATTTGTTATATTGTGACAACGTTTTGTATCTAAAAAACCTAACCTACAGTGTACAAAGTAACTATAGCTGTCAGATAGAGGTAATGGAGTAAAAAGAACAACAATGAGTACCATTAGCCCCTGAAATGTAGTGGAGAAGAAGTGTAAAGTATCATCAAATAGAAATACTCAAGTAAACTACAAGCAACTTAAATGTACACAGAAATATAGTACTTAAGTAAATGTACTTAGTTACTTTCCACCACTGCATAGCTGTAATAGTTGTCCTAGAAAGTACATTTGAGGGCTTATTCTTGTTGAATTTATCGCATTCACAAAATTATTGTGAATGCAAATTTTTACACTATTAATCCTACATTAAAGCAGAAAACTGAAGAAAGAAAGATACAGTTTGATAGTAAATTCTGACTCTGCATGATCATTTTACCATTTGTATTATTTCTCATTGAAAAGACCGACATGTGGATGTTCTGTGTAACCTTTCATCTTACAAGGTTTTACACTTTTTATGTCCATGGCACTCTTATAGTGACAGAATCAATTAGTCTCCACTCAGTTGAACGTGCTAAAGAGTCTCATTTTATATTGTACAAACAATAGAGGAGACACCACTGTGCAGGAAAAGAAAAGCAATCCTTTTGCTTCAGTGGCCCATGGCAGATAGATGATTCCACCAGGTAGATTTTGTAGTTGCATTGATTTGGCAGCATCGGGTGGATGTCACACATGCACTGAACAATGCTCAATGACTTTGCTATCCTATTCCCATTTAAATTGCCTCTACATTTCCTTTCTGACACCTGTTTAAATCAATGCCTTCCTCTGCAGGTCATGGGCTGAATGTACTAGGCGCACACCAGCCGCCTCTCAAATCCACTAAAATCAACACAATAATTGAAATATTTTCAAGCTGATTACACCGAAGCCCGGGGCTTGGCTGGTTGCTAAGAGTATGCTCCCTAGTTGCTAGGGGGAGTAAATCATCCTGCATTATTTGATTTTTGTTACTGATATGAAACTGCTAGTCCCTCGATTAAATGTCTCACAGTCAAACACCTAGGGGATGGACAAGAGAGAAAAAAAATAAAATAGTCACAGCGAACCTGTAAAATAGCATCTCTAACTTCTCTTTTCCATTGGGCTTCAACACAAATCTATCTGCTTGTTTATCTTTGTTCCTGCTGAAATAAACAAAGCTTCGCTTCTGCTCTCATTGAGGCAAAGCAGAAAAGACAGCAAAATATCCAGAAATCCCATATTACACTTTGGTAAGATCATGAGTAATCTATCTGTCTGCCTTATCAAAACAGATTGCATAGTCAAAACCATGATTTTTTTTTTTAGTAGCAATCTAAGTTTGATTTGGGCGATAACAGTCTTATAAATAATAGTCAGTCAAATACAACAAGGGTAACATTGACTAAATAATATACTGTCATAAAAGAATCAAAGATAAATCACCTTGACTTGCACAGAGAAGGTCTTTTTTTTGCAGCAGGCATTGTAGTCAATATAGTCAGTATGGTATTACATTTAGCAGGACATTTTTGCTTTAAGAATGAGTCAAGAGAATGCAGTTTCCTCCCTGGAGCCCCTTACTTGATTATAACAAACTTTAATACATTTATCTCTTGCATGCAAAAGAAGGAGCCACAATCTACTACACTACCCTGTAGATCTGATGCTCACTGATCAAAACTGGACCCTTACTTTCATTCCATCTAATATTAATACTGCATTGGGAAGGATTTTCTCCAAAGACTTGTCAGACATTGTGGGCTGCTCCAGCCGGCCTTGTCAAATGAGATCAGTGCTCACCATAATGGTGAGGTCAAGTGGAGGGGCAGCCTCTCAACTCCATAACAGCCTGACAGCAAGCACTATATTATGCTCTGTAAGGATAGAGTGCCTAGAAGTGTGCAAGCCTACACATTACAAACTACAGATGCACTTGACACACAGCCAAGGTGTGCCATATCATTAAAAAAGTGTCAACGTAATCCGCCAAATGGGTGTCAGTTGAATTAGTTAATCTACTTATGCAACATTAGATTCTATCTATCAAAGAAATAAACTCCCGTGAAAAGAATACAAGCCATTTAACAATATTCCTTGACCTCGGCTATGAGCTGGCACCTGATTTTGTCGTTCTGCAGCCAATAGGAAAAAGCTGCCTGACAGCTCCACTAAAGGGAGGGTGAGCGGTGATCAGGGCCCAGCTGCTAAATAAACACCTAACCACAGATCAGAGTCCCTTCATTAGCCAGCAGTCAGGTCTGGCTTGTGGTAGGTGGATCGATAAAGCAGACCCACTCTTTTTACATTTTTTTATTTACCAACTAGCACATTTCTTGTAGCTGAGTTGTCTTTAAACTGTGCCGCTGTTTAACTGCTTTATTCAGCCTCTGTATGAGACCATCTGGTCCCCTGTCCTGTAAGTCTCTTCTAAAGCCCAGGCCTGACAAGCAAGAGATATGTCAATGCAGTCCTCAGCACAAAGCAACATCTGCCATGCCTGACGCCCACTATTGTATGGCCATTTAATCTGTCCCCCTCCTCCCCTTAACGGCACACAACAGTTCCTGGTATTATGTTTTGCCACTCAATTAGCATTATCATCCTGCTGAAATAGAAGCCAATTTACCTTTAATGATGTGATTGTTAGATGAGTGACAGCAGTCGGTGCTGCCACTATCGCTAGATAAACGGAGGCCTGCCCTGTTTTCCTGACTGGTCGTGCAGAGGGCTGGAAAGTCATAGCCAACCAATCACGATGGCCTGACTTCACCCCTTCACCACCAACATTGTTTCCTTCGGTTCATAGAGGCAGTGTGCTGGAAAATTGAGTCCAGATTCATTAGGTTTTCAGTGTGCCGCTCGAGTCAGTTAAATTGATACATTTCCTAACAAAATTGAAGTGCTTTTGTGGTGCCTGCGGATGGCTGGTGACCCCACTCGGCCCACTGAGCAGCCGAAGCAAGCTGATGGATCCATTAGACCGCTTAGACTGCTTATTCCTCTCTCTCCATCTCTGACTGACACTGTAAATCTGAACCAATTTCAGACTCTAATCACCATTACAAACCCCTTCCACTGTCCATTTGTTACTCTGCAATTCGAATACACTACCTAGATTGGTCCAGAATTACCAGTTTAGAGGGGCCCTCCTGCTTTCCCATGGTTAAATGGTTCATGACTGGTCCCTTTTCTCAGCTGAGGCATAAAAGCAGTGGCTACTGGAAGAGGAGGGAGGGGGGAGTAACATACAGTGAAACAAAGGGCCTTGAACAATTCCCAAAAGATAAACTGGAATTAAGAAAAATGATAGATAAATGAATAAATACAAGGGCAAAATAGGAAGTGTGAAATTCAGTGAGATGACAGACAGGCCTCAAGGCCACACTGCCGGCTGTGGTAGAAGGGTGTCCCTTGAATAACAATCACTGTTACACCTCCAAAACATTTCCTCATCCACTAGCCATTTCTACCCAAGCTTTATCTGCTCAGTCAACCGCACAGCACTAGCGAAGCGGCTGGAGGATATTATTTCCCTGTTGGCCCCAGTCATATAACTCTGCTTAATATGCACTCTATAATTTAAGAAACTCAAATTATAACCCGAATACGCCTTGCTTTATATTATCTATCTAACCTTCAACTTTGTTCAACTTTGAATTAGTGACTCTGAACATTTTCACATAACAGGTAAAGAAATGCTGAAAAAAGTCTGAAAGTAAAGCCTCGCATGCATTATTTATGCCCTTAAATCATAGCAGTTCAATTGAAGGGCTTATATTGAAAACCGGTGAGCTCACCCGTCAGTCTCCACATCTAATTAACTGCTGCACCTCATATCCTCTAAGTGCAGTGGAAACACATTTTAATTGATATTGAGATGTTTATGCCCTTAGAAAGTAATTAAGATTTTCAATTAATCCTGTCTTATTTCTGGACATCTTGGTTCTGTGTCCTTGAGCGTCCAGCGATTAATTCCCCAAACCTCCTCCAAATGAGGGAACTTCAATTACTTTGCACTGAATCACAACCCTGCGAGTGACCTCATCCAAGGCTGCATCATCATTTAAATTAAAGGCAATGCAAACCCTATTAAATCATAAGGCTGGTCAAATCACCAGTAGCTGAACGGCTGTTTGGTATATCCCACATAGTTGCTAGTGAACTGGGGAATTTCCTTTTACTGTTTGTCTCCTGTGGGTCAGAAGACAGGCTATTATAACACCCAGCTGCTTTTAGGTTATCAATAGTTCTATAGTTCAATTAAAACAGCCTTTTCACAGGAAGTTGTGTTTCCTTTGGGATAAAAAAAACAGTATGTGCTGTTAACGCTGACCTCTTCCCACTCCCCCGCGTTTCCATTTGCTTGTTTACTTCATTACGTCCAAACATGCACCACACTGCACTACAAAATTGTTTGCTCATCGATAGGAAAAAGGAGACACAGACTTTATCAATCAACTCAAAAAATCGTTTGTTTCCTCTTCCCAGAACTGATAATGGTAAAAGGTAAGGTCTGATATGAAAACATAATCCATCTTCTACAGTATTTTTATACCTTTTGGAATTACATCTCCCCAAACCTGAAATGTGTACATCAATATGACAACACTCTGACTGTCCAAACCTCTATTGTCATGCCAAGAATAAATAATATTTTCTCCTTGCTGCCCTTGCAGTGCAGTTTTTCTCACACATAGAATCACCTGCCCATCTAGGCAACAAAAAGCCTGCTTGGGGATTATGGTGACATAATCTTAGCAGTGGCCTGTGAGTCGGGGGCTGAATGGGTTTGAACCCTCTATGCCATGCTGAGATAACATTTGTCACCGGGGTTCCTAGGCGCCCTATTCATAGATTAGTGGACTGTCGCCTTTTCAAAATGTGAAATGGCTTTGGCACTGCTGCATGTTTATTTTCAAAAACCTGTGCCTCCAAGGATGAGGAGAGCATCTTGTCCTTTTCTTGAGAGCTCCACCGCTTGGCCTCATATGAACACATAGACATTAGCCGCCTCTGTTGTCTATGTGAATCTGTGAGGACAATGAACACAGAGGAATATATTACATGTTCTTGTTGCTGAGTAGGCCTCCTGAGATAATACATGATATGATTAATTTTTAAGTAAAACCAACCTCTTTTTGTTCTTTAAACACAGAATGCTTTGGATAAGCGTTGGATAAGAGGGTTGATACCACTATATGTGTCAGTTAACTATAAAGTAACAGGTAGCAGCTGGTTAGCTTTACTTAGCATACAGGAAGCAGTTAACCTGGCTCTGTCCAAATGTAAAAAACAAACAAAACAAAAAAATATCGGCCTACCAGCAGTGCATTGTTCCAGCTGAATTGCAAAGTCGTAATTTCCAAGTACAGTCAGAAATGTCAACTGCAACACCCCCAAAGTTGTATTTCCCACTTTGAAAGTGGGGAGAACTTCACCAACCTAGGCATTACAATCCAACATAGCAACTCCAAGCATCAACACCAGTGAAAGCTGTATGGATATAGTTTTTTTAGCACTTATTTGTATCTGATTAAAATAGTCGTACACAGTATGTTACTGTCCATCTTCTAACTGTGGATATGTTGCTACGGTGTTTACATGTGCAAAATACCACATAATGCATTATTATCAACTGACATTGCTAACAGTGGCTAACATGGCTAGAACAACCCTACCACCGTTTTATCAACTTGTAACGAACGCATTCAACTCAGGTGTGTAATTCCCAGTTTGGTTATGTGCTTGACTATTAACTTTCTGGAGTCTCCACTGGTTGACTGGCAACCTTCCCCTGCCAAGAAATAACCCCCCCATTAAATGGCCATTGTTGTTTTTACAGTTTGGTTTGTGCAAGGATTAAAAAACAGATGTGTTAATTTGTGAGCTTTCCTGGTAGGTGATTTTATCACTTTTGGACAGAGCCAGGCTAGCTGTTTTCTCCTGTTTACTCTCTTCCAGAAAGTGAATAAGCATATTTCCTAAGTGTTGCCATAAGCGATAAACATTTTCTAGCCGTTAAACGTGGCGTCAAGTGAGTATGAGCCATGAGTGATTGGTTACTTATTTATTGAAATTCATTCAGAACAGGAGATTTGGGGATGTACACCATACCGCTTCAACCTCCGCTGTCCCTCTCTAAACATCCATTGTATTATTTGAGCACGCTTCAAGGGGTCTTTAATCAGCCCGAGCGGTCCCCACAGTTAGCATTTAAAGCGAATCTTTGCATCACAAAAGGGTGGGATGTGTAAATGAGATGTGACATTTTATTTGTGCAGGGCTATGCAGCAAATAAATAAATATCAGGCCATGACAGACAGAGACTGCTGGGAAAATCTCCTCTACATTGCACTCACTGGTTAACTGTCACAGCATTAAATTGACTTTCACATTGACATGTTGCCTTCCGATTGGTTAGCAGATGTAAAAAGAGGAAACACTTGCCAAACAGTTTCCAAGAGCATGAAATTGATATTGTGAATCATATGTGACAGTGACTCTTCTGCCCTATAATTGATCTACATTAAGGCTACAAGGCTTCAGCCTGTGATTGGAAAATGGGGCACATCATGGAGCTCTGTGTATCCCTGGCTGGCAGACAGAGGAGTTTATTCTTGCACTAGAAAGATTACATCTTCAATTTTACCTAGGGTGTATAGACCTCAGTGGGCCAGCAGATATCTCTGTATAAGTGGGACCTTACTTATTGCTCTTTCAAGTGGTAGATCTATCCATTCACTCTAATTAAATTGAGGTTTTTATTCTGGTTCTTCTAATCCAGAGTCAAGTGTGTTGGGACTTGGATGATGTGATTTGAAAGGGAATACTCTTGAATCACTGAAACACTGTTATCTCTTCTCCACTATTGAAATAAATTTGAAAATGAGGTTTGTGCTCTTAAGCACCACACACTCAGATGACCTGAACCGGGTGCTTTGATGTACAATGTGTTCCAAGTAAAGGATATAATGGAAAGCAAAAGCCTTCAATCAGCACCTACCATCTTTTTTAAATGAAATGAAATTACAGGAGAAGGGGCTAAAACCAGATTTCAGCAGGGCTTAAAAACAACATTGCTTTCTATTTTTTACTTATTTATTTTTTGGCCAAACAAACACAGCATTATCATGTTGCAAAAACCTTATCATATGTGCCAGATTGGGGAAAATTCTACATCAGAAATTCTGGCCAACCAGGGAATTTTAGTGCCAGATCCTTCTTGGAGAATGTTAATAAATTAATGAATGAATAAATAGATACATGAGTTGAATCTGTAAGTTGACGATGACCTCTTCTGGCAATCTTAGAGTCCATCTGGCTGAAGGTAAGCCCTCCATCTCAAAAGCACTAAAGCATCCATCACTGCACTATACAGCCTATCTGCTGGGGGAATTCATGCAGGTTGGTCTTTAAGATCCAGATCAGGACGAGGCTTGATAAAGCTTGTTCTAGCTGGGTCTTACCTATGAGTCATTTACAGCATGATCACCCTTATCTGTGTTGAGCTGGGCTCTCTTGGCTACTCTGAGGCCTCCGTTTAACCCTGGCCATCACATGGCTTCACCACCAAACACAAAAACCACTCGCAGCCAAAGATGCTTGTTTGTCAGGGATTAAAGGTATTTTCCCTGCCTCTGTCACAGCATCCCTATTTGGCACCAGCAGCCCTCTAACTCAGGTCATCGCTCTCATCACCAAACTGTAGGCCACTTTCCAAGTTACACTGGCTCACATAAACCTATGCAAATCATGCTGGACAAATATCAGATCAGCCAACTGCTCCAGTGAGAGTGAAAAAAAATAACAGAAATAAAAAAATAAAAGTTTAATTTGCAGTCTAGATGTGTGTTAAAATCATGAGAAAATGAAAATATCTGGGTTGAGATCAAAGCTATGGGAGAAATGTTGCAAGAATATGGCTGAAAAGAATGGGACAATGAATATATTTTAGGCAATTACCTCAGAGAGCAGAGTTCCATAATTTGTCTGCCAAGATAAAAGTAATCCACAACACAGAAACTAAAGAGCTGATTTCATAATGGATATTTTATTCAAGTCCCTCAAAAAGAAAGAAGAGCCTATTAAATTTCCAATTTTAATTTATGACTTAAGAAATGATTTTTGTGAAATAACCAAAGGCATCCTGCAATATGTTGTGCAGGATTACACTTTGAACCTAAACAATACTCACATTACTTTGTAGTGGAAATGCAGACCATGTTTTTTCATTTATTTATTTAAAAAAAGAATATTTTTTGTCCCATCATCTATATCACTGCAATGCAAGAAAGGATTGACTTATGAAGTGGAGCTTGTGAAACTGTGAAAAAAATGGTTGTCATCAATATTTCATAAGGGGACTCAATAAGGCTCGCTATAGGTGGAAGTGTTGTCTCTATATCTAGTATATTTACATTTCTTCCTCATGGGAACCTGCATGCATGTAGGGCTCCTATCCCCAAAAGGAATATCACAGTAAACTAATCATGAAGCTCTGACACCAACATCTCTCACATCTGTGTATCCCAAAGTGGAATACTCTCCTTTAAACTAATTGTCAACGTTAGCTCTACTGTGCACATCCACTGAGACATCATTCAACATGTCTTCACCACTTTATTAGCAATGATAACAAAAAAATAGTCATCATCTCAGTGTTTTTGTCATTGCAAAGTCAACAGGGGATCTCATCTTAGGCCTTGATTTGGATAATAGACTAACAACAATTCTGTAACCCCGATTCTGTTTATTTAGGCTAACATTCATTACTGCTAAAATAGCCTAAATGGATGTCTAAACGGCAGCTCATAAACAAACAGCAGCGGGGTGGGAATGGTCTGTGCTATTGAGCAAAGTATGACACTCCGGGGGGTTGCGGATGGGATCTCTCCATAGTGACAAGATGTAATCAGACACGTCCCTGCTGAAATCTATCCAGGTTACACAATACACACAGCAAAGGAGACTGAATTTAAAAAACGTGTGGCTGATGACCTTAAATGCATGTAGCCTGCTAAAACAAAAAAAAAAGCAATTCTGGCAAAGATGTAACAAAGGCAAAACCTTTGAGAAAAGGAGGAAGTGGGTAGAAATAGAGAAAAGAAGAAGGAGGGCTAAAATATGGGTGTATATGCTGGTGTGTATTTTGTATATGTAAGGCCAAGAGGGAGAGATAAATAGGGAGATGGGGCTAAAGAGAAAGGGGGTGACAGAAGAAGTGAAGGAAGTATTGGGGTCACACTGATGGGCACTGAATTGTGTTGTGAATTGAATGAACTCATCTTTAAAAGACTACTGTGTATTTCCCCTTTATTGAGAGAATAGTCATATTAACATCCTGTTCTCTTTGCGAAGCAAAGCCATATCCGATGATGATTGGGTTTGGGAAACGCTCTGATGGAAAAATAGAGCCTATTGCATCCACATCACCATCTCACACCACATTGGCATATGCGGCTCACTGCTTCCCACTTTTGGCCAAAATTGAAGAGCTTGCACAGAGGAAAATAAATAGATGGTTGAATACCAATGGCCTCTGCCACTGAACCTTTTATCAGTGGGAATCTAACAGCCGTGCCGTTTCAGAATTTCAGTTTAGCTTCCGATTACGGTATGTCCCGGCATTTTATTCCCTACATCTCTATGCTTCATAGCCTTCAAACACTTCTCGGTAACTACCTATTATCCAACAGTTCCACTCCACTGACCCTGCCAATAAAACTTTTCATATCCTTATAAATGAACTCAATTGCCGCGTTCTAAACATTTACACTGCACTAACAGATCATCTCCACACCTTGGAATTGACTAAATTCCCTTTTCCTTATGAATATATAGGAGAAGATTAGAGATATGATAGCTTTTCAGATTGCTGCACCCAGTAAAATTAGTTTAGTGAGCATTTACAGACTAAATTGGAACCATTAAATAGCGGATTGAATTGATGGCACATTCATTGTCTCTCCATCGGTATCACTGTAAAATCAATTAGCCGTCACTTTTCCATTCCCAACAAAGTATGATTGTCAGCTACGGATGAATAAAGAAGACCCTGACAGCCACTCAGACCAGAACACCATGTGAAAACAAATCTCTGTGTAAGGGCTGGCAAATGTGATCTGTAATTCTGCAAAAAGGCACAATTGTCTTCATCAAAAGGCCACTATGCATAGGATGGCCCATTAGTTTAAAAATGTACGACATCAAAGTGATATTGAGAACAGGGCAGGCTGCAACAATTGTTTCAGTGCAACGATAAGTAAAGAATGATCATTGAATTTGTATTATTCATGCAGAAATTATTTTTACTGGCATTTTGAAGGTCATGTATAGAATCTTCTTAAATATAAGATAACTTTGCAATAATGTGACAGACAAATGTTTTAAAAGTTTTTAAGTGATTAGAAATGGTCAGAATGACCACGGCAACACCATAAATATCTATAATTTTTAAATAGACAAAATATGATGTTGGCTTAGACATGCTGTGAAAACATCATATTATCATAAGTTATTATAGACATACACATGCCGTGTTACAATGCAAAAACATTACACCACAGAAAATATTAAATATTGTGTTTTTTATTATGTAATATTCCACTTCTGATTTTTTTAATCAATAAATGGAATATTGTTTGTTTAACCAAACACTCAGCTGTTCAGTTTGGTTGCAAATCAAACAGCATTATGTCTGTCAATTTGCCAGAGGCAATGCTAAGTGTCCTCTGAGATCAAGACTTAGACTTCATCTAATTTTTTCTTCTAATGAAATCAAATAGGGTCTCCCAATATCCCTCATCACAATGCTTTGTGCAATATCTGCACTGAGAGCTCCAACAGCTGAAGAGCCCCCCTTTTTATTTTCTCTGTATAGAGTAACATATGAACATGCATATGAAAATGACCAGAGGCAGCAGCATCACATATGTTATTATGCCATAGATGGCACAATGAAACAATGCCAGTTTTCCATTAAGCCATTTTGTTGAATTGATAGAACAGCTGAAGCATTTTTTTCTGGATATGGCAACAACCGATTAAAACAATGTGGCCAACAGCCTGATGGACTACAAGCCTTGTGACTTTTAAGGCCTGCCAACAATTACTAGTCAGGGCTCCAAAACACTGATGCTAATACAGTGTATCAACCGTGGCTTCTTGATTTAATGCAGAGTTACCATTCCTCTTGCATTTTTGCACACAATTTGCAAATTTCATTGAATGTTACTAATATTGCATCATTTAAAAAAGTGGGGCAATATTTTTTAAACTTTGCTGATCACAGAAAATGTCAACAACAAGATCAAAATGTTCATTCCTGCATTTTACTTCAAATAAACACAGGAAAAAAACATGTTTCACTAAAGCCAATGAAAATTCAATCGTTTTCATTCCCAATAATTACAAAATACGCCTCTTTAGTGTCCTGAAGGAAATGATTATATGCAGCTAAAATTTACAGGTATTAAATCCATTGTCAGGACCACATTGCTGTAATTTCAAAAAATGATGAATCCTCATCTCCCTGCTGCAATTACTGTGGTGTGCATTGTATTGGCAGAGGATCGGTTATCTCCACACAAAGTAAAGGGCTTTAAGAATCTCAGATGAAAGGTGAGATGGAAATGTGATCGGGTATTATTGCTTCATGTTATCAACACTTCAGCCTCCAGTATATGCACTAATACATTAGATGCTCATCTCAGAGGTAAATTCTTTGATTTCATGAATACAAATGGTTGTTCACAATAGGCAGGGTAAGAATTCAATCTATATCAATCTGATTCAGCTACTATTCCAGGCCCTGAGAAGAGAATGAAGGGATCCAGCGCCAGCCTTGAGATATGAGCTCAGTGTTTGGTTAGTGCAAAGAGAGAAGGTATAATAAACCACCAATAGCTGCTGTGCTCTCAGGTATGGTGTGAGATTGACAATGTTTAAGGAGGCAGGCCGAGCAGCGTCAGGGTCAGAGGATGTCCCAGGTAGCAGATCAACCTCAGACAAACCAAGGAGCACTTTAATGTTCAGGAACTAGTGGAAGGTGAGAAAAGATTATATGGGGCTTTCTCATGAACCTGGCTGACCTGGGGAGAGGCTGTAGGGGAGGCCTGAGGCTTCAGTGGAAAAATAGACAAGTGATGTTTGGTAGCAGGTGGGGTGCTGCTCTGTCCACAGGTGCTGCACAGATGCCTCCAAAGCAGAGCAGGCACCAGTTATCCAGGGACACTGGGACCCACTGGAGTCTCCTGATTCAGTCTCACCCACAGCCCTCACATCTGCTCAGCCATTCTCTAGCAGTAATTACACATGGCACCGGGTGGGCACATGATGGATGCTGGGAAACAAGGACAGAAATCTGACATGATTTTGTCTTTAAGGTCCAATGGCAACAAATTATGTGAGATTCTTTTTTATTCATCTTCATCATAATTAAAATGATGTTTTGAATCAAGAAGTGAGGTCAGGCCCAGCTGTTGTTTTCCAAGGAGATTTTTCAAGATGTTCGGTATTTCAAACCCATAATGGAGAATAAATGAAATGTGTGAGGAAATGCTGTTCAATTGGTGTCATAATTGCTATTTGGATGATTCATAATTACAGAGTGCAGCCATCAGATAAAGGAGTGCAGATAAAAAGGAGTTGGGATGGTAATGGAAATCTGTTTGGAGAGGAATAGTTTCTAATAAGTAATTTTGCCTAATAAACTATAACCGATTTAATCTCCCACTTATCAGGCCAAGATTTCACCACTTTTCTTTTTAATTGGCTATTTTGTAATCCCGCTTCCCAGCAGAGCGGATGGTCTGTCTCCCTCTCCTGAGAGTTAGCATGAAATCAGTTTAAAACACTGTGTCAATCTCATTCTGAAGTGGCCATCTGGCCAGTGTACAGAAGCTGGGGATGGCACGCTGAACCATGGGGTCTCTGTGAGGCAATCATCAGCAGATTTACACAAGGTGTTAATGCAAATTTAATAGAGACTTCCTATCAGCCACTTTAATCTTCCATGTGTTCTCAGTGTCAGCCTGACCGAAACCTACACTACACCAGGACATTGTGCTCATTGCTTTCAGACAACACATTCAGCTGCTGCAGCTCCATGTATAGTTTTTTTTAAACATTGACATATATCGTATCATGAGTGGAGTAGCAGTAAAAATCATTTCGAGTAAACATATTGTAAAACACTGGGAAGATGTGAATTCATTCAACTCATCTACACAACGGCATGGCATTGGAAATGTACTTTTAGGTCTTTTAATTAGATACTGTACATCTGATTTTTTTTAAACATGTATATAAACCACAATTTCAGAATTGTAATATGACAGTTCCAGCTGAAAAAATGGTGGCTCCATTTCAGGTTTTTGAAAAGCACTGCTTCGATGGATTAAAGAAGTCTAAATTGTTGATGTAAGTGCCAACATAACTGATCCTTCAACATGGATTTCACATGGATTTTAATGCTGTAAAATGGATTTTGGCTTATGACTCAACCAGTTTCCATCCACAGGACAAACACACTGAAGTGAAATGTGGGTAATAGTGGTAGACATAGATTATACTTTATTCATTGCTGATATTAAACGCACAGTATGCACTAGCACAGCTCCAAGTGTGCAGACGTGTACAGCGGAAGTAGCTTGCTCATTTTACTGTAACTGTTGGGCCCAAGACACCAAACAATAGAACCACTATTTTGTTCTTTTAGACAACACCTCTTCACTACTCTAGCAATTGACATCAATGGGTTTTTGTCAGTACAGTCTCATTCAATTAAAAAAATCCTGCCTTTTAATGAATTGCATTTTATAGTTTGTGGTTAATAATTGCATCCAAAACCCAGTGCGAGAATTAATCTGGAACTCTGCTGTATAACATTGAGATTGGTTTACAAAAGTATGTCTATTCCCTCTATTCATTAAAGTGTAATATATCATGCAGGGCCATAGCTAGAAATCCAGGGATCCTTGAAAGGATATTGCTCTGGGCCCTGCTTAATTAATTCATACACCCTGCTAAGATTTTTATGGTCCTTCTCCAGCTGTGGGCCCCTAATATTATCCCCACCTTTCACCCTACTCTATTTGCACTGGCTTTTCCCAGATACAATCTTTAGTTCCAATTAGGGAAACATTGAGCATTTTGAACGTGTGCATAATAAAAACAATGAAAACCAAATGGAAATGCCAGAAGCCTTATTGTGTCTAAAAATGACAGCAACAAAAAAGCCTAATATTGCTAACATGTTTTCACACTTGGCTTTCCATAGGTAGACATGTTAGCATATCAATTCAGCTTGCATAGTACAGTATGTGCTCCTGTTTCTCTGTAACATTATTCACTAGAAAAATAAAAAAAAATAATAAAATGTCATATTGGGTCTATGAACTATCATGTTCATCAGACAATTTGCATAACTGTAAAGTAGAAACACATTCAAATTTAGGATTGTGTAACATTTGGATGGAAACATACCAATATCAGTGATGGAAAGTGCATTCCAGCATGGTGAACTTGAACATCCCTTAGACAGGAAAAAAAGAACTGCTGTACCACCTGAGGGCGGCTCAGTGAATGGGGCACAGCTTTATTGTTGCAGTGTTTTTTTTCCAAAGCTATAATATGTAGTCTAATCATCAGAAAATTATCCTGGCTGCTCTCTCAGTGACCTTTTTGCATTTTTCCACTCCATTTTCTATGGAGTGGCACATAAGTGTAACACAACGGTGTAGAAAATCCTCTCTTGTTTCATGTTATTGCAGAAATTATGGATTTGGTTCCTTGAAGTGTCCTCAGACGCACATTTGAAAGCTGAATTAGCACATTTTAAAGCTGAATTAGCACATTTTAAAGCTGAATTGTAACCACATTGCATATGCTGTAGTCATATAACACTAAAAGTCAGTAAACATGAAGAGAAACTAGTACCACAATCTTGCGAGTAGTTATGCTGTTTATTCCACATAGCAACCAGTTACCAGAAAAGTTTTGTTTTGCTAATTTATTCTATATGTTTTATCAGCAGTCAGTCTTTTACAAGTAAAGATTTGTTTTCTTGGCACATGCTTTTTACATGGCAAACTAATGTTGACTGTTGAAATCCTGGCATTGAATTGCAGCTTAAAGGAGAGGCTCGCAAAAATTCAGTTCTATTTATTTCTACGGTTCATACTAAAATCCACAGTCCTTGTTTTGTGCAATAATGCATTCCAAAGTTTATCTGAGCCTTCATGAGGTTTCAGCAACAAGTCCTCTAAACCATGTGACAATATGGGTCTTTGAATCCTACCCACTAACACGACCCACCAGAGCGTTTCATAAATTAGCTCCCCTAGTGGTGGCAGGAAATGCGACCCATAGGCACGTTTTCCTTCTTCATATGTTAACCCGAGAGTAACAATCGCGGTTTTAAACCCATCGTTAACATTTTTAAACAGTCCCACAGGTTACACTAAAGCACCAAAACTACTTAGTTAAGTTTAGGAAAAGATTGTGATTTGGTTTAAAATCAGTACATCTAATATGTTACTTAATTTCCATTTACGCATGTGACGCAGAACATGACGTAATTCCGTTTGTTCTGTTTGTTCCATAACGTAAAAGAAAAACTTGGTTTCTACTTTTATTTTTAAACAGGATTAAAAAACCTGGTCTACTGGGGGAAATTCCTGTGTTTGTTTGACCTATCAACCACCCCGACCTGCCTCTGAGTTTGCCGCTCTTATACTTAATCCAATTACTTCCTGCTTTGCTCCAGTCATAATTACTATGGCCGCTAGAGGGCGCAGCCAAAATTAACATAAATATGGGTGCTTGAACAAACAACTTATGGGTAGGATTGGGTACCGAAACCCGGTTCCACTAAGGATCCGGTAGGAATCAGACCAGATTAGAACGCAATTTTCGGTGTCAACTGAAATATTATACATCTTTACAAGTAAAAATATCACACTTTCTCTCTAGCTTTGGTAAATATAGGCTAATTATTGTAGTTGTGCGTTAGGTGACTTAGATTTACTTATTATATATTTAAGTACTTTAAAACATTAATATAGTGTTAAATTCAAATAAAATCTATAAAAGGGCCTTTCATTTTTCAGTTTTTCAAGAATCGGTTTAGGAATCGTTATCGTTTTAAAAGTACTGGTTTGGCATCGGAATTGTAAAAATCCAAATGAAACCCAACCCTACTTATGGGGCATTTTTTGTGAGTGAGAATAGTGAGATACTAAGAACACAATCGTCTTGACTACAGGTGAAGTGAAGCTTAGTTTGTTTTGTGGAAACTCCTAAATGAGAGAGCAAGATCTGTCACAGAAACAATTGTTGTCCTTCTTTTTTCCTTGTAGCCCAAATGCATTCTTCTTCCCATCAATGCTTTCAGTTCTGAGGTAAACAACAGGAGACACTTCTACTTTTGTTCACAATACTTTCTTTGTCTTTTTGTCTGTCTTTCAATTTCATTTAATAATCAATCCACCATCATTTTGATATTTGCTCATTCATCTGTTCTTGTGAGTCATGAAAATGTTGAGGGCAGTGGAGTTGAAGTGCAAGATAATAGTGTTGCTCCTTAGCAAAAGAACATTTGTGCTTCTCTTCATAGACAGTAAATAGACATTAGAGACATTGTCTTGCTCTCTTTATTATTTGCCTTGCCCCTGTCAGGCCCTTTGTTGTTTCATAATGCAGCTCTACAATGCCACTACACCAATCACATACAGTATGCATCAGTAGTCTCCAGTCTCCAGTATTGTTATGTAAATGCATATTAATGAACTTCCCTGTGAACAAGTGGTGTGGCCAGTGGTGTTGGAGATGGAGCAGAGGACGTTATGCCCTTTTCTTTAAATATCTTTAACATTGACACAGATGCTCTATACATATTACAGTCCTGCTCACCTTTGACTGAGATCGAGTAACATTTCCAAACTTTTGAGAAACAATTTAATATGTCGGTAAAGTCAAAATGACAATATTTATTCTAATCAGTTGAAATATTGAATGCACTCACTTTTTTTTTTTTTTCAACACTCCAAACTTTTTGAATTTCATTGTGTTCATACTTGCTGGACCTCTTAGCTTTTAGGCACTGTCAAATTATTTTGGTCATGCTGAATTCTGAAGTAATTAAAACAGTCAGACACACAGAACTGTTTTTAACTAAATTACATTGTCATATCTGAATAATACAGGGGACTGAGTTTTTATGAACGGCTAAGAACAGGTAAATAAAACCTTTGATTTCATTTCAGCTAGAGTATTTCTTAACAAAGGAGACATGGCTAAAGAAAGAAAATGGATATCAAAATGGAAATTTCCCGGCCTGTTTAATTGGATGGCCACTTTTACTTAACTTATCTTTGCAGCCCAACTCATTCACTGGAAGTGAGCATTTCCAATTAGAGAAAATAACCATTTCTTCTTGCTTCAAAAGCATGTCTTTTACTGTTGTGTTTAGTTATGATGGCATTAACCAGTGTAAACAAATACATAAGACACTCAGCAGTGTCCTCTCTTAACCCTGCTCGGGTCTGTCAAATGTGCTCGTGAACACAATTTCCCAGGTTTATAAGACACATATGTCATTCAGAATCACACTTATCTGGAAAAACATTTTCAATAACATAAAACATACATTTATTTATAGCTCAGAGAAATGATTCTGGCACAAACAGCCACCCTGGAGACCATCTCTTACTAAGTCAATATGACATGAATCATGATGAACAACGTTTGAAATGGCACACTCTTACAATCTTAACAATATTGCAAGCTGAGTTAAGAACAAACGTTTTCATCCTGTATAGCCTCAGAATAATGGAAAATGCTCTTACATTATTGCCCATTTTTTCCTGCAAACTATAGAAACTGACATTAATCTCAACTGTCTGTAAAATTGAAGCAATAAAAACAACAAGCAGTGGTATCACATTTTGCCATGGCAATGCTCCTCAAAAATATAGATCCACACAGACAAACAGTGATGTAGTTGATTGTTTCAGTAAAGATTCCTGGACTCTCAGCATTCCCTTTGTTGTACATGAGAGAGACATTACACCAATGGTGGAATATGACCTCATTTGCTGCAAAGAGGAAATTTAATTAACAGAGCAAACAGCGTCTGCCAATATGCCTCCGCGGAGACTGCAGAGGATAAGAAATACCTTTCACAAATACCTGCAATACTGTCTTAAGACTGGACCAACAGTTGGGACGTATGGCACTAACCCTCTGAGGCTTTTAATTTAGAGCTTTAAAACCCCATTAATCGAGATCAAAGTAAAGGTACACTGTACTGTACATACCATAACCAATGCACAAAAGCTCATAACATCATGAAAGCTGCATGGATCGAGTTTGGACTAAAAGAGCCAACAATGTCCTTCTGTGCTTCAGCAGCTGAGTAAAAACTCTAATAACATAACTAATATTGTTAGTTTTTTTTGTCTTAACTTGTAAAACTGCTCACTTCACTTCATCGCTGTTCTTCTTTGCTGCTCTTGTTTTGCCAAAATGAACTGAAAAGTCTCAGAGGAGCTAAGTGTGTAATTTTTAATCCAATATAGTTATATCTTGTGGCCAAACTTACACATTGTAATGAGAGCTTTATTCACACTTTACACTGGTACTAAAGGAGATACACTGCATATACATGCATACGCATATAAAGTACAGGCAGGGGAATTAACAGATTCTATCGTTTGAGAACAGGTAAATAAAAATGTAATCAGCTTGAGTGTTTCTTAAAGGTGTAATCACCACAAAAATAAGTGAAATTAGTGCATAGATAAACACAAATATAGGAATCTTTTAGGTTCAAATGTTTAGGATTTCATATCTCGTAAGAAGCTAATTAAGAAAATATTATGATGAATGATGCATTATGATGAATAATGAAGTGGTGCAACAATTAAATCCAAGTTATTGTTTCTGATGCTGTTAAATGCTTTTTTACATCAGTTATATTTTGTAAATAGCTCTATCTTAATTGAATTATGATCAGTTGATGAACACACAAAATGCTCATGTTTCCTCATCATAACACAAAACTTTAAGATGTGGCTAAATATCCCCAGTAATACATTTCTGAAAGAGACTTTTTTTTTTTTTTGGTCTGGCTAAGTTGATGACCACGTTTACATATAATGTGCCTCCAGCACATTCAAGTACAGTTAACAAATACAGTACAGTCAGGTGTGTGTACATACACTGTATGGAACAAGGATGTTTGGTCATTAATGCATCACCTGTGAGCTTTGCTAATGACTATCAAGACAGCTCATGGTGATCTTTCGCTGCCTTTACACTGTGCGAACCATTTCTCAACTTGTGTGAAAACAACACCTTCACTGGCAAACAGCAACAGTGGTGGTGCTCTATTACCCATGTAGCCCATTCGTGATTATCATTGTTATTACTCTTTGTGCTCTGCCTGAGACTTAAAATACTTCCTGAGAACTCCACTGAATCGCTGGTACTGATGGATGATTGAGTGGACTGATTTGTTTGCCCTGGAAATAGTTATGTGCTATCAAGAATGAGTAAAATACACAAAGAGCGTTGGCTGCTTGGACTGGAAGCACATCATCTCTTGTCAGAATAAGTAAAAAACAATACACAGCCACGCTAAATGTCACTGTATCTAGATTTTTTTTATCTTAATGCAACAGCATAATTGCTTTCTGTGATATTAAATTCATAGCTAAAGTGAGCAGCATCAAAACTTCAGTAAACAATTTTAAGCCTAATTTGGTATGAGACACGACTGGCCCAGTGGCAGTGTGCAACTCCAATTATGATAAGGATTAAGCACATGCAATCAAAAGATAGAACAAGATAATGTGCAAAGATACATTTGGCAAGCAAGCAATTAATTGGAGAAACATGACACCCTGCCTGCAGAAGATGAGGTTTCAACACTTCAATATTATTAATGGCAATGACTACAGATTTTTTTTTCCTGTTCCTGTGAATTGGCTGCAGTCATCACAGGAAAGGCTGTCTGTATGATTTCGAGGAGCCAGAAGGAGCTGTCAGGGAGTCCACTGCATTTGGTAGCCGCTGTCTGTAACTGCTGCCTGTGCCTAGTGAACCCAGGAGGCTGAAGTTCACAAGTTGATTAATGAGTGTGCTGCCACCAGTTGTCAAAATCTGACACTGATTATGAAGCTTCAAGCTTTTTTTATGAGGCAAAAAATGAAATACTATATACTTTGATGAATCAATTTATCACAAAAATAAATTATGATTACACAGACTGGTTGTGAACACACATTTAATGTAATATGTACTGTGTCAACTCAAAAGCAAATAGATCAGGAGCAGAATTGGCTGAATGTGAACAGATCAAACTCTGATCTTGACAGGCTGATGTGGCTCCCTGAGAAAATACAATACAATGACAAATCGGCTGTAGTACTCACTTTGCAGGAGAAATGGTTTCAGAGTGGTAGTAGTGGTGATAACATATGTTGAATCTGTTTAGCTGCTGACTGTCCAACTGTTAGCAGAGATGATGAGATTAATTAGGAGTGGGATGGCTACTGAGGGAGAGATGAAGCTGTCATTATACAGTAGGTGTTGAGTAATGATGACTGCCTTGTCTTTAGCCTCGGTGAGACCGTCTCCGCCACGCTTTTAACTCTGACCCAATTAATACCCCAGGTAAACAGGCTCTTGCTGCGGTCACATGCTTATTCCTCCGGAGATTAGCAGTGAAATGAAGCTGTACATTTTATCTGTGCATCATAGTTGGAAAGTCAACTTGACAGAACATGGGGCACTTGATAAACAGTCTATCTAGGACACACACTGTATAGCAGGTCTCTCAGGGGGGGTAGACAAAACCCAAGACATTACAGAGAAACCCAAAGCAAATTATCTTGACATGGATGAAACAATAGCAAATTGGACAAATGATATAATTTGAGTCATATAGGCCCCAGCAGAGTCTGGTTGCTTCTTGCACTCTGAGGGATTTGAAAACAAGAATAGTTTGATGGTAAAGGTTAGGAAACAAAGGTGGCTCCCTCCATGTTTTTCCATAGAAAACAAGGTGTCCCTGTGAAACACTCCCAACATCAAATTTATTTATTATGTTCTTGTCCTGTTTTGTAATGCACCTCATATGATAGGAATACTGTTTTCATTATTCAGGAGTTTTTCCTTGGGTCTTTCTTCAAAATACAAAGAGATTTGAGGGTTTGTCAAAGATGCCAACCAGGAGTCAAGGCTGTCTCTCTTGACACACATAATGTTTGTATATTTCTAACACCGATCACTGGTCCTCACCAATGCTGTCGATTGATGTATTTACTGTCTTTACTGCAGCTTCGAGAAATGCATAAAAAACACCTTCTGATTCCAAACACGTTACATCTTCACTTGTCCAGCTAATTAGACTTGATTAAACATGAGGGAATGGAGTGATGTAAATGTGAATTTCCACTTAAAAATCAATTACCGTTTTTTTTTTTTTCTTTGTCAGAGGAACAAAAGTGTTAAATAAGTTCAGGAGGACAAGGGTCTCTATGGGATTTAAAATTCCTTAACTGGTATATGGATGTCTCCTTGGTAAGGAGATGGTATGGGGAAAATCTTAGTCTAGACTGAGTGTGCACTTTTCAGCAGGAGGGAGCCACAGCGAGTCATTAATCACCCGCCACTGACACTGAAAACCTTCTGCCCCTCATAAGGGCAAAATAACCTCTAACAATGAGAGGAAGTAAGTGGCCAGAGACAATGGAATATTGCATGGTAGTTGCATGTTCTTCTCATAAGCAACCCAGCCAGCCTCAGATGATGGAGCAGCCATTTGATGCCGCTCCTTGACTGTATTCAGCAGCAGGGAGGGACATTACATGGTCCTCCTCAGTGAAGCGACCTACAGATTCAATGTGCAGTGTGGAACATTTGTCATTTCTCACAATGAAACTGACCCTCTGTAGCATCATTACATGCACATTTGGGGCTGAAAAACTAAAAACGAGCAACAAGAAAACGGCTGAATTTAATGGCACGTAAACCGTTTAAATATTAAACTTCAGCTAGTCAGGAGGCAGCATTCAACCTTTGCAAACGTTTTTGTTTTAAACTTTTGATCTATTGCCACATGCACAGATAACATGGACAGTGGTGATTGAAGTACTCAGATCATTTACTAAAAAAATATTCAGTTAGAAGTGAAAGTCCTGCATTCAAAAATGTACGTAAAAAAGAGCTATAATTTATGTATTTATAACAACAATGTATCAAATGACAATGTAATGCTCGTAGCACGAGCACCGGCAACAGACAGACACAGTTAGCAACTTGCTGTTGAACATCATGGAGTATTTAAAAGCAGCTATGGCTCAGTAGGTAGAGATTTCTGCTGTTCTCAATAACCACTCCAACATATAGCTATGAAAGTAATGCACTGTAATATCAAAGATCAATGTAGTACAACAGGTTTAACAAAAACAATATTTTCCACTGAAATGTAGTTGAATTAAATATGAAGTGACATAAAATACTCAAGTAAAGTACACGTCATATTGATACTTTGAGGAATAGTACATATGAAGCTACATAGACATTCTGGTAAACAGATTTTGTTATCTTTGGGCAACGCCATGCTACCAATTTCCCCCTATTTGCAGTCTTTGTGCTAAGCTAAGCTAACTTGCTGCTGGCTGTAACCTTCCATTTAATGGAGTCATAAAAGTGTGTTGATCTCAACTCTCCACCAGAAAGCAAACAAGGGTATTTCCCAAAATGTTTAACTGTTCAATTAAGTACAGCACTCTGAGAAATGTACAGTACTTTGTCACATTCTAGCATTGATGATGGATGACACTTCATTTTTCATTCATTACACTGCCAGGAACATCATAAAGTCCAAGATTATGATACACTATCCAAGCATTTCATTTTTGTCTGACAACAGAGGTGAATGATATTGAATTTTAACACTCTGATATTCATCATTTCCCTCACCATTTAAGTCTGTATTAGTGAGCGCATATAGCTGTCACCAGAAAACAAAAGAGGTGAGTTTGTTCTGCTCCCTAAATTGTGTTGTCAGTATCATCATACCTCTTCAGTGAAAATAAACTTGGGGGGGAGGACAGATTTGACAGAGTGAGACACCAGGATGATTTTCATGGAACATGTTGTGGTACAGAGAAAAGCTTATTTGATTATACATCCTCAAACACACAGTTGTATGTAACCACTAGTCAATTCATTCTTTGCCAGCTGGAAAACAGCAACTCATTTAACAATTTGGTCATGTGTGGGTTTTTTTCTAGCTGTAATAGGAGTGACTTGTGAATTCTTAAATTAAGAGATGTTCTTCTTCAGTAGACTGTATTAGTCCTGTATTTTAAGCTTACAGTAATTTGGCACCCACGGCCTGACTGATTACGACAGAAAACCCTGAGAAATGGGACCCTGAGCTGTAACACGCATTTGCATCCCAGATCTCATGAAGGCCTGAAGCTGATTGATTAATAGAGACAGAGCATGCCAAGCCATATCAGGGCCCTTGAACAGGTTAAGTGGTGCTAAGATTGTTTTATATAGTCTATGATTAGAGGATAAGGAAGGAGAGTTTGATCCTCCAGACTTACTGACCCCCTAATCACCGAGGGTCTTTCGATCCAACCTGCCCCAACAACTTCAATCAGACACACTCTTGCGAGTTTGAAACTGGCAGCCAGGAAAAGGAAACACTAACCGTGCATTTTTAGATCAGATAATTATAGGAATATAGGAATATATATGTTTATGAATGTATTTTAAAGATCTGCATTATGTTATTTACATTACAAGTTGTTAGATAATTGATTCAAATTCTGAAAAACTATATCACCACAGATTTTCAGGGCTGGTTTTCAAGTTTGCAAAGAAAATTGCCATGAATATTCATCAGGCATGTGTGGTGTTTAGGACTCAGACCTCTTGTCAAATGATAGCCTCAGAACTGTTGAAGTCCTTACAAATACTTAAAATGGTGAATTGGTGAACAACTCAGCTATCTGAACAAATTTGAATGCATTTTTCATGTATTTGTCCTTGATACATTCCTAAAACATAAGCATTTACTGGTAGTCTTTTAGTGAAGTCACTTGCTACCTTTATTTTAGCCCAATTTTTAGGTAAAAATCATACTTTCTAATAAAAATCCCTGTAGCAGTGGCATAAGACATACAACTTGCTTCTAAGTCCTCAGCAATCACTCTTCAAGGAGTTTCTGTGCTGTTCATATTTTCAATTGCATTTGCACTTAAGTGTCAGTGAAATACTCTGAATCCCAGAGATGAATACACACTTAGTGAGCAACTAAGTGATTTTTAAACCTGGAAATGCTATGTGAAAGTGAAATAATGTTTTCAACTAAAAATATTGGTAAATAGTATTTCTATGGGATAGTTGATCAGGAAATACAAAGGTTTTAAGGTTTTCTGTAATTGCAGTGCAAAAACTCTCTGGAGTGCAACATAATTATCTACATCATCAAAAGCAATTATGGATGCATAAATTGAATGCATGTCTACATCCCCATTGTCCCGTGTATATTTTTCGCGTGCACAGATAACACAGCATTAGCATTACAATGGAGAGGGAATAATGGAGTTGCCCAGCTGGGGTTAAAGGGACATGACAATAAGTTTGACAAGCCTCTGTCAGATGCTGGGCACAGAATGAAAAAGACAACAACTTTTCATCCCATTCAAATGTGGGTGTGTAGAGTCAAATGAATCACAGACATCATAGCCGCAGGGGTGAACTGCCATGCTAAACAAAAACGTAACACCAACATAAATATACTCAGTACCTAAAAGAGAGTGTCAGCATTTGAATGCACTGTTTTGCACATTTAGACAGCTGTAAGAATTAATAATAATAAAAAACTAATGTTGTTTATCTGAGATCCATGCACTAAAATTTTTTAGAACAGCTAGAGTCTGATTGTACTTATTGTACTGTAAGTCACTTTGGACAAACTGAATGAATGAATGAATGAATGAATGAATGAAAAGTAAGACTAATATGTTTTTTGTTATTACAAGAATATGCCACCAGGAAAACTACATTGGGTTTCTGTTTGACCAGCAATGAATCTATTACTGCTCACTTTTGATTTAAGTACTGCCCATTTCCAGTTTGTGTCTGAATACAGATTTTTGAAGACATGCAAATATAGATTTAATCTTTGCTTTACAACCCTAAAGCTAATGCATCATTTTAGACTGTATTACCAAGAAAAACAACAGCATCAGTTGTTCCAGCAAAAGCCCACAAATAATATATGTTTGCAGATAGGAATAAAACCAACAACTATGATTTGTAATGGTTTTGAAAGGCACCTGATGAGAAATGTTTAAGAAGAATGAAAAAATGTTTATGTGTTGTTCTGGAGGGCCTTCACAAACAATGCATTTTTTGTTTGTGGTTATGTAGGCAATTAGACCCTTCAAACAATTTAGACTATATTGGGAATGATGTCAGTCTGCTAGGGAACCACAATCCATGTTGATGGATTCTCTAATGTTTTCTTCTTTTGTGGTTAGAATAAATCATATGGGAGGAGCACCGAGGTCAGACAGGCTTATTTGTTATTCATCATGAGAAACACAGACATAAATCTTAAAACTGTTTATTATAGTGTGGAAGAAACAATACACAGGACACAAACTGCAGTTATTCTGCACGACAGGGACCAAAATATGCCAAACACAGCTACTGCTTGCAAATAAATGAAAAACATATTGAATATTTTGATAACAGTGAAGAGGAAGAGTAACTGTTTGCTATTAAATACAATTATTTGTAAGCCTCTTGAGAATCACAGAAATTATTTTTTTAGAGGATGTCATTTCTCCACGGACCCTTAAAATGAGTCCCGGACTGACTATTTTCTGTCTAACTACAAATGATTTTGATTTTCATACATGCCTCAGTGACTTCAAGTCAATTGTCTAGTTTTTTTATCAGTAGAAAACTCCAGGCTTAATGTTAGTCCTTTACATTTTGTCCATTGTGAGTCTGCAAAGATAAAAAGTAAAATTAACAAATAACATCAATTAGAAATGTTTAATATTTAATCCTGTCATTCAAAAGTTTCTATATTCGTCAGACAGTACAGAAAACTCATGATGGATTGTCAAACATCAATTTATCCCCTGATCTATCATCCTTATCCTCAATCAACAGTAAGTGATAAAAGTCTCTGAATGCTTGATCCACATTATTATTACAGACTGCTGTAGTGACTCATTTTGGGCCTTTTTTTCCTGAGCTGCAGTCAGCACACCAGGCCCTCTTCTTGTCAGCTGAGACACTCTGAGAATCCCTGGCAGCTCATATATCAAGGGAGATCCTCACAGCAGTACTCCTCTTCCTTTTTCAATGCACAGGGTAAGTATTTTAATTAGTTGGCTAATTGTCTAAGTAATTGGAAGACAACTTAGCTCAAAGAGTAATCAATCTCTACAGGGCTGTGTTCTATCACATCAAAGGATCTGTAATTAACACTGCAAACCATGGGATGGTCTTTGACTGAGCTCAATAGCGTGGGGGCGTATGATCACAGATAACACCGAGGTTGAGGAGACAGATCTGGGAGGCCTCCAATGAGCATGGAGAGGTGTTATCATTTAGACACAACCAGAGTCAGACCCAAAAACTTTAAAGGCAGAGACAGTCAGACCTGAATACACTTTCTGTGATGCAAGAGTTGCACTCTGTAAACAAAAGACAGATAAAGCCACTGGTTATTAAATACTCTGTGTGTGTGTGTGTGTGTGTCTGGGTGTGTGTGTGTCTGGGTGTGAGAAAGAGTTTGGCTATCACACATCTGAGCAGCTTTTATTCTTTTAAATTCTGAAAAACAGGGTTTTTATTGACAATGAAAAAAAATAATTCAATATGAATGCTGCAAAGCTTAAATGTTCAAATGTGCATTCTCCTCTTAAATTTCCCCAAAGAATATCTGTTAGCGTGATTTTGACAACAGAATTGGCAATTCATTAAATGTTTTCATATACCGAGTATCAATTTCACTTTGCAGCAAAGCTCACGCCAGGCATTAAAAAAATTATACATTTGGGATGAACAAGACTAATCATGTCTCAGATTCGTCCATTTGAGGCCCCTTAATTTCCCCATTGTAGACAACAAGACGTATAATGAACAATTATACAAAAAGTCAATTTCAGTATTGTGCAGAAGACTTAATTAAAATTACTAATGAAAAAAGAGACTGCTTACAGTGTTGAAGTTTACTCATCAATTTCAAAATGCTTTGTCTTCATGGACTGTAATGAAAATGACCTAAATGGCAACACACTCCATTTTTTGTTTACAAACAATCATTATAGATAAAATAAGTAACAACAAACCCATCTTGTTATTCAGTCTGAGAAGAATTTGACATAATTGGCCAGATTGTGGAAGGAAACAGACGCTAAACATCAACACCATTACATCATTCGGGGACAACGTATCATATTATCAATTAACACAACATATTCAAAATGCAGAAATGAATGTCATGCTTGTGGCAGCAACCTAAAATGGATAATTATGATGAAAGATCCAGGGGAGAGCAGTCATTGGAAGACATGATATTCCCTGAAGTGATCCCCTCCCCCTCCGGCCCCACACTCCTTGCCGCAAGGCACAATCCTCACAGTGGCACTGACAGATTGACAAATAAGGTTAATAAGTACTTTCCACCTCTCCTAAAGGCTAATCAAATATTAATCCTTGAGGTGTGGTCAGCAGGAAAAAAAAAAACAATTGGTAGAGGGGAATTGATGGAATTGATTCTCTTTCTCTCTAGCTCAGGATGGTAGAAGAAGAAGAAGAAGAAGAAGAAGAAGAAGAAGAATAGGTGGGGAGGGTGGGGGTGTTGAGTTGCAACTGTCAGGCTGAAAATGAACAAATATTTAGATATAAGTGCTTAGAGCAATTTAAATTTTTAATCAATCTCTACATCCTGGTGGCTCGGTGGGCACAGTTGATACCACATGCTCACAGTATTGTGAGTGTGAATCTGGCTCTTGACCCCACACCCAGCCCTTCCAAGACCCTACACACGCAAACACACACACACACACACACTCTCACACACACACACACACACACACACGCACACACATCATTATTGCGCATTATAAACTGAATTGCTAAACTGTCCTTAAAATCAAATTTAAAGCAACACAGACACAGGAGCGGAGAAATTAGTCAGTCAAACATGACAACAAAAAATAAATGAACATGTGAATATGAGCTTTTTTAAATGCCACCTTGTGCACACAGCGGCAAGAATCGAAATGCGGGACCCTTAAAAAAAAAACATACTATTGGTGACAAATTTGAATTTTACACAAATCTCTTTCCCCCCTCGAACAGTTTTCACTAATCGGAAGCCTCGGGACATCTCGAGGCCTAGTGGACCATGTGAGAAGAAGAGCCACACACTCATATACTGATAGGGCAAAATTGGATCCAGTAAGAATGCAAAGAAGCTTATCAACCAACACTCCTAGGCAGTGCTCTCTGCAAGAGCATATGTCAACATCATTTATTAGATGTGGCCAGGGACTAAATTATGTATGATCACAAAACGGGGGGGAAAATGGAAAAATAGGATCACATGCAGCAGGTGGATAGAATAATATTTGGAGAGAATATGAAATTATTAATAGAGGCCCTTAAGGGAGAATATTTGTTAACATTAACCAGTGAGACCTTTGCAATGCTTTGAGTCTATGATTAATCATATTGGACATTTCAGAATCATATAAAGTTAAGTGAATGTTTTATTTGCTTCTGTTTTCAGAAGAGCAATCCATATTATTACTGTCACATATATTTCTATATTAACGTGTGCAGATAAAACAAGACTTAAATCCAACATTTCCAAATTGCATTCAGTAAATCATGTTTCGAAAAAAGTGGATATGGAATTCAAAAACCTGTTAACTGTATTTCCTTCACTCCAGCCAAACATATACTAAGTAGCTTTAATATTGCCAGATGAGCAATCTCTCAAGCAAAATACTCTTCAGAGATACTATGTAATTGACTCCACATCTAACAGTATGGAACAAATCCCACTAGCAGAGGGAGTTGACAAATTGCATTAAAAACACTCAATTGGGCCAGGATTGGATAGAAGCTCATGTTCCTCCTTATCCCATTAAACATGAAACAGTTTAATCTCTAAAACTTGCTGACATACAAGGAAACGCTTAAGCATGCAGCCTGTATTTGATTTGTAGAGGAAAATCAAGGTACAACAACATGGCCTCTGAACTACTGTGTGCTTCTGTGTGTGTAGACAAGAGCAGAATATACACTTGCCTCCGAGAAATAGCATTATTTTAATCAACATCAATTACAATATCGTTTAATAGCAGAGTAACAGCGAAACCATTGACATACATATCATTTGTTTCAGCCTACTCAAAGTGGGCAATATTAAAGAGACTCAAACTGTCAAATCATCCAAGTTTCTTCTTCAAAAGCTTACCCGATTTGAACATGTTCCGCTTCTTTTCATGACATGTAAACAGGTTTTGACATGGGTCTAGTTAAATGTGTAAGACATGCTGAAAAAAAGCAAAAGGGAAATGCCTGTGCAAAAAAAAAAACTGTCAACACACAGTACCTGCTTTAAATCTGTTCCCCATTTCAAGCAATCTGTGGGAACCAGGCCTGTGGAGTCTAATCCTGTTTTCATCCGCACCCCCCAACACCCCCCTTCATCTGTATCACACTTTCAATTCCACTTGCTGGTGCCTTTGTGTGATTTTTATTTGATCTCGCTTTTAAAATTTAAAATCTATTCAAGGTTTTTTTTAGTTTGATTCACGCTGTTGCTGTGAAGCCATATTTATGTTCTAGATTTGGAATTGCAAATCAAGAGTATGTGATTTAGGGGGAATGGAAGTCCAAAATTCCCTGGCATCACCTTTTATGATTCTGTAGGTTTAAAATGTTAACAAGGGTGTTTTGCCAAGCTGATTTGTGCAGTATCAGCCTGTCTCTGGCTGTGTGTGTGCAGAGAACTCCTTCTTATGTAGTAGACAATCATTGAAAGCATAGTCTTATTTACTGAGTCTGGTAGTCTGTGGCACAGACGCATTGTGTTTACAGTTCTCTTCAACATCTATTGTGCTATAAAGCGAGCAAATTGATATTGGCACTGCTCTAGTTTAATAGTTTAGATTTAATGCATTTTTATATGAGTGCACCATCAAACAATAGCTTTTTGTTAAAATCTGACAAGTTAAGAAAAATCCAAAGTTTTTTTGAATGGTTTCTTTGTTTCTGAACACTTCCAAAAGTTACCACACACTTGTTTCTAATTTTTCACTTTTTGAAAGAGCTTATATTTAGCTTTGTGTCGAAGAACAAATTTATGCATGCTGGCAATTTTAGATACTCATATTTTTCTAGTAGAAACACCACCAAACAGACCACATTTCAAATCTGCTATTCATGGATTCATTTCAGTTCTCTTAGCTTTGCAATGTGGAGCAATATTATGCTAACATTTTTATGTATTCTTAATTTTGTCGTTTTTTCCAGTATAAATATAGCTGACCTCTGCAGTTGTGATGTAGTGCTGTTCTCAATGCAGCATCTCTCTGGATGGTTTACCCAAATATACAGTCACATGCCATTATGCATCATATATTCTGCAACATGAACTATGAACACACTTGTTGGGAGTCATTACTGAAGTGTTCTGCACTCATATGCCAGTTCATCTCTGTCTCCAAAGTCTCAAGCTGTAGAATTTGGGTGGCAACAATGAGACAAAAACACCAAGATAACAAGATAGTGGTGGAATGTAACTAAGTACATTTTGTCAAATACTGTACCCAAGTACAAATTTGAGGAACTTGTACTTTACTTGAGTCTTTTCTTTTCATGCCACTTTCTACTTCTACTCCAGCACATTTCAGAGGGAAATGTAGTACATTTTATACCAATACATTAATCTGTCACAAGTTACTTTACAGATTAAGATTTTTGCACACAAACCACATGTAGTTTAAATTACCCAACAATATACAGGCCTACAGGTACATCTGAAATGATTAGCCAATAGACTGAACACTTAGTTGATTGACAGAACTGTTTTGAACGTTTCCACTTTCTAAAATTTGAAGATTTTTCTGCACTGAGTACTTAATACATTAACTACATTTTCCTGATGGTACTTAGCCTACATACTTTTTAAACATATTTACAATAAATAGAAGTTTTGTATTAGTACTTTTACTTAAGTAAAGGATCTGAGTACTTCTTCCACTAATGATTGCGTATAAATACATAATGATGGCTGAGAAATGAGCTGTTCATTTCTAACAATGCTGCCAAATGTCAGCATAAGTTGCAAAGAGAAACATCTGCATTTAGAACTAAAGTATAAGATGCATGTGTATCCATATACAATATACTTGCTGCAATAGAATGGTATGGTTTGAGAAAACATAAAAGCATCAGCATTTAAGACAGCACCCACTTTGGATTGATTTTCCCTCAGACTTAACTCAGCCATTATAGTGATAGCAACAATATCAATATCGACCAAATTAATAACTTTCCCACTGAAATATCTTAGGCTGTGCTGCAACTGTCTCTATTCAAAGTCCATAAGATGCAGTGAGAAAACAAACCTTAGAATTATTGAATACATTCCTATGAGCCTTTTATGCAAAGAAATTTAATATCGCTGCAGACTCTCATATGCTCTGCAAATAAATGGCTCCTTCTGCTCTCAGACATGACTCTAAAGAGCACATCATAGAGAATTCACATAGGGCCGATTCATATTCCTGAATCACAGACGTTAACATTAAAAAAAGATACACTTGGTTGTTTTTCAAATGTCAAGGCATAATAAACAGCTGAATATTGTTATGTGTTTCAGCTCAACAACTTGTGTATCTCAAGCATGAGCTTACTCAGTATATGTGAGCCTTTGATGATCATTCTTGAAGTCATGTTGGTTGTTGAAATAAGTTATGACTGATAATCGTGTTATGGGAAAAAAGTATATCTGCCTATCAAAGAATATTACTGCCCTACTTGATGCCCAGTGATGGATTAAGGTGAGCATTATGAACTCAGCCATAACAAGCCCCACTTCCTATGATTATCTGACACAAGATGCTGACAGACGCTCACTGTTGACATTTCTGTTGATATTGGCAGTGAAAAGGACAGCAACGGCAGAGACTTACAATACTTACAGGACTTACACAGTTGTATTTTCCTCTTTGTTGGGCTATGTTGTAGGACTTAGCGCATCATTGTCAGTTGAATGAGCTGTGGTACTGGCCTGACGTGACAGACCAGGATCATACATCAGGGCTGTTTCCTCTCTTGCATCATAGTTGTGTGGTCAGGCCTGACACCTGGAACAGCTGAAACATCACAAATGCAAAATGTAAAAGCTCCCATGCAGAGCAGCATGTCAAACAGTAGTACATTTAATGGATGGAGGGTCACAGTGTCGCTGTATTTTTTATGTTGTAGTGGGATTCTAATCTGATTGGTTTCTGTTAGAAGTTATTATTAGAATAACAAAGACCCTACTTACCATAAAATATCAGGTGAGGTTAATGGCAAATTATTTGTTGCATTAACCACAGTCTTTGCATCTCCCTCACTTTTTTGCCCTAATGGATTTTATTTTACTGAATATCCTCTGAAAGCATATATAATTTTGTGTGTAAGCAAATCCATTTTTCCTGAATACAAAGCAATATTAAAAGCACAACTTAAGAGACTAAGAATTCATGATTGTTTATTACTGAACATGAAAAATGCACAATTAAGAACTTTTCTTCACACCCTCCTGTGTGGATGCATAGAGGGTCTACTGTATGATGGTATGCTCGTTAAATCTTAAGGTCTTCTTAAGTATTCAAAAGATATGGCAAGTTACAAATTGTGAATAAACAACAAAGTTCATGCAGTAGCAAATAAAATTGCATTTGCAAAATCAGTCAAATCTACTTCTGGTCAATGTTGGTCAAGACTCCATTCATTAAAACATGGATAGTTGAGTTATTGTAATTACATCTCCAAAGAACTTAGGTAAATTATGGAGCCCCTTCAATCTAGTTAGATCTAATTACACCTACCAGTGACATCATAAATTTAGGTTCACACCAAATTTGATTTGATGCGCTAGTGAATAGTTACAGCAGCAGGTCTGTGCATGTGGGATTGAGTCAAAATGAACTAGTGCCTATGTTTGTTTTAAAGTAACATGTCTGCCAGTGCCACAAGGTGGCTCACTGATGTGTTTTTAATTTTTGGGACAGCAATGGAGGTCTATGGCGCAGAGGAATATGGTAGCTTTAGCTACACCAACATAGTCTATATCCTACGCGTTCTACTTCCGGGATTGCTCCGGTGCTGCAGGAAATTCCGCCGGATGCATGTATGTCTGTTTCCTTCCACTTTCTTTGTGTTGGAATTTAAACTCCGGTGGATTTATGAGGATTATGGTTGACTGCTCCACAGATCTCTCCATGGTAAATTGAGACAGCTAGCTAGACTATCTGTACAATCCGCAGCGTGTGGATTGTCTGGCAAAGTGAGAATACACAAACATGACTTGTTAGCAAAATCAATTTGTTGATGGTTTTGGTCTTTTCATGGTTATTGTTGTCAATAAGAAAAAATATAGAATATTACCAGGCTTATTCTTTAACATACAATTCACTTCCAGTAACACCAGTATCACGTTTGGCCTTCAACAGCCCACTAAGGCATACATATAATGCACCAGACCAGTAACGATCAGAGACTAATTGATGGGTCTTTGTTGGAGCAGAAAGGTCTGTACCAGCAGCTGTGGATGACACATCCCTTCTGCCACCAAAGCTGTGTTTTGATAATACTGTATCCTAATCATGCAATTCATTTGGCACTGCAATGCACATAAAAGTTCTGCCAGCGAACTATATAATTTACAAACGATAGATGTTATATACCGTATATGTTCACTGTAGTCTGTTACTACCTTAATGGCTGTGGCCCTGGCTTTTCCCATGACATTTGGAGGTTAATTTGCACTACTTTCATGGTCACTTATCGATGGAGGCTTCTGAAATTAGCATTCACCACGCTTTTTATTGACAGAAGTGTTTAATAACCCATCAAATCAAACAGGATGGTCAGCCAGGAATTGCTTCTGTGGAGAGAAAATATGCTCCATTCAAACTGCATACATTTTAAGTTCAAATAATACTGTCTGATAATTGATTGATAACTGCACAGAAGTTTCTGTAAATTAATTTTTACTAAGTCACGCCAAACATTGTGACAGATTTATGCCAGGAAAGCTTTTTGGTAATAAATCTATAGGGAGTGATGCCTGATGTTGGGCTAATGTGTGTGGAGGGATTTGCAGATGAACCTGCATGAGCTGCTTTGATCCAGATGTACCTGGTCAGTGTAGTGGTGACAGATGTGAGAAAAGGAAGGAGAGGTTTCTTGTTCTCACCACAGGTTCCCCTTTATTTTTGACAAATTTACAGCCTTGCTCAATCTGTTATAACGTTTTTTCACATATACAACATGTTTTGCCTGAGGTCTACAGTGTTTCTCCTCACTTCCTTTCACATTCCTATTCCACAACTTTGTCACATTACATTGAGCATGAGTGAAATTGTTTACTTTTGTGGTTGAATGAATGATGATTTACTTTCTGAGTAGCTGCAGAGAATGTATTGTAGGTTATGGAACAATGTACAATGTTCACAAACTTGTATTTCATTTGCAGAGAACTGATTCATCAGACAAAGTGCTTGTGTTAGCTGTAAAAGCAGAGGAAAATCATGTGCATTTTGTCTAGGAAATTAGTTCAAGCCCATAAATACATTGCACATAATTTTTTGTGATCTCCTTTATAATTCCCAGCTTCCTCCTCCAACCTTATCTTCCTCTAACCACTGTTGTGTATAATTTCACATCCACAGATTCACACGGCATGTCACCAACTCAGAGTGAAATATACTTATGTTCAAAGGAGTCCTAATGTGGAGTGATGGGTGGGCCTACAGTAGCGTCAGAACCGTTGACACACAGCTGTCTTTGCCATAAATCTTGCAAATCCACTCAAAAAAAAACATGAAACGCTCTCTTTTGAGACTTTTTTGAGTGGTAAATTGCTTCAGCTTTGAAAGTAAGTGTAAAAATCCTCCTGTATACACCAACATTGAGCAAATCATTTAAGTCCAATGGAGAAAGGCAGTCAGAGCTACAACTGCAGTTCTATTAATACAGAGCAATTTTTGTTTGTGAGCAAATGTAAATAAATAAACAAATGTGACTTCTAACGTATAGTTACTGGACAAGGTTAATCCTGCAGGTTAATAAGCACAATGCATTTCCTTCTTAATAGCATGCATGGCCTTGTCAGAGTTCCTTTATCTACAAGCTGTGTCTGTAAAGCTATTATATAATTATATCATTGCATTTGTCATTTGCGTTCACCCTTGGGGTGAAGAACAAATTAAAGCACTGAGTATGTTAGCTTTATAAGCAGAATGCCTGCAACACAAACCATAACAAAAGTTCATATTTTCTGTGTAATGAATGTTACATTATTTATACTATGAATTATGGATGAACTTGTGCAGACCTGTGCAGCCCTGAATGGGGATAGCTTGTAATCAATCCTTGTCTGATAGACCTCTCCAACAAACAGTCATTAGTGGTTACTCTGTTTAAAAAAATAAAAATAAAAAAACCTAACTAACAGGTACAGAGCAATAATATGAGCTATTACCTGCAGTCAAGGCATTCATTAATCTTCTATTCACAGACAATTCATTGCCAGTAATTTGAATATTTCGATATTTTAGTTGTGATGATTTAAAGATTGTGGCAACAGAGATTAAGCAGTTCACTGATTTAGCAACATTGAAAGGCGTATTGAAGTGAACCTTTTACTATTTTCAGAAAATACTAAAAAGAATGCACATTAAATGACAGCATCCTTTGAATTAATACACTTTGTAACTTCACAGGCAGTGGCATAAGCACTGAGCTGAGATAGGAAGGAAACATTATTCATGGTGTATTTCATCCTAACTCTACTTTATTAGCTTATTTGATTCCCCATTCTCCTCATAGTTGATTCAATACATTTCCTATTTGCATAAAACTGTCCGGTAAGATTATCTTCACTTATTCGATCTATCCTAAGAGTCACCTTGTTCAGGATCTTATATGAATAATGAGATTTTAAATTGGAAGACACTCACACAGAGAATGAGGCATTTACAGTTAATTCATCTCATTGAGTTACATTGCTTAGAGGTATTGGAGGGTTTAGATTTTCATTCAAGCATCATATTTAACTGTGTCTGCTTCCCCCACTTTACTGCCATTGAAATTTAAATGGCCTGAGCCTGACAGATCCAATATTGCGACCCACTGTTGCTATTTTTCTGGAAGCAAATATATTGTCAAAATCTGTATATTCAGAGAATGGGAAGGCAAAGAAGAGTGATCACATGGAGCCCCTCACCATTGTGCTTTCCCTTTTTTACAAATATTATATATGATCAAACCCCATTCTCTATTTGCCAATTTATTGAAACTGATACACATCTGAATGTTGCAGGAATGATTTAAAATCTCAAGAATTTGCTTTAAAAATTACTTTGAAATAATATTGGATTACTGTGGTAAGTGTTTTATGTAACACAATAAATTTGTACAATTGCATCACATACTCAAATTTCTGTCACACAGGCACACACATTTACAGTGATTTGACAGAGAGAAAAAGACAGAATGGGAGAGTGGGAAAGGGGGGTTAATTGGCTTTTTATGACTCCAATTAAATAACATTATGCATATACTGGCTTAACGGCTTATATGTGGCCTCCATTAACAATGTCCTCTTGATTGGTTCTTGGGCTTAAGGTCTCCTCCAACTCGGGCAGTGCTTGTCATAGTTTTTAAACCCATATGTGGAGAAAAATCTTGTGACAGTAAGGATAAGATATTTATTTTATATGTGTGTGAATAATTTAAAAGGAAAACTAAGAATTGTGAATAGATCAATTAACCTTTCTATACCAACACAACCTACAACAAGACCGCTTCAAACATTATTTGTCTGAGATGTCAATTGAATAAAATAAATCTAATCATTAAGGCCTTAGTGCGTTGTCTTGAAAGCAAAAGAGAGTGAAAGAAAACAAGCATGTGCCTGTCCTGAAACTGAGCTCCTGAGGTGTTAACTAATCTCTGGTGGCCAGTCTATGCACTGCCTCCTCTAATTGCTCCCTGTATTTCAGTCTGGTGTGAGAGCAGCCATTGTAGCGAGCGCCCAGTCAGCCCCCAGAGGTCTCACACCTTCATTATCACTCTTTATTGCAGAACCTTATACGGGCACTCGGCACCAAACAGCCTGCCCGTTAAAAATAGAGCCTTCTCCTCTTCTCTCCTTTTGGTGGTTTCAGTTTTAATTACAAACACAGAGCCAAAGCCAGAGTCCTCAACAGGCCTGGCGTTTTTTGTTCACTAATTAAAGCAAGGATGGAGTTTATTGAAGGGACCCTGACTCTGCTCTCTCATCTATTATTAAGAGGGCAGGACAAATCATTTTCAAATTTGTATGCTGAAACCTGTCCAGGGACAGGCACGGGGCAGTAAAGGTTGGGGGAAGGTGGGGTGAAATGGTGCTGAACACAGGGGAAGGTGGTTGAGACACTGTATGTTCAGAGAGCGGAGGAGATCCTGAAGAAGGATAAATGCAGCTGTTATATAATGCAACGCAAAGGAAGTAGGTGCAGTAGATTAATGCTTACTTGCTGTACCTGTGCAAAGTTTCTGTGAAGCAGCACACCTTAATGTTGATCATTAAGGGATGAGTGTCTGGTAGACCTGCATCAGTAGTATTAGCAAAGATAATGGCATTGATTGTAGAACCCCCTCTGTGTGCTCTGTGTAAACAGTGGGCATAAATACCAAAACAGCAGGGTGGTAATGTGAGAGCACAATGTCCAGCCAGATTGATGTTCTTAGTGATTCACTAACCCCCTCCGTCTAACATTCTTAATTGCCTAAACAGCCGCGACCCTGACAGCTGCACAGGTACCTCACTGAAAGAACAAAAAGACTGCAGACTGGAGAGATGGAAAGGGGGAAGACAGCTAGCAACAAAACATCATGTAGAGCAGTAGAGACAGTGTACATAAGTTTTTACACAAGTACTTTAAGGTCATGCAAATACACTAAATTGGATGTTTATACAGATTTTTTAGCAGCAATATGGCAAAAGTCAGATGTAAAACATTAAGATGAAATCAAGGATTGTTTTTTTTTTGCTTAGGAGCCCTGATAAGTTATATCAATAGAAAAGTCTATATTTCTAACTGCATTTCTAAGTTTATATGTAAGCAAATTCCGCTTTTTTTAGTTGCATATAATTACATCATAGAGTCACTTGGTTAAGAGAAAACTAAAAAGAATACTTAACTGATGAGCATGAATTGAAATATAACTAAGATTATTTTCTTCAAAACATGAGTCTGTGTAACATCAATAACGTGAGCAGAAACTCTTAAAAAAACTAAACAAGCTTGACTCTCCTGTCAAATTGTTATGTGTCAAATTGCAGCTGTACATGAAATTGGCCCATAACAGTCACAGTATGTGTGGTATTCAAGCTGAAAAACACAACTGGGAGAGCAAGTCCACATGGAAAATTAGCAACATACAATTAGAGAAAGAAAAGCTTCATATCTAGTTTCTAACCTTTATAAGATGAGGTAGTGAATTGAAAAGGAGAAATAATTAATTTAGCAGAGTGAGGAGCAAGAGAATCTTTCCTTTGCCTAACAAGCAGCTCGCATCCTCAGGGCAATTAGTCACTGTCATATGAGGGCAAATGTAGAACCCTTTGCATGCTTGTTAAGTAAAAACTTACACAGAGGTCACTGACATGCACTGTAAAAGAAATGCAGTGTAACCACTGAGCTATGAGTCCAGAGAAAAATAAGCCAGACAAAACTGCACCATTAAAATATATAGGCCTATGTATGATTTTAAAGATAATCTAACTTAGCCTTATTAGCCACATGCAAAGTAGTAAATTCATTATTGAATCTACTGAAAGACACAATGGGCTTTTGTTGCTTTAACTGAAAGCTATTGATAACTTTTATTCATATCTGACACAACATTTAATGTTGCTTGCCAAAACACATTAACCTCCAGAGCAAAATAATCACTATGTGCTTAATAGTATATATAACTTGGACTACCTCATAATTTTAGATTATTTACAAAACATTTGAAATTAAGTAACTGTAGAAAAAGCAGCATTCTGTCATATTAAAGAATCTGGACACTGCTGTTTTTATATTATGTTTCATTCAGTGTTTGTGTAGGATTTTACTGATTTTCACTCAACCCTTCATGTACTGCATGTGCCTGACATATTGCCATCTTGAAAATTTAGCCCAATGCCTCACCCAGTTAAAACCAAAGAAATCCTCTGTGTACAGCAAACTGAAGAATAAAGGGAATTTCACAGCTGTTTAATGTGGGATTGTTTAATTTCACCATTTATATGCATTATACATGTACATTTCTTTCAGGGTGGATTTTTCCAATACATACACGGAAGGATATATAGGTCAGAGACCCCAGTGCATTATCAGTAATTCGCCATTGCCTGGTTATTAAGGACAGCTTAGGTGGAGAGGGCTGGAGTACCAGGAGGGGTTAAGGTGAATTGATTGCCTGTGGACATGTTAAACATGACCCTGTCAGGCCTCCACTCCACTCCTAAAATGCACCAACCTGTGCACCTCACTCCAAGTAATCAGCTGTAGAGGCTTTAATAAAATTCAGAAACCCCCAAGAACTTCGCCCCAGGGACTTTACCAAGTTGAAAATAATCGAAACCCACGGCAAGAGACATTTGCACTGTTACCGTAGGAAGCACAACAAAATGCCTGGTGCTGTGAACCCTTAAAAAATGTTTTTTTTTGGGGGGGGGGTATGAGCGTAATGGAAGCACCTAGGTTGTTGTTCACTGTTAAACAGATTGGGAAGTAATCACCAAAGTGTCTGTTCCTCTACTGACTGGGTTCAGATGCAGCAGCTTGCAGCAGAGGGGCAGTGGCAGGGTAATTATGGGGTAACTTGGGCTCAATCTGTCTGTAGACACCCTCCCTTTTGGAAGGGGGTGTTTCCCTTGATTAGCCCGACTCAGGGTGAAGCCCCCTCTGCAAACGGCAGATTGAAGTTCATCACAGGGGTCTCAGCTGCCAGTATGTTGCAATGAATTGCTTGCTGTAAGAAGGTGTTGACAGGAGCAGCTGGACATCAGAGAGTGATGAAAAGAAAGGCAAATTCATAGAGAACCCAGACAGAACGGTCCACTGGGGAAAAGACAGAGAATTGGTCATCTGCTGGTGGGGAGAAGAACTGCAACCATTGTAGTCTGGCCTCAGGGTGTGTGTACAAGTCATTTTTGTTTATGTATGGCCTTCATCATGTAAGTTAAGAACACTGAAGTGTGTGAAGTTCATTCATGCTGATTGATTGGATCACTGCAGCCTCTGGCAATTACTCAAGTGATAACCACACTGAAATAGATATTTAAGTCAAATTGTAATGTCAATCATTCAAACAAGTATGATATGCCTGCAGCTTGTTGATAAAATGACAATAATGGTGAGACAATATTATACACATTTCAATTTTATTTATGTCATCTCTTGGCAGGCAGAGTGAACACTGGCAGGAATTCATGTTAGAAAGTATTCAATGTGTCGCTGTTTAAGACACAGAATCACATCAAACTTGTTTAGCATCCAAATTATAAATAATGACACTGGACAGGCCTTCAGGGTGGCTGACAGAGACTGTGGGACATTACACACATATTTGTCCATGGCTCAAAAGTGCTGCGTGTGTGTGTGTGTGTGTGTGTGTGTGTGTTGCATAGAGATGGTGCCCTAAGGTGAGGACAGACTATATTGGTGTGATTCTACCATTCACTATATTAATGAACTGCCTAAAGGTGCAAATTAGGTTTTAATGGGTGTTACTTTACTAGCTTGGTTCTACCACACACAATCTCTCTCACTCAATGCTCCTCCTGCACCTCTTATTTTGAAAAAAAAGCAATTACAATTTGAAGCCATTTCAGTGATGCTAAAATAAAAATACAAACATTAGCAGCTCAACTTCTCAAGAAAAAAAAATGCTTATTCATTTTGTGATGACACTTTGTTCTGACTCTGTTCCCTCCATACTTGAAATGCTTCAACTCATACTGCCAAATTTTGTCTTTCACCAGCTTACTGTGAACAAAGCCAAACCATTTTGCATGCCTAAGTGTTTGAACCCTTCATGTTGTATAATTTAACGCTTTTTATTTTGCAGCAGGAGAATTTGGACAGAGGAAATGTAGAATGCTACATTTCAAAGAAATAGGTGGAAAAAAGAAAAAAACAGTTTAGGAAAAAAACAAATGCCTTTTAAGTCAGTGGTTTGAGAGAGCAGCATCCTGCCTAACATGGTCTGTTAGCATACTTGACACCAGCCACTACTTAATTAGCTGCCATCATCTCTAAGCCCCGGAGAAAGAGGGACAGGCTAATGATTAATGATAAAAAAATGCCAGGAAAAGAAACCTTTGACAAAACACAACATCTTATCCTTTGTGTTCTACAGACGTGAACTACTGCTGTAATTTACCATCCTTGAAACATTATTTATGCTCACAAACCTGATTAAACTCAGATTTGTTTTTGCTTTTCCAAACACAGATGGAATTTTAGAATGCAGTTTGCATTTGTAAAGGACACTGTTCCTCCCACAATCAGTAATTGATAAGGTATTTTTGACACACATAATGGCTGACAGTGCAAAGTCTTCAGGGAAATCTGAAGAGTCATGTTTCTGTCTGTATATAATGGTCAGGTTGTATTGCATTTTTCATGCTTTAACTCCTCCACTGAATGTGAGCATACTGCAAAATCAATTGCTTTATTGATCTATAACTAATTAAGGCAAGATAAATGGTTCAACTAAACAAATACAGGCTCTATAATGAGCCGATGCGGTGCAAGACACATTAATTGAGTTCTGCATAATATGAGGCTATTCTTCTATATTAGGCCTTGCATGATGTTCAACAAAAACGTGACTGAGGTTACCTACAGATATCTATAGATACCTGAAGCTGGAACAAAACTGGAACATAATAACACAAAATCATTCATATATTTGTTAAGCTTACAGTTAAAAAGATGTTGTATGTCCACACTTTGTGCTTTCACGCCAGTGTAGCAATCAGATACCATGGTTAGAAAAAAAACACCCCTCCGGTGTGACTCGTGTTGTGTGCAGTCACCAGCGATCAAAGGCTAATTAGTTTCAGCTGACATGGGGTATGGCCCCTTAGGTCAAAGATCATGACTGATGTTATAGAGATGATGGTGGAGAAAGGAAGAAGCAGAGGAGCGACCAGGGATCTGAATCCTCATTAACCAGAAAGTGTTGCTCTTATGTATGAAATCCCAGACTAAACTTAAACCCAACACATTTCCTATTCTAATCACTTATATTAAAAATTTGAAGTCAGGGCTGTTTATGCAAACAGCTCGTCCCTTGTTGTGTGTTTTAGCACAAAGGCAGTAATAAAAAAAGATCAGATTCTATAAATGTAGCCTGTACTTTATGTTTCTCCAAAGACTATTTAAAAAATATACAAAAATATACACTTTGCTGTTTACATCATAGTGCCAGTGTAGGTCATAGACAGACTCATAACCAGGGGCTCCCTCTACAGGCCGACTGTTAACTCCATCAGCAGGCTGCTCAGTTTCTTACTGACAACATGCTCTCTCGCAATGCTTCATTTGTCATAGCAGATGTTCAAAACTATTTTCCCTGGAAGCCTAAAATCTGAAGAAGTAAATTAATATCCCCTCCCCTCCTGTTTTAAGTCCCTCAGACTCAGTTCATAGCCTGCACTAAGTGCCCTTGTTGACTCAATTGGATTAGCACTAATATGTAAACACAGGAGGTAAGAGGAGTAATCCTCTAATGAGAGGAGGAAAAAGTGATATAAATAAGTTGAAATGCCATGCCTTGCCTTTAACTGAGGCATCTGTCAGGTAAGCTGGATTGAAAGTAGGTATTAAATGTGGACATGGGGATATTCTGAGCTAAACAGTTGTGACCATTCAGTGACAGTGTAATTACTCGTTTGTAACTTAGTTGGATAATAGGAATACAGCCTCTAGGGGATAAGACAAAGACTTGTTAATTATTAAAGCTTACATCAGCCAGGCACTAGAGAGTTGCAATTATTAATGTTGTTGTTCTTGTTTGTGCTTAAACACTACCTCTGCTGTTAATATGCTCATTAACCAAAATGAGTGATTTTATTACTCTTGATTTGGTTTGGGGTTTGTTAAACGTATCAGGGCTCAGCTGTCGATGTTTACTGAGGGATAAACACGTGTGGACAGGTGACGAGAGAAACAACCCTCTGATTCTTATTTTCTCAGATTAATTATACAAAATGTATTATATCTATAAAATAATTATAAAAATGCAATTTAGAGCATAAACTGTTTGCTCTTTAGTCATACGGTGCACTACTTTGTTTTGCAGTTACCTATATTCCTACTATAGAAAAATAATTTTCATTCAGTTTAATCACACAGATACACTGCGAGGCTGACTCTAGTCTAATGTCACTTGTGGTACTGCAAAGAATCATTCTCAATCTAAACGTAATATCGTAATTTCAAAATGAAATGCGTCTTGTCTTATTAAGCAAATGTTCCTGTGAAATCTGAAGTCCTCATTTAAATGGTGCGCTGCTATAAAAAAAAATTCTTTCTGTAAATATACTGTGCTTCATTAATAAATGTTGCATAGATTATCATGGCTCAACATGTAAATGAGTTACAGCAACAATTTAGGATTTATTTTTCATATATACAGTATATAAAACTTTTAGTGTTTCTTTAGTGATTGCAGGTGTCCACACTGTTGTTGCTGCTCATGAAGACTCTCTAATTGGACCTGTCTGTTGATTGAGGAAAGAAAAAATAAGCCAAACATTGGATGTCGGTACAGCCATAAGTGTGACTGATAGATAATGTGTGACTGTGACTCATTAGAATAAAGAATAATGAGCTTAACTAAAAGTTAGATATATCTGTCTTCAACAATAATGAGCTTTTCTTTAAATTTGATGTATCTTTTTCTCAACTCATATATATTGTTCTTAATGTAGTTCACCACTTGAGCGACAGTGAGCTGTAACTGCTATTCAAACTGCTTTAACTCTATACAGCCTTTGTACAATTTGGAAAAAATATTGGATGAGCATATTCTTGAAATAAACAACAAAAGAAAATGTTAAAGCAAACAAGCAATTATATTTGTTCACTCTCCATTGTGAGCTAAAACCATATGCAGCTTTAAAGGGTGTTCCTCTTCCTAATGGGCCCCGTGGGACGAAGGGGTTAATTGATGCAGATGTTGATCGCTTTTACACACGATGCAGGGAGCATCTCCCTGGTGGCTCCTATTAGAGGCAGTTTTAATGAAGTGCTAAACAGAAGGCTTTCCTACAGTGTGGCCTGTCCTTAGGAATACTCAGCAAAGAAAGCACTTCACAGGAAAACAAGGTCCCCTATTGATCGTCATGCCAAATAACTGAATCCTTTCCCAATCAATGCTTATTTCTCAACTTATAGAACCTAATAGACAACAACAGTGAGAGAAAGTCAATGTATTGCTTAAGGTACACAAATGAGTGTGTGGTTGTCAAATACACTGCCATTTTTAACCTCTTGATGGTAACAATCCCAATAATTCACCTGCAGTTTAATGGGTGAATATTATAAAGGTTGAATTCTGAGGCTGCATATTATTTTGGATTTTAAAAAAGGTTAAATTGCATTATTTTATTATCTTACATGCTTTGAGGTAAGAGGTAAAATATAGAAATGTACAAAACAGGGATTACATTGGGCTACACAGAAAAATATAAGAGAATTACCCTATAGACCATACCAAAATTCACACATGAATTTAATTCCCAAAAACTGTATTTCTAAAATTAAATTCTAAAGAAAATAACAATCATACTACATAATGTGTACTAGTCAGTGGAGGTTGGTTAAAGTGACGGTAATGTAATGGGGCTTCTCACGCAGCGTTACCAGCCCATAGTCACTAAATTCTGCTCATTAAAATGACAAACCCAAACACACAGTTACTCAAGCGTGATCTTCAGCTGTGTATGGCATCTGGCCCTGACGCACCTCCGCCCCCAACTCCCTAGAGCATCACACATAAATAAACACACACACACACACACACACACACACACACAGACAGTATAACCCTAATCAAATTTTAAAACAATCAGCATTCCATTCATTTCCAATTCAGTCACCTGCCACAGGCTCATATTAGTGTCCACTATGATACAATATTAGAGGTTTATAAATGACAATGGCTCCTTCCTCCACTTCAGTCTGAAGGAGTTTCTACATTTTCCCCAGTCAGCTTCCCACTCTATCCGTCAGCCTCTTCCATCCTGATTATCAGGAGACACCAATTTCAAAGAGACATCTTAATAGTGATGTCAACGTATTAATTAGAAGTGTTAATGAGCTAAAAGCAACCCAAATTAAATTAATACAGCACTAGACAGAGAGCGAAATTAGCTTCAATTTCTGTAAATGATTCTGAAGTGTGCACAACATATCAGCCTGTCTGAACATTCCCATCCCCCAAAGCTAATCAAGAGCTACATTGCAATTAGCTGCTTAATTAAAGCAACACTCTGCTCGGAAAATCCGGCACAATTAAGTAATGGCTGTTATAGCATGAAGACAGACTGTATTTTTCTTCTGGAGGCAAAAAATAGAAAACAACATATTCTATCCCTAATGGCCTGCAGGGGATTGAGCCAGCCAAGATGTGCCAAGATGGAGAGGTTTCTATCTCACGCTTCAATGGGGATCTTTGCTCCAGCTGGAAGCCTTGTGAATCAATGACAGCAAGGCAGATCAAACTGCCGTGCCCAGGGTTGCTAAGACATCTGAATTGGCACTCACTGGGGTGACTATATCCTAATCATCAGTTCTGTTTTAGCAGCTCAATGGTTTCCAGTTGGACAGAGGATCTCCAGACTATTGACACTTTGCACATATTTCAGCAGTGGACCTGTTACTGATCTCTGTGGCTGTGGACACTGTTGTCCATCTGCCCCTGTTGGTGTGGCTAGAATTTACCAGCACTAAGGGATAAACAATCTCAGAGCCAGAAGGAAAGAGTGTCTGTAGCTTTATGTTAACGATTAGTTTAGAAATCCATACATTTGAATAATTTACCGGAAAAAAAAGAATGTAAACATATAACCTAGATAAATTGGGTGTCTAATTAGATTGTTTTACAAAAAATAATACAAAAAATTTGTAGGGGATCTAAGAAGAGGAGCAAATACATAAGATCATTTTAATTGCTAATGTCTTGTAATAACTTGCAAATATGCATTTCAGAAGCTAAAAGAAGGCAGGCGGTTCCGTTTGAATCTGCTGAACACTGATCCACCCACTGTTGACAGCAAACAGTAAAACTTCTCTGGAGCTGTAGCAATTCTATACCACGTATTCTGGAGCTGTCTTACCACTAGTCCTAATTTCTTTTATTTTGTAGCTATGAGTAGCTCATCCAGTTTATGTTATGCATTGAATTGTGGGACAATAGCATCCATCAAAAGCACATTCAACAATCTTGCATTTATCATTATGCAAACTGACTTTTTGAGTAATCTTTATTTGGTCACTTTGTCAGTGTGAATATACTACAAAACCTGCAAAAAAATAGGTATGTAATATTGGATTGGATGTTTTCGGCAATACATACACTTTGTGGTGGTGTCCAAATTCTTGGATCTATCTATTCCATTGACTAACAGCTTTAAAGATCATCCTAAATGTTACAATAACTGCACCAAGTGAAAGCACAATCCGTTTCTGACTAACAAAAAAAATGCTAAGTTCAAGTCAGAAACCCCCTGGTAGTTATTTTCTGTTTTTTAAAAGTGCCTGAATGAGTGGTGAGCTGTGATTAACAGTCGCCTCGGAGATGGAGTCCAGGGACTGTGGTGTAAACGCTATCCTTCAGCAGGTGTAGGCCACAGTAGAGCATATGCCGTCAAGTAACCAGGCTGGTTTGCTCTACAGAGACTCCACTGTGATCCTTTCCCTGGGCCTGCTTCTGCTGGGAACCAGTGTCACTCGCAAACACCATCTGCCTGAAAACAGATCCACCTGTTTAGAGCATTTATCAGCAGGTCAAGGAGTGGTGCCTTCCTCTCAAAAAAAGCCCCACACACCTGCTGAAGAAAACAAAAGGAGAAGGTACGGTGCACTGCTTTTATAGCTCCTAAGTTCTTCTTTAAGAATCAGCCATGTAAACATAAAACAGTAAAAGCACCAGGCACAAGAGATGGCTCATATCCCACAGTGCTCCAGGATACCTTTCCCTTTGCTGAAAAAAGGGGAAAAGACACCTGAAGTGTTTGACGCTAAATTAGCTTTTCAAAGACAATAATTAGACTTCTCCCCCCGAAGGTAAATTACCTGCTAACCAACTGAACTGTGGTCTAATTATAGGATCCTGCCTCTGAGCCATTGTCAAGGATCTTTGTTCCTAGCAAGAAGATGTAAAACACATGTTTAAAAAAAAAACACACGTTGAAGTGGTAAAGCCTACAGAATTCATGGAAACATGAATGTGTGTGTGCTCCCATTGCTCTTTAAAACTGACAGATCACTTGTATACCTGCAATAACCTTTAGAGGATTTAAACAAGATACTTTTATACAGCAACCAGATGGCAGCTATGGTTCCTTATGCGCATTTTGACAGAAGAGGTTGATTGAGAAACACTGGATGGGTGACAAATAGGTACTTATCTGTGCTTTGCATATTTTGCAGTTGATGTCGTGACACTGCAAATTGATTTTTACTGTTAAACAGTCAGTGAAAGGATATTGAATATTTGCACTCGCCGTGTAATAAAACCTATCATGTTTGATGGGAAAGGCTCTGTTGGCCTTTAGGTTGAAGTCATTTCTCATTGTTCTACAGGGCTGAGTGCTGAGCCTCCCGCAAGGCGGCACTGTGGCTGTGGATCGCTGCAAAGCCACAGCATAGGGTCACACATTTGAATTCATCACCCATGCTGATAGCCTGCCACTAATTAATATGTAAATGCAACATTGTTTGTTTGCTGCTGTGTCAAACTTTGATGTGCGGTACGGCTTACAGGTTAACAGAGATTTAGTGGAGATTGAGGACTGGAGACCTGCATATCCGAACCAGCCTGTGATCTAATATTTTATTTAAATACATCTACTAATACTGTATGTCTCCACAGCTTAGAACCTGGGAGACAGGCTAATGATATTTTATTAAGCCAGAGTAATTGAGGATCCCATCAAAATATGTAATTAAACACTTAAGCATAATTATCCAACACAGTAGGAACCTGAATTAATTAATTAAAAAAGTCAATACATCAATTTATTTGAATTCCTTTGTCCCTTTTCTACTTGTAATAATTAACATTTTAATTGCCTTAATTTGTGATGAGTAAAAGAAACTCTCTCTTTATTCAACACACCAGCAATAAAGCACGCAATCTGAGCTCATGGAATGTGTTCGTAGGAAAATGATGATGAATTTTAGCCACATACAGTTCATTGCAGTTGACAGGGGAAAAAAATGGAAAAACTGTTAAAATGTTTTTTTTTATTATTGTGGAGTAAAAGTGTGTGTGTCTGTGTGTGTCTTTGCTTGCTCACTTGCATGCCTGGGTATATGTTCATTATCAGCAGGCTGCCTGGGTTTGATGCATACCTGGAGAGCAACTTAATATCCTCAGGCCACTATTACATGTCAGGCCATGAGAAAGATACACACACAAGACAGAGGAACATCTCTGGCCCCGGTGGAGCCATTTACCTTTCTCCAAGTAGGTTCAAGATATTAATTAAGATAAATCTACCTCAATTCACACATTCTGCCATCTGCCTATTTATCAGAATTATGTTAATCATTTCTGTGGGGCAAAAGAATTATTACCCATTTTGTACGTAATTCGTATTAACATTCAGAACTAAATGATTTTGCATTCTGTTCCATATGGACTCCTTACACCATGACATCTTTTCAGCATACAGCAGTAAAATAAGTGACACATTCATAACACATACAGAGCTTAATGACAGCACTTTCCCTCTGGTACTCCCCCAAACAATATGGAAATGTATCCATTCTAATCATACACACCCTCTCAGGATTTATTCTTAATGATGCACCTTGTGCATTTGAACAGCTTTAAACAAAACAATAATCATATGATGATCCATTTGTCTCGGTGGCTGTGATTTGAAGTGATTCAAGGCTTCTTTTTTTTCTTTTGGCCAATAGATGAGCTAGTTAATTAAACTCTGAGGAGATAATTAAGATGAGACGGCTGCTTGAATCACTCCGGCCATTCTGCCATTATCTGGGGCAGGCCGACAGGTGGCACAGGCCTGCATCAGGTGACAGCTCAGCCAACAGATCACACCATATGATGGTACGGGCAAATTTCATAGCATCCCCTGGTGCAAGACACTTTTGAAGACATACACATCATGCAAAACTACTCTAGATCTAGAGAGTTGCTGGATTTTATTTCAGCTTTAAGTTTGTATCTGTGTGGATGATGCAGGCTGATGGCACGTCTGGGTCAGAGTCGGGGTGGAAGGAGAGTGCCTGGGCTAAAACAAGGCAGACCACACTCCTGCACAAGCTAAGGACTAATGAGGGTGAGGATGGGGCAAGACGATGTTATGTGATTAAATTTAGATCTGGAAGGAGATCTTGACCCATGGTGGCCCACGTCTAAGTGACATTTACCGAAGAGAAACACACTGCAGCTGAGGCTTATTAACCTTTTATAGATCTAAGCACTGCCACCTGTCTTAATTGGCAATTGGATTATTAAATAGACCAAATTCAGGGTGATTTGATCCAACAAGGTCCACAATGTGGAGGCTTCCACATTGAAAGGTACGGTCTGTGACAATGTGTGCATCCAATCCATGTAAGAGGTTCAGTCTTCTAAAAAAAGGATCTGGGAAGATTCTCAGTCAATCATAAGATTGCAACAAGCGTTAAAAGAGGTAAGTCATTAGGTTGAAATGCTGCTTTAAATATACTGCCTTCTTTGGCCAATAGTTTACTACATTCAGAGTTGTTTACACATGTATTTTGTACCAATTCACTTCATTTTAGCCTAAATTAAGCAACTAATTGCAAAAGTGATGTGACCATAAATTTGACATTCCCACCATAGCCTTGGAAATGTATTTCCAATAAATCAAACTGAAAACAAATATTCCCCCTGTTTAATATTCTTCTTGCTGGAAATTTATGAATTCATCAATAAAATAATGTACCCCAAATTCAACACAAATATTATTAAAATAATTTTCTAAATGTATAATACGAAAAGTCGCAAATACAAGTTTTGCTTTCCAAAATCTGTCATTTTCTCATTTTCATTTATTGTGTATTACCATCTTGCTATCCAAAATAATTCTGAATTCATCTAAAATGAAGATTTCAACTTGACAAGGAGTACTGATGTGTACGGAACTGATGCAGCAGGGTGACTGTTTAGTAGACTAATGCATACGGAGGCATCAGTAGCTAACTCAGTGAAATAATAATGTCCTAAATTTGGCTAATTGCAATGCTGTTTTCACCAACTTTTGCTGAGCATAACATGTTGCTTACATTGTCTGACTGACCTGACTGAGAATTCCATAGAAATTCCATGTGTGTTTAGCTTCTGTTGCCATATTATTTTGCGGCTGGATTGGAGGAGGTCACTATTTTTATATATAGCAGAGTTCTAACAAACCTATCCTATTGTTGAGAACTTGGTTTGCCTTTTTTCTATGTGACTGTAATTGCCACTCTTCATTCTAACCCCAACCGGTCGTCAGAAACCGCCTACCAAGAGCCTGGGTCTGTCCGAGGTTTCTGCCTAAATGGAAGTTTTCCTCGCCACTGTCGCACTGTTGCTTGCTCTGGAGGAACCACAAGAACTGTTGTTGTATATTATGGAGTTTGGTCTAGACCTACTCTATCTGTAAAGTGTCTTGAGATAACACTTGTTATGAATTGATACTATAAATAAAATTTTATTGAATTCTTAAATATTGTATCACATTGCAAATATTCTACCATAGTAGGCCTAGATATTTAATTTCAATAATAGTACATACTGTGTTTTATCATAAGGAAAGGGGGGATTTCTCTGTGGTATCATCTTGCAACAAAAAAAATAATTGAAGCCAAAAGGTTTCAGTTTTGAAACATGCACGTTAAACTCCTTAACAAATAGGCTCTCTCTTTTTAAAGTCACATAACTTATCATTTGATTCTGTATGATATTATGTATAAAAAGCAGATTATAACCGCATGTAGGAAAATGTCACATCAGAGATTAAATTACTGTTATTCTGTATTCAGACCGGCCCTTGAAAACCTCGGTGCTTGAGTTATGTTGCAGATAGAAACCTTGATCCTAGATGCAGCTTTTAATCATCAGTTTAACTTTGATTATTGTGTTGCTACAGTGTATTTACTCAACAAGTGTAATGTAAAATAAAAAAAGATGGCTGAGCCAAATATCATCAGTACAACATATTTTCCCAGCAGCTCTAAAACTTGTGTCTGTCCTGTGGTGTTGAAACAGATATTCACTCAGAACAAGACGGCCACTTTTATGTGCTTCTTACAGTCAGTTAAGATGACCGACAAGCACTAGGAACATTAGTTCTGTGCCACAAGTCCCATACATCAACTGACTTGTGACGAGTAAGGGAGGGGATCAACATATTCTAAATGAGTAGACATAATCCCACTGAATGTGGAGTTAAGCCATTTCATAATTAGCAGATTTTCTAATGTATGCCAGGCTTTAATGACCTTTGCAAATGAGAATGGTTGTTTGAATTTCCATCCTTCACAGCGTTTTATCCCTGCCATATCTGCCTGATAGAATGAGTGCACCAGTTGATGATATGCATAAGCTTAATGAACAAGTGCACACAATTCTGAATGGAAACTGATGGGCTCAAGCCAGGGAGATTGGAAATGCATTTCCACACCTTGCATATCATCATCATGCCTATAAGTGGTGTCCCTCTGACCCCTTAACAATGCATTTCAAGCCTTTTTCTTCAATTAGGTACACTTCTCACCCAGATTTCGCTCATCAAAATATCATTAGCATAGTATGGTATAAAATATACTAGACTTCTATAGCATCACAACCTTTTAACTATTGTAAATGTCAAAATGATCATTTGTTAAACAATACAGATGACAATCAGGAAGGGTAGAGTATTGCCTTTGTAATATGTTGTTCTAAAGTGTTCCTGTGTAGATATTTAACCTGAAACAGAAACTCAAAATCAAGCTTTAAAAAGGCTATAATTAATATTTTCATTCTAACAATGACTGTGAAATATGAAAGCGATTGTATAGTGATTAGACCACAACAATTAATCACTAACAACAACAACAACTGCAGAGCATCCTGTAGATTGTTTGGATTTCACCCACATAACTTTGCTGTCTAGGTTTACTCATTGATATAAGCCGCGTTGTTTTCGGACGCAGCAGGATGCTGTTTCCAACAAAAAAAGCTCTGTTAAATTTTCTCTGATGAACCCCAGAATACACACATTGATTTTGACACAGATATGGCATAAGTTTCTGATATTTTAGATATCAGTGGAGACCAAAAACAGAGCTAAATGAAGATTCAATACCAGTCAACAAACACAATTCTTGCTGGATATGTAAATAGGCAAGTGTTAGCTTACAAGCTTATCGTGTCAACTTATAAAAAGGTGTAGCTTATTTGCAGTACCCCCAAGTGGCCAAAAAATCGGTTATTGCTGGTTTTGAAGGACCAGGGTGTAGGACATAGTGCCATCAAGAGATGAGGTCACAGACTGCAACCAACTGAATACCCCACCCCTTCCAAGTGTGGCTTTCAACTAACGTGAAAAGGCCCTCTCTTTAGTTTGTCTTTTCTGGGCTACTGTAGAAACATGGCGGTGCAGCATGGCAGTCTCCATAAAAGAGAACCTGCTCCATGTGTAGTTAAGATAGGCTCATTTTAAGCTAATGAAAACACAAGGATTCTTAGTTTCAGGTAATCACTAATGAAAACATAATTATGAATATTATATTCCATTTCTGCCAAGAGTTCCCTCTAAATCCTACATACTGATTCTTTTAAATACAAACTCTAAAATAAATTGTGATTTATTTCAGATTTACTATTAACAGTAGACGTGAAGCACGCATTAAAACTGTAATCTGTATCATTTTCCACTTGAAAACTAAACTACAGCAAAGATGGCAGAGCACCTCATGTGACAGGTGTTTCTTCTCATGCTTGTTCATTTGCAGGCAACATCTCATCAACTCATCAGATACCATGAATGGAAGTTCACATATTGCAGTGATGATGTTTTACAACAGATGCAACCCTACAAACCTGATCACAGTTAATCCTGTATAACTAGAGCATCTCTATATGAGCATTTGTTGTTGCTATTTTTGAATCTATTAGTTTGGTTTTAGTACAAACTCAAATGTCTTACATTCATATTGGGAAAGACACATTCAATTCTAAAGATTTGTCCAATTATACCACTTTAAACAGAACATCATGTCCACATTAATCTTACATCCCATTTCCAAATACTAATGTGTTTAGGATTTCAGACATGGCTATAAGTGTTGTCAAAATTGTTAAAACAAGGCTATGTGGTACAAACTAGGAAACTATCCCTCAGCAATGAACAATTTGTATGTACCTTTGAGCAGAGCTGCTACTGATCCCACAGATATCCTCTTGCTTGAGCTAAGCTAAGCTCATCAATTACCTTCAAACTGCACACAGAGATATTGAAAGATACATATTTTCAGTCTAGTTAAGTGAGAAACAGGAAACAATCCCTTTCAGTTTATGTTACACAGTCAGCAAATGTGCATTTGTAACAGCAGTCTCTTCTGTACAGATAGATACATTTCAGGATATTTAACTTTCCAAAAAATAGTTTCATCAAGTTATACATTTGATGTATCGCAGCCAGGCTGCCTAACTCAGCCCTAGTCAGACGCCTGGTAAGAAGCCACGTGGTGGGCTCTGCTAAAAGCCACCAACATTCATCACGGCTTTAATGCTATCAAACTCTAATCTGTCTGGGATTTCATGTGTGTTAACACAGCTACAAATGTGAAAAGCAAACACTTCAACAGCACTACATAAATGTCTCAATATATTACCTAGACAATAAACAACCTATTCAATTCGATGGATTTGCATGAGAAACGTGAGCATTAGTGAACAGAGACAAGTCTTCTGCCTTTCTGCTGAGGGAAAGGACGGCTTCAAACATGATCCTTTGTCAGACGGGATGGGAGACACAGACACACAAGCCTCTCGCTTTTGGCAGATCTGGGCTCACAATGCCATAGATTAGTAACAGCCTGACCACAGAGCTGAAATAAGCTAATTGCTTAATTAGCTGACCCAATTCTTTAAGCTCCTTTTAGCATATTAACAAGAGCTATGTAACAAATAGTACTGTTTTAGTGAGGTGGTGTTTGTTTATGGAATTACAATAATGAGGATCAAATACAAAACATACGGCCAATGTCACTTCTTTTATGGAATCAATGCTTTAGAAAATCAAAGTATTATTTGATTTCAGCAACACTGAGGCTTTTATTTATGTAAAACTCTCTAAAAACAGCCTTTGCCTTATCAACATGCAAATGATTCTGGTGTTCATTTGTCATTGACATCAATTTTACAACTGCTCTCTTTCTATATTATTTGTGTGTACAGTATGCTGTTTTTTAATGTAAAACAATTAAGCTGCTTCAGGGAATAGTTTGTTGCCCTCTCAATATTTCTGGACATTTGAGAAACGAGGGACAAACGAGAGAGCGGAAAATAATATCTTATTAGATTGAATGATGATTGAAATGGATTAATTTACATTTTCTGCATGCATACTTTACATACATGATCTTTGCTCAGCACAGGGAGTTCTGGGCAAAAGAGCACTATTTGTATGAGATGAACTCATCTATATGCTAATTCATTGGCATGTTCATTTCTTCCATTCAAGACTATTTACCTATTAGCTCTTATAGATGCAAAGGGAGTTGGAATATTAAAACCAAAAAGCTAAGCAATACAGCGCATTAGCAGTACATCACCTGTTATTAAATGTATATTAAGGTGGCACTTCTGCCCTTTGTTTAAACTAAACCATGCATACTTCCAAGACACTTGTTACAAAAATAATAAGCCAACTCTTTCGCTTTAATTGAGACTTGTTGCCTCTGACAAAGGCACAGTGGGTTTTCAGAAGTCTGTTAAAGTACTAGAGCAGACTACACTCTGCTGAAAATATGAGCACTCTCTAATTTAAATAAAGTTCAAAGACAGAAAACAACTTAGACTTGTCAAGCATTTCACGAGTCGATTTCCAGGTTTTAAGGTGCTATAATGTTCTTTTGTGCATCGGAATGCAATTCACAACATTACAGAGCACATAACCTGACTTAAATGTTACTTAGAAACATTAGCATGGCATTATAAGGAGATGTTTGACAGATCAAGTTACAAGTGATGCCTAAATGCTAATGCAATTTCATATGAACCAGTCTGAAAGAGATGCAATCAACCATTCCTGATTCAGACCACAGTTGTGTTTAAGAGGATGACACCCCCTTCCTTATTGTCTATGTAATTCACCAAAATTGCCACTTACAGCCACTAAGAGCAGGACGTTTCATCTCCAAGCTTCCTCTGGTCTTTGCTACTCATCCCATTTCTACTTCCTCCAAAAGTGCCACCACTTCATTAACCTTGCCAGGCATGAGATAAGAGAGGCAGTGCATCAAAGCGGCTTGCCCACAGAGAGAACAGAGCTCTGCATGTCTCCACTACACAGCAGCCATCACACACAGTGGCAGATACACAGTGCACAAACCATCCAACATGCAGAAAAGACCTTTTGTGTTCCAAACTGTCATTCAGAAATATTTCCTTGTGTGCACAAGACATCATTATGTTTTAAATGTAATTCTATGTAGGGTGAAAAAATGTGCTTGTTCCAAAGGTTTTAACGGTGTTTGATTCGGAAGGAATGCAAAATAATTGGTCTGGGTCAGACTCGTCATTGCCTCACACCCTGCATACACTTATGGTGTCTCAAAGCACTCTTGTAAGAGGTCAGGTATACAGCGCTGTTATCACTTTGACCTATACACTTAAAACCTTGAAAATTAGAAAATTAAACAAGAAAAGCATGCCAACTTCAGCTAGAGGAGTAACAACTGCCGACTTCCTCAAAGTATGAAACTAGATGGTAGTAAATGTATTAACTGAGTCACAATATTGTTTTACTTGCACCACATACAAATCTCTCTGGTGCATTTAATCCCTCTACCCACAGTTTCTCAGAAAGGAGGATATAAATTATTTTCCTTTGGTAGAAACTGCAAATCCCTGTCTGGATTCTGTTAAAAGGCTTAAAATGTCACTAAATGCCAAGGCTGAGACTCCTGCTAACACGCAGGTCTTTAAGACAAGATGTTAAAGCGTTGAAAGTTACCTGAAATTGATGAGGTTAATATTCTTATCGCAAACTGAAGCTTCTAAGAGAGTGGATATTGAAAATAGCCAGGTAACCCTTCATATTAGAGGCTATCACAAGGATTAGCAGCATAAACACCAATTACACATTTAATTGTTTATTGTCAGTAGTATTTAGAAAACCTGCCACAGTGCATAAATTAAAAGGACGGGATAGAGGTGAGAATTTGCAACAATATAGTATCATCATAAGTATGCATTTCAGTAAAGACGACAAGAAAACGTTCCCAAAATAACAAGTCAAACTGCAGAATGCTGGGCTGTAAATGAGTAATTTACCATGAATATCCTTCTCTATCCCTTTACCACCGTATGAATATCCAACCACGTTATACTAGCATGGAAGGTTCTGTCACTAAAATTTGAAATAGAGGACAAAGGGCCACCGAGCAAATAGGTTTTTTTAGACACCATCCTCCGAGTTCTCTGCCAATGTGAATCAGAGGTAAAATACAGTGCATTAAGTCGACCTCTGAGGCAGCACAGAGGAGGGTAGAGTGAGACATTCTGCTATCTATTAAGACTTGCGTTATGTATATATTGTGTTTTGAAGGAATTTTACTGATCCACAAAACCAGCAGGAAAGGATAAGAGTGAGTCCCTAAGACCATGTGGTAAGCAACTGCAGTGCAGAATCTCAAGTGAGTTGAAAGTTGCTGTGCCGTTAAGGAGAAAGTCTGGCAGAATCCTGCATGCCCGCTGATAACATGGTTGGATTAAGGATGTTTAAGGGAAGTGAAAATTATTCATTTGAGATGGATGAAAGCTGCACTTGTCAAGTCTACCAGTCATGCACTTTATACATTTCATTTCCACTAGCCAGCATGCATAATTTCCCCTCAATGCAAATTTCTACACACTGAAAATTGTGAGCATATTTACCCCATTCCCTTAACACATTCTCTGACACAGAAAATGGATCATCTCTATTGAACAGGGAACAAAACAATGCAATTTTGTTTGCTGAGGTGTGAGAATCTAATTGTGTGCAGGAAGATAGTCACAAGACTCAATACAATACAAACAATAGCTTTTATTTAAAATCATGCCTGAATCAAAAAGAGACAATGTGGTGTTGCCCTACTCATCAGAATAACAAATAAATAATTTTAGCACATGCCCAATTATCCAAACAGACTTTGTTTTGAGTTCAATTACTGGCTTTAAGTCACTAAAGTCTCGGCCTCTATACTGGTGTAGGAGCCTTGTAACGGAGTACATGTACTGTATATCCGTCTCTATACAAATATTATGATCTCTCTGATGAGAATTAAGTCTCCAGCCTGGATGGCCAATAAATTAGAGGCACGCTTCTCGTTTACTCATCAGAGCTAATGAGCCTGATAAAATTACCTCGAGGATCATAATTACAGGCTAGTGGCAGAGACTCTGGCAGGGACTACACACACACACAGTTGTGTTGCAATTGGCAACGTACGACAGCTAACCTAAAGCATCACAAAGCACTCACGTCTTATTAATAGAATAACAGGCTAATATCAATGTGCACAAGCAAAGATTATACAGTGTACATTCAGAAAGCCTAAGCAATTCAGTTAATGAGACCTAAAGAAACCTGTTTTTTTTTTTACATCACATTTAAAAAAAATGTTTTTACCAGATTACCATAATATAAAAAGGTGCAGAACAATATTACAATTTCCACCTTTCTGTCAGAGTAGTTGAAACTGATTTTACCACCGTTTCATAAAGATTAAGCACTTCATGGGTAATGGCATATTTTAATGAACGATGGCAGCCTGGACACGAGCTCACCTCAGAGGATTCCATTTCATCACACATTCACAGGATGAATTGTTTTACTTATGAATATTAATGTCCCTCTAATTTGAGGCTGTTGTTAATGCTTGTCGCTAGGAGCTTGGCAAATCAGGTCCCATTCCTGTTAAAACCATGTATTAGACACCCCCCTGACACTAAGCCCTCGCCTTTGATTCTTAATTGCAGTAGTGCAAGCATTTGCAGTAGATGGGGCGCAAAGCTTTAATTAACTCTAATATCACACATTCAGTCTCGACTGTCACCTACATCACGCATGGCATTTTGTACCAATATCATCCCCAACTCTGCTCAGCTAGAAAGAATGTGTTCCAAGTTCATGATCACAATTTCATGCATCTCAAAATGATGTATGTAGGTTATAAGTAGCTGTAATATATTGATGCCAGTGAATTATCTTGATGTCGTCCTAAAAAAAAAACCTTTTTAAATGCATACATTGATGAAGTTCTGCGATTACCGCAGAGCTTCAAAGCAAAGGAGTCGCCACATTGTTGATTTCTCACATAAAGCAACGTTTGATCTTGGCAGTCATTGAATCAACAGTCATTGGTGAAGCTTGTAATATGGGAAATGGAGTGATGAAAAGTTCAAGGATGTGTTTTACTAGAAAGATGTGTGCCATAGGAAGCTGTTAAGTAAATAATTGAACGTCTCATACACACTAATCTTCAAAGGATTTATTGGACTACAGATTTCAAGTTTAAAAATACAATAAGTAGTGTACAAGTACATACCATTCAACATTTAAAATACATTACAGTACGTTCACACCAGGAATGCCATTTTCACACATGACTGACTCCATACGACGTTTGAACATTTGAATGGCTCAGGTGTGGAGCATTTCTGATGCAGATATTAGTAAAGAGTAAATGTTTAATTAAACCAGTATGAAGATAAAAAAGCTCAATACAACCTATAGTTTATAAGCCTTCCCTGGCCATAAGCTACTGCTCTACCTAATCCTCTTTCACATAACATTATTGTATCAGCACAGCTGAACATTTTTGCAGCATTTATAAAATTAGCAAAGAAATTAACTGTCCGTACTGTGGCAAATTGGATTTCCAAGTTGTTGCCTTGTGATACAGCATAGCCAGGCTGCCACCTACAGTACAGTGTGAGAGGAACTACAGTCTGCAATAAAAGCAGTTCAACATGTGTGGCTCTCCATTTTACACTCCACAGCCATTCAAGCTTAATTGTAAAGGCTTTTTTTCCTGCTAATATCCTTACAGGAAATTTGTTAAAATCCATTATAAAATAAATACTGAAATAATTTAATTTAGGATCAAGAATGTTGAAGGATATTCTCATTCCTATTAGCATGTGGAACAGCCAGTGTCCCCTCTGTAATTTGAAAATCATGATAGCATTTAGTTATTATAGTTTTTAACACCCAACATCCAATTTCTTTGACCCAGTGCGAGACCTCATTCCTATCATTCAATAAATATACACAATATTTACAGAACAAACATATTCGTGATTTTTCTTGTGAGAGTGAAGTCTAATCAATATAAGAGAAAAATTCGTAGCTGCATTTGCCACGTGATTAAACACCATTTTCTTTATAAACTGAAAAACGTGAAAAAAAGAGGACATCCATTGTGAAAAGAGCTTGAATCATAAGCTATTCAGAAATACTCACTTGACTTAAGTAACACAAAACAGAGAATTGAAGGTGTCTGTTAAACAAAAACAACACTTTAACTTAACCTTGAATTGTGAAATATTCTGAAACATATAAAACACAACACATAATTTGATCCATCATGCTTCCGAATTTGACATCTCTTCATTTGCTTTCTCATTAGCACACCAGGTACTGCAGTACTTGAATATAAAAGACCTTAAAACATTTTTAAAAAAGTTAATTATTCAGTAGACAAAACAATAATTTAAGTGTAGTAAGGATTGCCTTGCGAGTCATTCCACTCGTCTTTTACTTCTTCGCCTGAACAGTTTTGAGATGGTAGATTTCCTCTTATTTTTAGCTTTCTTTACTCCTATTCACCAAAGAATAGTGTATATTAGAATAATGCAGTCAAATTGAAATATCCATTTCAAAAGAAAAAAAGATTTCATGCAATACTTACCAAGATTTTGCATCATTTCATTCAGCTGCTGATCCTCCTCCACCTCCCTGAAATTGATCAAAAACAAAACTTAGGCATTTTGTCTTGCTTGCATGTCAAGATGTTATTTAAGCAGTGTTGCTCTGCATTACTGATCACTCCTGTAATGTGGAAATTGATTATACTGTGTGATGCATCGTTTTACCTCAGCCTGTCTTCATCCAGACCCTCCACTATAGCATTTCTGCTATCCACAATCTCCATCAGTCTCTGCATCAACTTCTTCTCCCGCTGTTGCTCCTCTCTGGACTTCAAATGATCTGTTATACCAAGTTGACAGACTTTAGTGCTGGAAAACGTTGGTGATGTTGAGAAAAGCGTCTGTGATCGCTTACCTGGCTTCTCTAGCAGCCTACGAAGTTCCCCCTCCACACCTGGCTGCTGCTGCTCCAGCTCCTGAGTCCTGGCTCTGAGATATGCATTTAGCAATCATATGGTTAACCTAATTTAATATGCACATCACATCCATCCCACAGCTGTAAACCATCTTAAAACAAATACATATGGTTTGACAGTTAATGTGTTGAAATTCTTTCTATCGGTATATAAAACGTGTATAGGACATACTCAAAAATATTCCAGTGTAAGAAGTTATTTAAATAATTGAAAAGAAAATGGCTTTGGCACAAAGTTAAACACAGACTATATCCACGACATTCCACTTCCTGGGATTGCTCTGCTCCGCCGGAAATTCCTTCTTTTTGGCCCGATGTCTGTCACCTTCTGCTGGAATTTTAAACTCCGGTGGATTTATGAGGACTATGGTTCCTCAGATCTTTACAGAATAAATCCAGACAGCTAGCTAGACTGTCCAATCTGAGTTTTCTGTTGTACTACTTAAACAACTTTTAAAAACGTACACGTTCCACCAACACAAGTTCCTTCCTGAGGCTATTTTGCATCGGCATCGAGGCTCCATCAGCGCTTAGCACCGCCCATGAAGATTTGATTGGTTTAAAGAAATGGCAATTAACAAGAGCACGTTTTTCTCCCATTCCAGAATGCTGTGTGGACTAGCCAGACCGTCCTTGGCAGTGCTGTGGAGGAAGGTCTGGCAATGACCAAACAGACTAATAGAATCAATTACAACCAAACCTGTGAAATGTTTTAAGCTACAGAATAACTCACATGTATACAAGCTCTGACTCCTTCCTAATGTACATCTGCTTCTTTCGGATCAAGATGAACCAGTCGACCATCAGTGGGTCCATCAATACGTCTCCCTTCCCCTCTGAAAAACATAGCAATTTTTATGGTATTAATACACTGAAATACAATTTGTGACCCTTGATAATCTTTTAGAAAAGTCGAGTTCTAATATCTTGTGTACATCCATACAAATAAATAACTCAATGCCAGTAAACCTTTTAGAGTTTCTGACTTGTGAGGGAATTAAATTCTGCAGGGACAAACTAAGCTCAGAGATTTCAGAGTGTTCAGACAGCAATATTTAAATATCATTTTGGCTCTGTGCTCTCCTGATAGCACATAAAGCAGTGACTGAAGTTAAAAAGCAAGCTGTAGAATAATTGTTTTCATTCACATTATATATTTTGGTTGTTTAAAACATGTACATCTTTTATTTAATATAACTATCCAGAAGCTTCTTCTCATCCAGAATCACAGCTAATTTATGTTTAATGTTCATCAGACCAACTCCTTGTTTTTGTATGACTTGATGATAATGAGGATTTTGGATGATTTGGCTTGTATGGAGCAGGGTGAAGGATTGATAAGATGGAGGGTGACTCACCTCCTGGGGCCATGTCGACACATCACTTAAGGTACTGTAGCAGTCAATAATACACAGCTCTGCACCTTAGGTGTAGGTAATCCTAATATGATACTTTAAAAGTGGCTGTACTTGACATTTAGAACATATCAGTTTTTTTCCATTGCTAAACAACAGTGGACACAACTGAAGCAAAACTCTAACCACAGTCTGAACAGCAGCAGTTAGTGTGGCACAAACTAGTTTGTTTTGCATTGCTTGAACACAGTTTTCAAAACTCCACACACTTATGCCATGACATTAACCACAACACTGTGGATGTACAGAACTTTGTTCAAATGCAAACAAACTGTTAACCACACCTTCAAAACAGAATAGATTTCTGGTGCCTATCAAACACTGCTGATTGCAATTTTACCTGAAAGCCTAAGCAGGTGTCTTGTTTAAGGTTAGTGAACACACAATATGTGGTATTTATATAGAGAAAGCTCAGAAAGCCTTCTTTTTGTGTACAAACACCAAATTGTGTTGGGTGTTGAGTTGTGCTGCTTGGAAGGAGTTTTGCAGATGATGTGAATCATTTAGTTCAGGTGACTGTTGGTAATGCCGACTGTAGTTAGAGTTTTGCACATGTAGCTTCAGTTGTGCCCACTGTCGTTTAGCAATTACTATTAATAAATATAAAGATATAATTATTAGATATAAAGTAATGTGTCCTGAGCAGAGAATTAAGTCATATAAATGAAGTGTGTGTGTGTGTGTGTGTAATCTGAGCTTCTGTTCTTTGTTTTAATAGCCGGTACGGGTGCATGTGGTCGTGAAAAACTATTTAATATGTATTTTAAGTATTAGGGAACAGTCTGTGAGAGCCATGTGGAGGCAATCCCAGCCTGTTGTTTTTTTTCCTCAATATTTTGGGTACAGTCAGGTTTTAACATGGAACACTTAACGAATAAATGAAGTACATATTTGTCTTATTTTTGTTCATTTTTAAGTTCAATTTTCTTTGTTTTGACAAAGACAGTGATTAGTATATACATCTGAAATGTTTAAATATGTCCCTAAAGCAGTAATAAGACTGGAATACTGGAGTAGGTGGATGGATAGATTTTTAGAGTGAATATTTGCCAATCCCAATTAGTGACTAATCAATCAAAACACACACACACCAACATTAACACATTAACATTAAGGACAGATTGAGACTGAGGATATGACAGTCTACAACCTGCCACTCCCAGAACAAACAGGATTTTATTCCGCACTGAACTTGAGTGCCAGGGTTTAGTTTTTATGACGACAAGTTGAGAAATAGATTATCTCCTAGGTGGTGTGCAATTGATGTCAAATTCTGGCCAAGCGATTGCATGCTTAGACTTCCTGGGTGGCGAATAGGAAAAAAAGGTACGCTATCGACCAGAATATATATTACTATACCCAAGTCATGTTGACCTTGAGCAAAGCAATCAGCCCCCCTACTCCCACTACCTCAGAAGAGAAGCAACATCCCTGTGGGCTGTCTGTTCCTCTCACCTCATTTGGCTGCAGAAACAGTAATAGAAATGGCAGGTAAATCCACACACACACACCTGATGGCGAGTGAATGTGTGTGTTCTGTGTGAAGAACCCAGGACACAACTCTGCACCAGAGATTCTCTTACTGAAGCAGCAGTGGGATTCAGCAGTTTGCTTGAATACAATCAAATACCAAAGTTTGTGTCAAGGCTATTCACTGCAAGAGAGCAAAATTGACCATTGCATTGGCATCTTTTTCCTCAGAATAAGTGAGTTTGAGGAAGTGTATATTTACAAAAATTGCACAGCTTGTTTCTGCCATGTCAACATTCAATTTTGTGAGCACATCTAAACAAGGAAAAGGAAGGAAATGAGTAAAATGTGTTGTAGAGGAAGAGTGACAGGAACAAAGTACCTTCCTCACAGCTGCGGAGTTTCTTTTCCAGCTCCACACCCTCCTTCTCTAACTGAGCCACGTTTGTCTCAATATCATTTAGGTCCCTCTCAATCTGCTCCACTGGAATATGATAAGACTTAACCTGATATAAAACAAAAGAACTTAAGAGTCACCATATTTATAAGTATAGATAACTTTGATTTGAAAATTCTGACTTAAACGTAAAGAAGGTCGTCCATTTTTTACTGGGAATATAATGAAAGCATATTTGCAGAGCTGTTAATTAATCTCTTAAGAGACTTAATGGAGGGAACTTACAGAGGGTGACCTCATTTCAGTTCTGGAGGCGTTGGGGGGTGACAAATACTTTCCCTTTTTAGCACCTAAGAGGTAGATAAAATAGGATTAGATAGTCCTTTCATGGCAGCTTTTCAGAAAAGCATTGTCACATATGACTTAACCTGATTTATTTTCAGAAGAAAAAGACTGCTCATGAAATCAACAAGATGGCTAAGGCCATGTATGTGTGCCTTTGATGATGACATTTAAAAAAATAAATAAATAAAAAAAAATATCTGGGAACCAACCTGGCGGATTTCCATGATTGGCTGGAGCGGCCATCGAAGAGCTAATAGATTCCACAGCTGGCCTTCTGGGTGGGGATTTCACAGGCGAGTGACTCCCATGTTTAAAACCTAAAATAAGGACAAGGTTTACATGCTGTAGATCTGCAGAGTTCAATATGCCAATGCCTTTTACTGGTTTCTGCTTAAAACAGAAAAAAATCTTAAAAACACAGGCCAGCATTCTTGTGAATTTTCAGCCTCATAAGCCCTGTCAGTCTGTCCACCACATAGGTCCAGACTGACATATCTTAACAACTTTGGCTGGATTGCCATCAAACTTTGTTAACCATTCATGGTCCCCTGAGGGTGAAGTCAAATGACCTTGATAATCCTTGGACTTTTCCTCTAACGCCACCAATAGGTTAGTATTCGTAGTTTTGTCTGAAATGTCAAACCTATTAGAATGCCATAAAATTTGGTACAGACAAATTCCCTCTCAAGATGAATTGAAATCACTTTGGTGATGATCCTCTGATTTTTACCCTAGCGCCAGAATCAGGTCATCGTAATTTTAATTGTCCAATACTTTGGATTAAGACTACTTACTTGCAAGATACTTATGCCATTCTCAACTTTACTTTCGGTTTAGTGCAAATTAGCATTATGTTAGCATATACTAACAAGCTAAACCAAGATGGTGAAGTGGTTAACTTTATGCTTAAAGTTGCCATAATCAATATTTTTTATAAAACAATGCATCTCATGATGATGTGGAAACAACGTGAAAGGGGCTGTTCATAGTAATGAAACACAGATACTAGGGCTGTACAACATCTTTTTTTATAAAAATTGTTATTGCAATATTAATTTGCGCAATAAAACACTTTGAGTTAGTTGTAAAAGAGCATCAGTAGAAAACTACAATTTAAATTTTTAAATTTAAATTCTCTAAAATTATTTTTATTGGTGCTTTTAATGTTCAATTCAATGTTCAAATAAAATGTTTAATTTTTTTAATTCAACACTTTAATATCTGTTATCATTAGCGTAATATTTAACATTATCGCACATCTTTCTCATATCATGCAGCCCTTACAGATAGATTTTCACCTGAATCTAGACTACTCTACTAGTAGACACATTCTCGTATTCTGTCAAAGTCTCTTATTATAACTAACAAGAGGGACTCACCAAGGTTTCCAGAACCAATCTGAGGTTTCAGGGGAGACACTACCCTAAAGTGTTCAGGATCAAACAGAGCAAAACTAACAGGAGGTACTGCAGCTGTTGGAGCCATGGGAGATCTTGTTATACTGCTGGGGACATTAGAGGAAGTCGCGGACATGGATCCAGGCTTTTGTTGCTCAATAAAGGCTTCAGCATGTCTGTTAGAAAGACACAATGAAACAAGCCTTTAAAGTGTGTCACCGTTCCCTCCATGTAAAAATACAGCATTTATCCAGTATACAGATATGATGAACATAAGGTAAGACAATCCTTTATTAGTCCCACAGTAGGAACATTTTAAGTGTTACATCAGCAAAGGGGACAGTGCAATAACAAGAAGTATCAGTAAAAGAAAAGCAAGATATAAGCAGACAGACTGAAATGGTGATTTCACAGTATTGCACATATAACATATTGATATTGCACAGTAGTGTACAACAGAGAATACAAATAGAAGAAAAGGCCTCACCTTTTATTTTGTAATGATAAAAGGTGATGAATGGAGGAATCATCAGCAGGTATAGGAAATGAGAGAATCTAGTGTTAGAGTAGGAAAGGTTCAGGCCTGGCACTCCCTGGGGCTTGTTAGGATGGGGGACAGAGCTAGCTGCTGCACTCGGAGCCAGTCAACATTAACAAAGACGGACGAAGCTTGATGGTTCCGCATTCTGGAGAGTGAATAAGCTGAATGGTAATCTTTCAAGATGTTTTTTTTGTCCATCTGTGTGACTTTCCCCACTTCCACCAAAGTGAGTCATGAGGTAATGGTTATTATAAAGATAATTAAGGATACTTACTTTAAACCTTGCTCGATTTTCACAGGTTTGAGCTTAAATTGTTCCCAGACTGGATCTGCAGACAAAAGTTGAGTAAATGACTTATGGGAATCAAGCATGATGCAAAAGATTATCACTACTTTATCCATCACGTAAATAACTATTGAAATCATTTCAAACCAGGGAGAAATTATTGTGTTTACTTTTATTTGACATCTGATTTATTAATGAACTGTGCTCTCAAAAGCAATATAAACAAAAACAAAATCCCTTGACTCTCCCTTGAAACACTAACCTGAACAGCTGATTAGTACTGGTGTAATTATCTAGTCTCTCAAAACAATGCACTAAAGTAAATGATCCTCTCCTTCACATCTGTATTAAAATACCCAAATTAGTGTAATTAATCCTAAATTTCCAAAACAAGGAGACATTTCCATGGTCAATATGGTGTCCATATTAACAGGCATGAAAATGACTTTCCATGATGAGGAGACTTCTATAAAAGATGATAATTTGATGACCATTTCTATTAAAAACTAACAGTAATTGTGTTTCTGTCTGAAAAGCTACTGAGTGTCAGGATGCCGCAGCTATGCATGCACATCTATCCAAAGAGAATGACAGTTAGACCATGAAAGCTCATTACAAGTGGGAGACAGAAATTAAAGTGTCAGTATGCAACATTGACCTGCCACCATGCTAAATGCACTTGCTGTTTAAATAGGGCAAAGATGACAAAAGGGCTTTGTTTTCTATGAATGTGTTCTGAGACAGACAGAGAGGAGAGGAGGGGTAAGGGGTGGAGGTTGGCTAGATGTCAAATAATGGATCAAGAACAACCAAAAGGAATTTGAGCTCGCCTTTGGCAGTTGTGTGTACAGTTGTTGGCCTTGTGTTGTCTTTGTTGATGGCCGTCAGACATGGCGGTTCTTTATTGTTTGTCTGGCTGGTGGAGGGCTGTCCTGCCCAGTTTCCTGCTGGGCCTTGGCTGCATTTATCTTTTCTCAAACTGAGGCTGTCAACTGAACTTGGCTTGTCTCCAAACCTGCAGAGAGGGGAAACCCTCACCATCAGCGTTAGTAAGAACATTCATTACAAAACCATACAGACAGAGGGGAAGACTTGAAATATTAAAGTATTGCAAAGAAGAATCTATTCATCGCCACAGAGAGTATACAGAGTGCAATACTCACCGTCTCTCTGCTGATCGGATGGTAAACAGGTGTTTGTTGTTATTGTTGCAGTTTTCCTCTGCCAGTTTTGTTCCAGTGGTTGTTCTGACTCTGCTCTTCTCATTATCAGGACTCAGTGGGGCCTTTGGCCTTCCTAAAACACTTGAGGGCTCTGTGGGCTTCCTGATACCTGTTGAGGCCTCTGTGACTGGCGCTGCAGCTTGGAAAAACCTCTGCCTGGCCGTCTGTGTCTTATGAGCTGAGGCCGTCCAGGACTGAGAAGGTAGAATGGGACTGACTGGCTTTAGGACAATATTCAGTGGGGCTGACAGCACAGAAGAAGAGGGGCATGATGCAGGCTTGGTCTGGCTGGCACTATGTAACCGCCCAGCTGAACTGACGGTTCCGTTTTTTATCCCAGCTTCGGAGGATGATTTGCAGCTGTTCTGGTGGGCATTACAGATAAAAGTGTCTGTTTTCTTCCCAGGTTTGTAGCCTCCTGAATGAAGCAAGCTGGAGCATTCACTGCATCTGGTGAAAGTTTATAAGCATGACATTTTTAATGCAATAACAGTACATGACACAAGTATCTGTGAATATAGATTCAATTCTTACTTGAAACAGCTTCTGTGATAGAGCTTGCCATCCACAAAGTGCCTCTGAACCAGATGAACATGGCTCTTGCATGCAGCACATTTGCTATTGAGAGTTCCATTTTTGTTGGAGTTTTCCGCAAGAACTTCCTTCTGTGAAAGAAAACTAAAATTGAGGTAATGTTCTATCCAAAAAGGTATTGCACTTACCTTATTAACATTTACCTAACCCACTAAAAAAAACTCAAAAAGTAAGACAAAGTTGTATTATAAACAACAATCATTTCAATGTTTGATGATGTGTTCAAGTACTGACCTGAACAGCAGCTCTGGCCAACTTGGGTGAGGTCTGAGCAGCGAGGGTGCAAGGTAAACGATTCTCAATGGTGGTTTTAGGCACAAAGGTTTTGGCAACCACTGGGAGATTTTTCTTCTCTGATGGCTCCTCCTTGGAGCCCTCTGCTGGCCTTTTTACACCTCCCACTGAGTGAAGGGAAAGGGAACACTATCATTACATTATAGCAGAAAAGAGAAGCAATCTACTTTAAGAAAGAAGAACTAAGAGACTAAAATATGTAAGAAAAAGCCCTGAATTAAAGAAAATATGCATTGTTGCAGCTCAAAAGTGATCTCCACAGTGGCTAAGCATTTTTAAACCAGCCATATTCTCACTGGGAGGATGTCCTTTGAAGTAGTTGTGGTACTGGGAGACGTAGGTAAGAATGCTCAGCCTGTCTGGACCCTTAAAGCCACCATGTCTTCTGCATCTAACAAAGCTGGAATTCCCAACTTCTCCTCTGCGACCTGAAAAGCCTTAAGAAAAAAAAAAACTCAGATTAACAAATAGCCCTAGACTCCTGCCAAGACTACATTTAATGGTAGTATATGGTGTACCAAGTAAACACATCCAAACCATTGTTGTCAAATAAAAACATGGTATTCACTTCAGTAATGTCAGCTCCTACAATTATAGCATGTGTAAAAATGTCAGACAATCCAATCTACTTTAAATAGACTAGCAGTATTCTGTGGCTCAGCCCAGAGAGGTTTGGAAAGGGCTGCATAATGAATAGCACACTTCCTGTGAGCTTGTAGGGATAAGAAAGAGGATGGAGGGAGCAGGATATCGGGGCATTGTTTAGGATCAGCCATGCTCATTAAATTTAAAGCAAAGCCTTACAGAATACCAAGTCTGCTTATATAAAAGAAAAGCACAAAAGATAAAGATTTTGAGGATCTGTTTGGCTGTTTTTTTCCCCACAAACACAGACAGTTTTTATTAAACAACATGTAAAACCTGTAAGAAACATGACACTTCATGAAATATAGAAGGGTGTGAATTACTGTAACGTTCTCATGTTTCAGTACAGGGACCATCCTCAAACAGTCAATCAAAACTAAATTCTGATAAAACACACTATTCTGTGGCCACAAATGTGGTTAACATTTCTTCTTGCATAACAACCAAGAAATAAACGACGGTGGCTTCAAGTGAACTGTCATTATGAAGATCAAGTGGCAGAGGATAGCAAGCCTCATTCAAAATGAATAGCCTGGAGAGCCTCTCTCCCCCTGAGCTCAGGTTTGTTGCTGACATTGCCAGGATCATCCAAGACAACAAGGAAGTCCTACAGATTGCATACTGTAGCATTCAGCAGGGTCTGTAACCCTCAGAGGAAGCTGGTGAAATGGAAGAACACTAAATAATGGAGAGGTCCCCGCTGTGCTGTTTGGGTCATTTGGGGGTTAACAAAATAAATGAGGTTAAGTGGAGGCTGAGTAAAGATTTTGAAAAATCACATGTGATTGGAGTCTAAAAGTGATAGTGAGATGTACTTTCTACCATGCAGCTTCCACTGAAACTGCTCTGCTGTTAAAATGTTGAAACAGCTAAATCTGCTGTATAAATGCCAAGTAGAGAACAAACACTGTGTATATCTCTGGATGCGCTGTCATGTGTAAGGGGTTAATGAAGTGGATGTTTAATGCTGCATCAAATTTTGCAGCTCGAGTACGAACTGTGTTCCATTCAATGCGACAAAAGGTTAAACAACTTGACATCTTACCAGTCTGTTGTTCTCAAACACATCCTCCTCTTTGAGTGAGTCATAGTCTCTGGGAAAAGAGATTGAGAGAGAGAGAGAGAGAGAGAGTTAGGCGTGCTGGTGAAGAACATCTAACTTGGACCCAGAGGATTTCAAATTCAATGTAAAAAAAAAAAAAACTAATACAAAAAGATTACATTTTCAAGGCATTAAATAATACCAAAGACACATAGGCTAGAGCCTTGTAGAAAACTACAATTTTTCCAGGCTGCCAAAAGTAGCCTACTAATCCGAACCCCGGCAGAATTTAATCTACATGTAAAGCACTTCTTCAAAGTTAAATACTCACATCAGATCCGGTCTGTACTTGTGTATAAGCGCACAGAACGCCAATCCGTTCTTGAATGATGTGGTCATGTTGGTGATGGCTACATCTCGGTAGCCGTCACACTGCACTTTACACCACTGCTCCAAAGCCTTGATGGCAGCCATGCTCCCAGCGCGAAAGAGACACTGTGCGCTCAGTAGTCTACAGACAAAGTGTGCAACAGGCTGAGGCTTCAATTTGGAGGCGTCGAAAGGAAAGAGAGATCAAAACAAATTGTGTCTGCTCGGAGTCTGGCCGTGAACTGTGCGCTGCAGCTGCGTCCGGTTTCCTTCTTTTACTTGAATGACAGCCGGGGCTGGGCAGCAGGACAAGCTGCTTTGTGCCTTTCTCCCTCAACTCATTACACTAATTGACACCGACTGCTGATTCATCATTTACAACAGTTGAAATAAACTCGGTCAGAAAGTTTGTTGGTGCACTTTTTTTTACAGTATGCTTAACATGCAAACTGAATTAATGTAGAGTTCTGGCTGGTGTCCAAATTAAGATAGCAATAACTTTAACTAACCTGCTTTTTAATGCACCAATCATTACAGAATTCCATTCTAGTGTACAAAACATTATTGCAGTGTCGGTATTTAGTAGTCTAATCATATAGGCTAGGCTACAAATGTGGTTAATTATTTTTAACTTGACAAAAGCTAACTGACTGATTGTGTTGTCTGATTGTGTTGTCTGTTTCAGCATAAGCTCCCATTACGGAGGGTAAAATTCCACTTGACACTGACAATAAAAGGCTGGGTTTGTCATTCAAGGTTGGCACTATAAAATGTTAAAGAGTCCACAGAGGCCCCTATACTGAAAGCACAACCGTTAAATGTGACCTTTAGGCAAAATGAAGACAGATTTAAAGGGTTTATAGTTATTTTTGCTTCTGGTCATTAAATATTTTCCTGTAGAGTAGCCATCTAGATTTTTTTTAATGCAAGTTGCAGTATCCAAGTGCTAACAGTATGACTGAAGTGAACAAATGTAGGCCTATTTACATTTTTTTGTAATTTATTTTTTATTACTTCTGTGTAGTGACTTGGACTTATTTGAGCAAATATAGTTGACTGAAGAGCCATTGTTTTGTGAGAAAGGATGTTGTTCTGCTATTGTAGCCTATAAAAGGTCTATGTAAATAACATATTAATTTAATTTAATTTTTAATCAAATGCTTCCTAAAATTCATATTTTTGAGGTCTTGGTAAAGGAGGACGATGCTGTATGTAATTAAAACACTAGGCTTGCTTTCTCAGCCAGCATATCGAGGTCAGTGTGCAGTATTCAGCGTGCAGTATGAGAACAGAACTGAATGTATGACATACATTTTTTCCCTCAGTCATCTTTGTTTGGGGCCTGATTGAGGCCAACTATTCTTATTTGTCAGATTTTGCCCTAATTAGACCATATTATTGTGTCATACTAAACTCTAGGGAAACCTTGTCACTTGATTTCTCAGCCACTTTCATAAAGTAAACTGATCGTGGAAATTCTACTTGTAAAGTTTGTCAGAGCATTGAAGTCATTTAATCTAAACAGGAAACAAAATAACTAATATTCCAATGTGCTTCTCTGACAAAGTAGTTTAAACTTAGACTGCAAGACATGCATTGTTTGTGAAGCAGAATAACACGCCTTCAAAAGTTTCACTATTGTCCCTACAACTAAATAAGAGATGTGTGGCTGCAGTAAAAAGGAAATGCATGCATTAGTTGGATTTTGAAAACACATAGGGCTACTGCATGTTGCCTTGTCTGACCTGTCAGTCCCATATATCCTGTCTGAGGATATCTTCATTCCCAGAAGGGGGCAGCATTACACTGCACTGAGACTGTCTCACCACCAACCCGACCTGTGGTCAGATGCATTAACAATGCATGCAAAACTATCATTTCCATACAGAAGTATGAAGCATCCATTACTTATTATTATTATTATTATTATTATTATTATTATTATTATTATTATTATTATAACTTCCAATAGGTCTATGTTATCAGAAGATCCAACCTCTTATTATTTTGTACTTTGTTTTGACTGAGTAAAGCATTAAATCAAATACTGTGTGCAGGTGCAATAGTGAAAGATACACATATGGGATTATGAAATGCTTCCAGACTCACTCACTGCCGTGAAGTTTGACATATCTAATGATCAGGAATGTGCCATATCATATCGTTTTATGATAATACCAGTAACATTTTTAATATTGTATGATATGAAAAAAATCATATTGTGATAATGGAAATATTCTCACTTGTTGACGTAATTGCCTGTTAATTTGGAAACTGTTTAGATGTGCTCTTTGTTGTACTATTTATATTTTACACAGATTCTGATTCTTACTCTGAGTTACTGTTGTTTACAGACTAACAAACATATCACTTTTTTACTGAATATTTGAAGGCAACCTCTTAACGTTAATGCTGACATATAACACTATAACACTATAACTTATTTTGTTGCAATTGTATGTGCTTGTAATTAATAATAAAATATTGTTAAGTATGTTGTCATATCATCAAGAATATTATTATTAAGGGTATACCCTGAAATATTGTGATATTTTTAAGGACCATATAGCCCAGCCCTACTGATAATTTTTTTCTGATATTTATTTTGTCTGCAGTTTAAAAAAATGGCTTTCACAACCTGAATTTAGCCAAACAAGTGTTTTTGGGGCTCTAGCCAGACCATGGATGTTTAAACACCACATTGTGTCACATTTTGTGACTTCACCATTTATTTGCCACACTTATTTTGAATTATGAAATTATAATTTTGAACACATTGATCCTTTAACGATTTTAAAACAAGCCCTCAAAAAATTATCTTTTTTGATCCATGGAATCTGTGTAAATGCCAATGAAAAAAGTGTACTATGTTTTTGATGCATATACAGTAGTTAAAAAAATAGACATGTATACCATTGGTATACAGTAGATTCACTTTTCATGATTTCATTCAGCTATTTCCATTGTTTCCTGTGAGGATGTGCGGCTGCATGCAGACATCCTGCCTGTCTGTGAAGGTAACCCGAGTGGTCAGGATTGGCTTGTCTTCAATGAAATCATTTCGACATGATTTGACTTTATCAGATTTGTGCTGCACCCTGATAGACTGATATGATAAGACGGTAGCATTTGCCATTTGTCAATGTTATCTGTTCAAGACTGACCAGTGTACATTCATTCAGAGTTGACAACCTCAGTCACATTCATGAGGTGTTGAAAACGGCATTCTGAATATGGAGACATAAACAGCACATGCATGTGAGATAATCAATCAGTTCTAAAAGGAGTGGAAATGGGAGGGTACAAAGAGTGTTTTTACAGTTGTATTAAAAGAACTTTTAAAGTTATATTTTAATATAATTGTCCAGAAAATGTTATCAAAGAGGTTAGTTGGAATATACCATGAAGATAAAATTGAAAATAGTGTGACAAGATAAGTACTTTTATCATTTTAATTAGAAAATCATGTAGAAGATGACTATAACATTAAATGCTCAGCTAAATAATAAAGCTTCTCATCCCAGATAGGGTTGTGTTCCTGCATATTAATGGTTATAGTATTAATAGCTTTTTATCATTATTATCTGTACAAACAGGAAGTAGGAAAACTATCCATCATTGTGCATGACATCATCTTCCTGTGTTTGTGACTGTGTGTTGCCTCCTGACATGTTTACATTGCTTTGGATCTCGGCCTCGTGCTCTCTGGCTTTGGCCCTCAGCTTTGCGATGCTGCAGGAGCGGAGCTCCTCTGAGCTTGGCCCCTCCGGCCTCTCCCACTTCCCCGACCTCTGGCTCATAGGCTGCATGTGCACGCTCAGTGCAGCACCCGCTGCTTTAGTCCATGGATAGTTTTCTCCTTCCTGCCGTCTCTCCCAGTGCTCGCTGTCAGAACCTTCTGTCTGCTGTTTTAAACTCCTGCTTGCTTTCTCAGGTGTTTCATCATTGTCTCTTTTTACACAAGGCCCTGCAAGCTGGCCCCGGAGCTTCAGCTGCCGCCTCATCTTGGCACGGCGGTTTTGAAACCAAACCTGAAAAGTGAAACGAAGGAAAATTAAATATAAATGATACACAAGTATAAATAAATAAAAAATAAATACATTTGTAGTGTAACAAGTTTTAACAGTTTCAAAATGTCAAAAAAAATGTTTGCTCAAATTTAAGCTTCAAATTTGAACAACCTTTTTTCATACTGTTTGACCACTTTTCCAGCATGTTTTAAGATATGGTCCCATTTTGAACCCAACTGAGTTTTAGGTTGTTGTAACCATTCCTCCCATCCATAACAGCCGTGAAAAAAATCCTTGTCTGACGCAATTCCAAAGTAATAACACTAAAGAAAATTGCATCAAAAGGACAAACTTTGGAAACTTTTCATTTCACTTAACTAACTTTGATTGCTGAAGCTTCATATTGGTCTCAGCTGAATTTTGGAAAGCACTTTTGCACATACTGAAAATGTTGGCCTCCGTCTCTTACAGTGTAGCGTTAGTAAGGAATTTCTTTGCGGCCAGCACGGACAAGTGGCACAGAGACCAATGACTGTTTCAATATACTTGGGAAATGTGAATATATTTTTGAGGCAGACTTGAAAAAATATGAACCTATACTTTTTATGTACTTTGTACTGACAGAAATATAAATTTTTCAGACAGCCTTTCTTTGCTGTAACATGATGTGTCTCCCTGGAATTCCACATCACATTTTTGGTATTGTTGAAAATGAATAGAATAGAATTAAAAAATGTGTATGAATTTAAATAGTGTGTATATTTCAGCGCTAGTTGGTGCTGATGGACCTGCAAAAGAGTTTGTAGGGCTGAAGAGCTTCATTTTCACACTGTACATAAAAATGTATATCAGTGAGTTGAATGAGTATGAAGTGAACATATCCAGAAAAAGTTCAGTGTATCAATTACCTGTACTCTGGCCTCGATGAGGTCCAGTCTGAGGGCCAGGGCTTCCCTCATGAAGATGTCTGGGTAGTGGGTGGTCTCGAAGGCCTTCTCCAGCTCCTCCAGCTGCCAGCTGCTGTAGTTGGCCCGTGCACGACGCTGCTTCACTGGCCTCTGTTCATCTGGAAAGCACAGCGCAAGCACCGATTACACAATCGCCAGCGGGTGACAAGGAACTAATGGCTCTAGATTGGATAATTAGCACAGCGATCATTAGGCCCACTATAACACTGCTTGATAATTGATTGTTAGTTACGAGCTGTTAGTCAATCTTTTGTAAACATTTACACTGCGATCAGATGGCGCTCACTGACTGTCTTAGAGAATGTGGTCAAACTGTGCCAGTTTGGCTGTGCACTATCTCCACAAGTCCTGTATTTTCTATCCCTTTTTGGCCACAACAGCTGTTATTTTGAACTCACCTATGCCCTCTGTGAGTGGCTCCATCCTGACTGCCTGTGTTGCTAGGAGAAAAGCTTCCTTGCAAGGCTCTGGCTGCAGATAATTCCTCAAGGATTCATAGCTGATAAAGGGCCCCGGGATCAGAATCGGAGGTTGAGAGCCCAGTCTCGTTGGGAATGCCGGGAAAAAGTGAGCTGCAGGTGAATGGAAAACTGCAGGCAGGAGAGTAGAGACCAGTTGCCCTGGGCCAAACATGTCCATGCTGTTAGTACTCCAATATTAAGTGTCAGTCCACTGAAAAGGGCCAGGTGGACTCCTACAGGGATGCTGACGGAATGGTTAAATGCATCCCAAAGTCCATGAATATTAGAACAGAAAACAATGATGGATGTAGCTGTCTAGTTGGTTGGTAAAGCTGCTGCATGTGGCAAAGGGGCTCAGCAGGTATGCAAGTAGTGGAGGTGGTCTCACCTTTGTTTTCTGTGCTACTCCTCCAAATCCTCTCCCCCGCCTTTCCCAGTCACATGACCTCCAAACAGACAGCAGGGCTTGGTTTTCAGGACGGAGGTGGATTATCAGTATTACAACATTAGTGTTTTCTGCATTTGCCATTACTTTTCCAACAGCAATCTGTTTCTCACATTTTAGTGGAAGGGTATGTGTCCCCTGGATTTTTCTCTCTCTCTGCCTAACTGGGACAAGTTGAAACATCTTTGGCTTCTGAAATTTTAATCAGTGAGATGGACAGGAGTTTAGAGTGTGGAAACTCAGATGTGTATGCATATTTAGACACGTTTGCCTTAAAAGATTTGCACAACTCTTATCTGGTCCGTTCAACAGTTGTCAAATATAATAAGAACAAATTACTGCAAAGGAGCCATAATCAAAACACAAGTTGTTCAGCCCTGAGGGATAAAAACAAGCACAAAAGCAACAACAGGTTCCAGGATAAACACACTCCTCCTGACAGCGAAGCGACAAACCTGGCAGCCCATTTGCTCAATGTTTATAATCCCTCCTAGTAACTTTGTGTTTACTCTATTGTTGATTTAATTGTATTCATTTTTTTCTACATTTTTTTTCCACATCACCAAGACAGAATGTGCAAAAATAATGATGCCTGGTAACGTAACGAAATATTAAACAAGGTAAACCAGGTGGAGTCAAAATGTGACACATGTGAGAATAACAAACTAACCTAAATTATTTGCATGGCATACTTATGATCATACCTTTATGTCATCTTTATTAGAAACTTTGACAACACAGTCCCTAACTTATGGATTCATGGAAAAGGTATCCACCGGTTGCCATATTTGTTTGGATAAGGAAAAAGAATTGCTTGGAATTGAGAATTGGGGTAAAATTACTTATTTTGCAGCATCCAGATGTTTTTTCATACACATGGACCACTTACTACTGCACATTTTCAGCTACAAAAAACATTCAAATAAAGAGCTAAATGGTTAGCTCTTTAAGGACATTTGTGCTTGTATTTGTCTTTTTTCTACCATTATACTTTACCTTCAGATCCTCTTCAGGCTTCTTTTCTAGCACCATCAATTAGGCACTACAGACTCTCACCCTGGGTTTGATCCACAGTCCAGGCTGGCCAATTTTGTGTGGAGTTGTATGTTCTTCCAGACTTTCTTTGACATACTATACATTACTATTTATCACTTTTTTCAGCATACTATACTATGACGATTTTTGACATCTATACTATGACTTTTTTGACATACTATACAATGACCTTTTTAGGACTTTTTTCAACATACTATACTATGACTGTTTTTGACATACTTTACTATGACCTTTTTATAACTTTTTTTCAACATACTATACTATGAATTTATTATCACTTTTTGAACATACTATAACGTGACTTTTTTTTTTTTGTTTTACATACTACACTGTGACTTATTGACATGCTATATTATACTTCAGTCAGGTGCTGTCTCATTTTCTGTTCAACTTATCCACCACAGACTTCCAGTACAACTCAGAGTCATGTCACCTACAGATGTTTTCTGATGACTCTGCAGTTGTTGGGTGTATAAGGGATGGACAGGAGGGAGCATACAGAGCACTGGTGGATGACTTTGTGGAGGGGACTGGTAAGAATCACCTGCTGCTGAATGTGGATAAGACCAAAGAGACGGTGATTGACTTAAGGAAGAAGAGAACAGCTCCACAGCCCCTTTGCATCCTGGGAGAAGATGTGGACATGGTTGGGGAGTACAAATACCTGGGTGTCAACATCAACAACAGGCTGAACTGGAAAATCAACAGCACTGCTGTTTACAGGAAGGTGATGAGCAGACTATTTCCTGAGGAAGCTGAGATTCTTCAACGTGTGCAGCAGAATGTTGGAGATGTTCTACCAGTCTGTTATGGCCAGCGCTCTGTTCTCCTCACCGTCTGCTGGGGCAGCAGCATCAGAGCCAGCGACACAAACTGGCTGAACAAACTGATCACAAAGGCTATGTTATTGGCTTCAAACAGGACACATTTGAAGCTGTGTTAGAAAGCAGATCACTGAACAAACTGGTATCTATCATGGAAAACCATCACCACTCTCTCCACCCACACTGGTCCAACAGAGGAGCACCTTCTCTAAGAGGCTCGGACAGCTTCGATGTTGCACGGACCGCTACAGGAAATCATTCCCACCAGAGGCAATAGAACTTTTTAACACTTCATCACTGAGTGGTAGATAAGACTCACAGACATCACAACTGCACTAAGTGGACCTTGCACAATAGGTTATCTATAGCTTTTTTGACATACTATAGTAAGATATTTTCCAACAAAGTATAGTATTACTCTTTGTCACTTTTTTGACATACTATACTATGCCATTTTTATCGCTTTCTTGTCATTCTATAATAAGACCTTTTTTGACATACTATACTATGACTTTTTATCACTTTTTTAACATACTATAACATACTATACTTTTTATCATTTTTTTGACGTAGTATACTATTACTTTTTATTGTTTTTTCGCCATACTATACTATGACTATTTTTGACATACAATGCTATGACGCTTTTATCACTTCTTTTGACAGACTATACTATGATTTTTTTATCACTTTTTTCTACATAGCATACTATTACTTTATATCACTTTTTTCAACATACTATACTATGAATTTATTATCACTTTTTGAACATACTATAACGTGACTTTTTTTTTTTTGTTTTACATACTACACTGTGACTTATTGACATGCTATATTATACTTCAGTCAGGTGCTGTCTCATTTTCTGTTCAACTTATCCACCACAGACTTCCAGTACAACTCAGAGTCATGTCACCTACAGATGTTTTCTGATGACTCTGCAGTTGTTGGGTGTATAAGGGATGGACAGGAGGGAGCATACAGAGCACTGGTGGATGACTTTGTGGAGGGGACTGGTAAGAATCACCTGCTGCTGAATGTGGATAAGACCAAAGAGACGGTGATTGACTTAAGGAAGAAGAGAACAGCTCCACAGCCCCTTTGCATCCTGGGAGAAGATGTGGACATGGTTGGGGAGTACAAATACCTGGGTGTCAACATCAACAACAGGCTGAACTGGAAAATCAACAGCACTGCTGTTTACAGGAAGGTGATGAGCAGACTATTTCCTGAGGAAGCTGAGATTCTTCAACGTGTGCAGCAGAATGTTGGAGATGTTCTACCAGTCTGTTATGGCCAGCGCTCTGTTCTCCTCACCGTCTGCTGGGGCAGCAGCATCAGAGCCAGCGACACAAACTGGCTGAACAAACTGATCACAAAGGCTATGTTATTGGCTTCAAACAGGACACATTTGAAGCTGTGTTAGAAAGCAGATCACTGAACAAACTGGTATCTATCATGGAAAACCATCACCACTCTCTCCACCCACACTGGTCCAACAGAGGAGCACCTTCTCTAAGAGGCTCGGACAGCTTCGATGTTGCACGGACCGCTACAGGAAATCATTCCCACCAGAGGCAATAGAACTTTTTAACACTTCATCACTGAGTGGTAGATAAGACTCACAGACATCACAACTGCACTAAGTGGACCTTGCACAACAGGTTATCTATAGCTTTTTTGACATACTATAGTAAGATATTTTCCAACAAAGTATAGTATTACTCTTTGTCACTTTTTTGACATACTATACTATGCCATTTTTATCGCTTTCTTGTCATTCTATAATAAGACCTTTTTTGACATACTATACTATGACTTTTTATCACTTTTTTAACATACTATAACATACTATACTTTTTATCATTTTTTTGACGTAGTATACTATTACTTTTTATTGTTTTTTCGCCATACTATACTATGACTATTTTTGACATACAATGCTATGACGCTTTTATCACTTCTTTTGACAGACTATACTATGATTTTTTTATCACTTTTTTCTACATAGCATACTATTACTTTATATCACTTTTTTCAACATACTATACTAAGACTTTTTTATCACTTTTTTGATGTAGAATACTATTACATTTTATTGCTTTTTTTCGCCATACTATGCTATGACGCTTTTATCACTTCTTTTGACAGACAATACTATGATTTTTTATCACTTTTTTCTACATAGCATACTATTACTTTATATCACTTTTTTCAACATACTATGTAAGACGTTTTTATCACCTTTTTGACATACTATACTATGACAACTTTTGACATACTATATTGTGCCATTGTTATCACTTTTTTGTCATACTATACTTTTTTTACATACTATAAGAATGTTCATGCCTTCATTGACATAGTATACTATGATTTTTTATGACTTCTTTTGACATACTATACTATGACTTTTTATCACATTTTTCAACATAGTATACAATTACTTTTTATCACTTATTTCTACATACTATGACTATTTTTGAGCTACTATACTATGACTTTTTTGACATACTATTCTATTACCTTTTATGACTTTTTTCAAGGTACTGAACTATGACTTTTTTCGACATACTATGCAATTACTTTTTTATCATATTTTTACATAGTATACTATCACCTTTTTCGACAAAGTGTAGTATTACTTTTTATCACTTTTTCAACATACTATATTATGCCATTATCATCACTTTTTGTCATACAATACTAAGACCCTTTTTGACATACTATATTAGGACTTTTTAAATCACTTTTTTGACATACTATGCTATATCTTCTTTATCACTTTTTTTGCAATACTATACTATTATCACTTTTTTGAGGAAGTATACTATGACCTTGTTACAAACTTTAAGTTTTATGCCTAGGGGAAGCTTGGACGTAACACAAATCATAAACTCAAACTAACAAAGAAGAGACTAACAAGTCAGAATACTGTAACACAACTTTATTACTTTGTTTTATTATATACACACACACACACACACACACACACACAGAAAAAGGGGGTCAAAACAAATGGCAGAGAACCCTTACCAGCTTCAGATAACAAGATAATGATTTCCTAAATTATATGCACCAGCAGAGAGTAGTACACCAACTACTCCAAGCATGACAGGAAGTTGAGGCAAGAGGAAGGGGTGGAGTCTTAGACCTGGGAGCTTTTATGCAGCCTCACTGATAACCGGATTGGAAACACTTGTGGATGATCAGGCCCTCAAGGGTGGCACATCGGAAACACAAAAGCAAAATAGCTCTCTTCCAAAAATAGGCCAGAGCAGCATAAGAGAACGTAACAGACCTTTTTCAACATACTATACTATAACCAATGTTTACATACTGTACTATGACCTTTTGTGACTTTTTTTCAATATACAGTACTATACTATGACTTTTTATCACATACTATACTATAACTTTAGATCACTTTTTTTCAACATAGTAAACTAAGACCCTTGTCAACAAAGTATAGAATAACTTTTTATCACTGTTTCGACATACTATACTATGACAAGTTTTGACATACTATACTATGACTTTTTATCACTTTTGTAACATGCTATAACATGACTTTTTGACGCACTATAACATGTCCTTTCATGACCTTTTTCATCACTTCTTTCGACATAGTATACTATTACATGTTATCACTTTTTCCAAATACAATACATGACTATTTTTGAGCTACTATACTATGACTTTTTATGACTTTTCTGACATACTATTCTATTACTTTTTAGGACTTTTTTCGAGGTACTAAACTATGATCCTTTTCAATACTATACTATGACTGTTTTTGACATACTATGCTTTGACTTTTTTATCACTTTTTTTGCAATACTATACTATTACTTTTATCACTTTTTTGAGGTAGTATACTATGACTTTTTTCAACATACTATACTATAACCAATGTTTACATACTGCACTATGACCTTTTGTGACTTTTTTCAATACACAGTATTATTCTATGACTTTTTTTGACATACTATACTATGACTTGTTATCACTTTTTTGACATACTACTGTATGCTATGACATTTTCACCACTTTTTTCAACATACTATACTATTACTTTTTAATCACTTTTTTTCAACATACTATACTATTACTTTTTGAGCTACTATACTATGGCTTTTTATCACTTTTTTCGTAGTAGTACACTATTACTTTTTATTGCTTTTTTGACATACTATACTATGACTTTTTATCACTTTTGTAACATGCTATAACATGACTTTTCGTGACTTTTTGACGCACTATAACATGTCCTTTCATGACCTTTTTTATCACTTCTTTCGACATGGTATACTATTACATGTTATCACTTTTTCCACATACAATACATGACTATTTTTAAGTTACTATACTATGACTTTTTATGACTTTTCTGACATACTATTCTATTACTTTTTAGGACTTTCGAGGTACTAAATTATGAACTTTTTCAATACTATACTGTGACTCTTTTTGACATACTATGCTATAACTTTTTTAATAACTTTTTTTCGACACACTATACAATTACTTTATATCACCTTTTGCAACATACTACTTTTTTTAGACTATTTTTGACATACTATATTATGCCATTTTTTTTTTTGTCATTTTATACTAAGACCTTTTTTGACATACTATACTTCGAATTTTTATAACTTTTTTCAACATATTATACTATCAATTTTGTAATATACTATAACATATTTTCATGACTTTTTTATCACTTCTTTTGACATACTATACTATGACTTTTTCCTTCCTTTTTCAACATAGTATACTATTATATTTTATCACTTTTCCACATACTATACTATGACTAAAACCTTTTTGACAAAGTATAGTATTACTTTTTAATCACTTTTTTCGACATCCTATACTATGACTATTTTTGACATACTAAACTATGACTTTTTTGTCACTTTTTTGACATACTATGACTTTTTTATCACTTTTTTCAAAATACTATACTGTTACTTTTTAATTACTTTTTTCCAACATACTATACTATGACTATTTTTGAGCTACTAAACTATGACTTTTTTACATACTATATTATGACTTTTTATCACTTTATTTGACAATACTATGACTTTTTTATCACTTTTTTCCGACGTTGTATACTATTACATTTCATTGCTTTTTTCGCCATAGTATACTATGACTATTTGTAACATACTACAATATGACTTTTTTATAACTTTTTTCGACATATCGTACTATTGCTTTATATCACTTTTTTTCGACATACTATAATCAGCCCTTTTTCACCAAGGTATAGTATTACTTTTTATCACTTTTTTCAACATATTCTTTGACTTTTTTCAATTTGCTTTATTTATATTTTTTTCAACATACTATACTTTTACTATTTTTACATACTGTACTTTGACTTTTAATCTCATTTTCAACATACAATACATGACTATTTTTACATACTGTATTTTATGACTTTTTCATATACTATACCATTACTTTATATAACTTTTTTCAAAATACTATACTTTGAATTTTATCACTTTTTTGTCATATTATAACAACAACACAATTTTTGACACACTAGCCTATGTCTTTATCACTTTTTTCGACACACTTGTTTTTGAATTTAAATTTTTTATTTTTCTTGAACAATCAACAGCATGTTTGAAAAACTAAACAAAATTAAAACACACTACTACACTACACACATGTAGACAAATCACAATTTAACAAAAACAAGAAGAATAGCAACATCATATAATTAAAAAACAAAAAAGATATGCATATATGAAATTTGAGGTCATACAATAAATTTCATACATACAACATACAACAATACAATTCTATTACCATTATTTCTTATAATGTTTGGTTTCATTGTTTAGTCCATTCTATAAAGTCCCCCCACAAACTGTGCTATGACTTTTGTATCTCTTTATCTGCAATAATATACTATCACTTTTTTAACATTCTACATTTGGCATGGTGGCTCAGTGGTTAGCATTGTTTCAACTACACCAAAAAGTTCGCAGTACAGACTGTTACCCTTGGTTCAATATCCAGTCAAACTGGGCTTTTTTGTGTGAAGTTAGCATGTTCTTCCAGACTTTCTTTGACATACTATGCTATGACTATTTATCATTTTTTTTAAACATATACTATTACCTTTTATCACTTTTTTCAACATACTATAGAAGGACTTTTTATCACTTTTTCCACATACTGTACTAGGATGTTTTATGACTTTTTTCAATATACTATACTATGACTTTTGTATTTCTTTTTTTAACATGCTATACTATGACTTTGTATATTTTTTTCAACATACTATAGTATGACTTTTTAATGTTTTATCACTTCTTTTGGAATAATATCCTATAGCTTTTATCAATGTACAATACTATTATTTTTTCATTCACTTGATCTTTCGTCATACTATACCATTACTTTTTCATTACTTTTTTGCACATGTATACTATATGATGACTTTTTCATTACTTTTTTCAACATACTATACTATCCCTTTTTTTCAAGATACTATGCTATTTATTAACATACTTCATTTCATTGCACGGTGGCTCAGTGGTTAGCAATGCTCCAACTACACCAGCAAGTAAACAGTTGAAAATACACTATGACCCTGGTTCGATTCCTAGTCAAGGCTCTTATAATTTCTAATTTGACCAACCCATTACCTATGTTACCAACTCATTCAGTTACTTCCTTATCCAAATTATAATTTGTTTTTTTAAGACAGTGTACTTGGCACTACCCAAGTGCATAGTTCGGCACAGACCGAAATTTAAATGTAAACTTCCAACTCAACATATTGAACATATAAAACTAGAATACCACTTTCTAAAACCAACTGACGCAAGGTTGCCAGATTTACTTTTACTGTAATAATACACTGAAACAGTATAAAAACATTCACTGGCAAATGTTTATACTTAGTATTCATGTTTTATCGTGTGTTTGTTATTAAATGATTTACTGCAATAATTAGCGGTGATGATGTATTCTTACCATCTTGTAAAGTATCTAGACAGTAGTCACTTACAGAATTCTTCCATCTCAGATCAAAGCATACACATCAACACATTAACAGCCAAGACAGGAAGATTATTAACACTTATTTTCTATGAGCAAGGCAGCTGTAGCTTACTGTTGATGGATCTCTGATGAGATGATCACCAGCACTGTCTATGAGAATTAAACACAGGTGTGCAAATTAATCTGAATATACATATCACCTAACAACACATCTAGCTAACTGCTCATCAGCTCAGACGTTGGTGAAAACATTCAGCTGTCAGTGTTGTTACTGCTGAACTGGAGGGCTGAAGCAGCTTTGATCAGCCCGGGACCTCTGTAGCTGGCAGCTGGTCGGAGCCAAGGTGAGTCACAGGATGGTCATTCCTCTGCGAACAGCCAGGACTGCAACTCCCTCACCTGTGCCCCTTTCATCTGCACCTGTTCAAACACTGCATTAATACCTTACTGAAGGCAGTGATGAGATCAGTAGGGTTTGACTGATTTGGATTTCTTTACAGCTCATGTTGAGAAGGAAAGACAATATTCAGTTAAATATATGTTTTTACAGCAAAAGAATTTCAAATATTCCCAATTTCACCAATAATTTGATTCCTGACACAAAACAATTATGTAACAGCATTAGGAACATAATGGGACACTTATACTCTCCAGTGATTTTTCACTAACAAAATTTTTTTACAAGGTAGCCATATCCCATCTATATAATTAGAAGGTATATTTAATAAAAATATAATAATAATTACTTACATTACATTACTTTAATGTAGGTGCAGATCACAATCAATGGGCGACATAACCAGCCCATTAAAAACAACTTTTAGCACTTTAGAGTGTGTGTGTGTGTGTGTGTGTGTGTCTGTGTGTGTGCGTGTGGGTGTGCGATGGAGGGAACAGACAGACAGAGATTAAAAGAAATCATTTCTTGAGATTGCAAGTTCTGCAGGGGAAAAAAAGCAAAACAGATTAAAAGTGTCTACTTTGAGCTGTGGCTAAATAAACAGTGTGTGTGATGGGACTGACGACTGAATAGCTATCTCCGTTTGTCCCTGGCACACAAGTAGTTACAGGGATTTCTCGTTTGTCTGAAAGTAGACCCCCTTCTCCCAGTCCCCCAAACTACTGTTTGTCTGTGCCTGGGTCCTTTAATGCTCATTGATCCAGATAATCAGGGACAAAATTGGTGAAAAACCGGTGGGGGAGGTTCTGACAGTAGTTACTCAAAAGAGCTGCTTGTGGATAATTGAAGGAGGCGTTAAGACAACAATAGTAATGGTTTATGCCAGGCCTTATTGGTTTCTCAGGTATCTCTAGCTCCCTGGCCGACAAGGTAACACTGGAGATTCACAGCTAAAATGGCAATCATCGTATCATTAGCAGACCTTCAACTGCAGGGACAGAATGTGCATTGGGTTTAGTAAGCCAGCAATGGGATGCCCTTCAGATGGCTTTAGTTTGAAATGGAATTGTTTGAGCTTGCATTAATTCATTGCAAAGTAGTGGGAAATGGACATCTGAAGTCTTCCTCAAATGAATGTTTTTGGATTTCAGGTAACAATTCTCCATTTCAAAACACTTGTCACCTTAAAATAAGAAATGTGTTATACTTAATGTTGTTTAACGTGGATTTTTGGCAGAATGATGTATTTGTAGAATACAATTAATGGGAACGTGGTACAATAGAATGCTGTTTTCTATGTATGTAAATAGCGCTTTTCTAGTCTTAACGACTACTCAAAGTGCTTTTATATCATCCAGAAACCATTCACACATCTCATATTAAATAAATACTCACACACATTCGGGGGCATCTCGGGGTTCAGTCTTGCCCTGACACTTTGACATGGGACTGTAGGGATTGAACCACCACCCTCCCAGTTGGCAGGCAACCGCTCTACCACTGAGCCACAGCTACCTAGCTATGTATGTATGTGCTGAAGAGGTAACATTTTTCTTTGTATAAATCTGAGTTTAAGACGTGTCACATCACAATTATAATAATAACTACAATAATCATGGTCCAATATGCAACTTACACAAGTGTTATGTGGAAACTTGAAGTCACCTGTTGAAATATTTATCTTCTGAAATTTGTTGCAGAAAAGCACCTTTAATAAGATAAAATCTGAATTATATGATACAGTCTATTTACCCCCTCTTTTCTTTTCTTGATAGACATGGCTGAAGTGGATTACCTATCACGCTCTGTCCTCTGTGTGATAAGATACAATCTAGTATAATAGAGATCATGAACACTGCACATTATTATTTTTCTCATCCACAAGAATGGCACTTTAGCTCATAAAGCAAGAGTTCTGCCAAATGGCATGCAAAGATGGATGATTATCATCTGCTCCACTGTCATGGGAATATATCTATCTGGTGTAATTTGCAGGCTGGAACAGCAATGAGCACAGATAAGATCAATATTTAATGAAAGTGTAAGTGAGGCTTAAGGGTTGTCACTTATGCCTCTGCTGTTAATGACATGTCACATTATCATACTTAACAGATTGGGTCAAACTTAACTGCAATTACTGGCCTCATTTCTTTTTAATTCATTACAAATGTTGAATCATTTCAGTCGTCCAGCTCTGTGCAAACACACCGGGAATGTATTCTTGGACCACTTGCATATATGTATTTTACTGCCTCCACAAACTTCAAACTAAAATCTATTAATGGGAACGTGGATTGCTATTATTCAATCAGCACACCTAAAATGTGTTTGTTACTTGGAAGAAAAGTGTATTTCATGGCTCAGGAAGCCCCTATGCATGCATCACTCTCCCTGGTAATAGTATCCCACAGTAAGCAGGCTGATTGTTTTAGTCCTGGATCACTGGCCATGGGATAAACCTGAGAGCCCAACCTGCTTTTCATGTCAAAACCTTCAAGGGAAAACGGCCACAATCCAAGAGCAATCACACTTGAGACATCAAAGTGCCAGAGAGAAGAGAGGCGAGAGATGGTCCACATTTTTTCCACGCAAGCCAAGTGCAACTCAAGCGTGGAGGAAGAGGAGATGATCTAAGGCGAGGGTGCTATTGAGAAGAAGACGGAGAGCAGACAGATGTGCATGGGCAGGTAGCAGCACATCGGGGCCCCTCCTGTAGCTGAGCAAGACACCAAGAAGCCTCTGCTGGACGCATTCCTGCTCGCTGCTCATTCACTGTCCACTTTCACATGGGCAGGAAAACCCATTGACAACCATGTGCCTGCACTTTGAAACATTATTTCACAATGTAACATTCTCGTGGCCAGTGCTGGAAAAAGTATTCAGATTCTGCACTCAAGTAATAGTACGACCAATACAAAAATGTAAAAAAGTAAAGTCCTGCATTCTACATTGTAAGTAAAAGTGGGAAAAAATACCAAAGTATTATCAGCAAAACTTATTTAAAGTATCAAAAGTGAAAGTCCTTTTTATGCACAAATTGTCCCTTCTGATGCAAAAATGTGTAAGTGGAATTTTACTGTTTTAGGAGCTCAAGGTGGAGCTAGTATGACTGTAGTACTTTTGCAGTTTTTATACTTTTTACTTCTCTTTGCTATTTTATGTCAAACATTAAATTAGACATTTTTGGTTCTTAAGATCCAAAAATGAGATTAAGATCCATTTTAAAGATTAGAGGGGAAACCTTTGTTGGAACAGCTAATATCTCACAGACATCTGAAAAGGACCTAAACTAGTTTTTTAGATGAGCATTTGCTTCTTTTATGAAGAATCTTAATCTGAAAAGTAATTTGTATCGTAATAATAACATATAGAATATTTCCTCTCTGAAATTTAGTGGAGTGGAAGTATAAAGGAACATAAAAATAGAAATACTAGTATAGTAAACTATGAATATCTACAAACTCTACTTAGGTAAATGTACTAGTTACTGTACTTAGTAAATAACCATATCTAAATAAATATATGGTAGTTATTACCATGAAGCAAAATGTTCAGCATGGACAAATGAGCAGTTAGCTATTAGCAGCTTCATATCAGGGCACCCAGCTTGGAATGATGAATAAAGGCAGAGGTTGTTAACTTGTCAGTGGTCCGTCAGACCATTCAGCAACAGGTTGCCCCCCACCACTTCCTCGTTAGCTGTCATTCATCTCTGTTCCGCCTCACTGCTGCCCAGCCAATAGGATGCTGGCGCCTGACCAAGAGCCCACGCCGCTAAGACTTGTGTTGTAAGTTGATAGATAACCATAAACAGAGCTTTCAGCTAGTTATAGGACACCATACAGGTGCAATTAACACATCAGACAGAGCCAGCAGAGAGAGATCAGCAGGTATGAGGCATGATGGGTAGGACATGATTGGGTTTAAATATGAACAAGATAATTATAGGAATGGATGTGTGAATACATATTCATTAAAGGGGATTTGGAGGCTTCAGGAGTAATGTATTCACAATGTCTTGGGTTTGAATTCTATACCTGACTGTTGTCACAACTCCATTATATATGTTGCCCAAATGGATAAAAGAAACATGGTTTTCAGTATGTTCTTGTTTTACACAATAAAACTAATGTTATACTGTGTTGCATTTTAAAAGAAACAGTTGCATTAATGTAGTCTGAGTCAAACCGCTTCAGCCAGCCAGCCCAGTTATCTCATTGAATGCCTGTTATTTCTGAATGACAGATTCCACTGACCCACCAGTGTGGGCATGTCTCACCCTCACTGAGGATCCTTAACCATCTTGATGTCATGTCTATGTAACAAAACACCAGCAGCAGTGTGTGCTGTAAAATGGCCGACCCACATCAGGTCTTCAAAGCACCTTTTGGTCTGTGTGATTGAACAATTACCGCCATGGTTAATTTACTATCAATAGGGACAACCACTTTCCTAGTTTACCGGCATGCCTACATGCTGTTTAACTTATCCCTATGACTCCATCAAGGGGTTTTCAGATGAAGTCAGTGGCACCGGGCTAAAAAACTCACTTTCATGGCAAAATGGCTTCCATCACAGAATGTGCATCACGCTGCATTTGTCTGTTAAACACCAATGAAGAGCAAGTGTAGCTATGACAGCTGTTTCCAGCTTTATCAGGATCCAAGAATTATAGGAAATTAAACGAAAGGCTATGAACCTTGCACCGTTTATTGTTCTCCGTCCATCTTCTTCAAGGTGCTAAAATCATTCTGAAAGGTAATAATTGGTTCTTTGGAAATTTGTGTTACAATTTCAACATTAAACTGCATTCCAATTAAATAGTGATAAAAGGTCTGAATTAAATCCCTGTACTACAGTAGTTTACTGCTGAAATATTTTACACTATTCACGTTCTATCAGGTAAAGCTGAAGTAAAAATACAAATAAGGAATATTTCAAAAGGTATTTTTATTCAGTTCACATCAAGGTGGCTCAGAGACAATGTTCAGGTAAGAGTAAGCATTGTGAATTAAAAAGAAATTACCATTCTTTTAAATTATTTAAATAATTCACAATTAACATTGTATCCAGACAAGAACAGATTTTGTCATTTTGGCTTCTTATTCTTCTCCAAAAAGCTTCTCTTTTTTTTTTTATAAACATGTAAACAACTACATATGACGCATACTGTCAGCTTTTTAAATTGTACGTCAATGTTTCATATTCAAACTATTGAAAATATCAAGCCGTAACTAGTGTGCCATTTTCCAAATACATGTTGAGCTCTGCACTTTGTTACAGTGTATATTAGTAATTTAATAACTGCAAAAAACTCAAAAACACAAAAGTCTGAAAATGCAATAAAAAACCTCTTAATTTTAATTCAATTAGCCTTTTTTATAATGATATGTTTTCTGTGTTGTCTTTAAATGATTAGAATAATATCACCTAATAATATTCCAATTCTTGTTATCTTTTAAAGTATTGGGTAATGTATCATTTTAAAATCAGTTTTAATTATTACATTTTCAAATCATTTAGAGGGAAATGTAATGCATTCTTCGAAGTTACTAAATTATCCATAAGTTATTACATTATTGGTAGCTACCAGCTCACTGGTGGATCCTTTAATCTGTACCACAGATTTAGTCTTTAATTTTATCTGAACAGGATAAAAACAGGCAAATTTATTATTAAAAGAAAAAAAATCAGCCCTGCTATGCAGAAAATGAATGACACCATTTGGTTTGGATGTGGAGTTGTATGCTTTGTTGTTATGTTGTTGCTTCCATGTGAAGGACCTTCATGGACTCTGAGATCATTGAACTGGTGTCAATTTGTCCGTAGATACCCACTAAAAATGCCTTGTGGAGCAAGATGTCTGCGTGTTCTGTGAAGAAAAAAAAAAAAACACATGGATGTGCGACACTGACCAGGACTTTGGGTGCATACTTCTTTAAAATCACTTTTTTGCCTACAAAAAAAATATAGCGTGGTCATGTGCTGTCATGCTGCTTCTTACAAGATTACTTTGAACAGAAATTGGATTTAAGAATATCTTCTTACCTTGACAGAGAAGCACATATTCTGGAAGATTCCTGAGTGCGGTCTGTACCACATCGAAGTTACCACTGCCCAAACAGTACATGAAAGTTGGCAGGAAGTCTGTTGCCAAGCTGCAGCAGAGAAAAAAATACACTATTAAATAGTGAAAAGTGAATGGTAACAAATGAAAGCATGCAGACAGATAGATTGAAGATTGATAAATACACAGATAGGTATCACTACACAATGATTTTTCTTTATTTATCCCTACACATTTCCTCTCAGTTACAGCATGCTTTCTGTAGATGGGTTGTCCCGCAGTGCTGTAAACTTACCAGGGATTATTCTGGATGCAGCGTAGGGCAAGACTAAAGGCCATGTTCCGACACAACTCCTCAGAGGTTGTCATGAGTCTTTGCAGATCATTCTACAAACAGTGACACAAAGTGGTGATTGATGTGTTACACAACGACAGGTAATACCCATGATCTCCTTTTTTTGTTTATGTTGTTAATGACTCACAGTGAAGTACTGGATGATCTCTGGACTCCTCCTTGATTTCTCATCCACCTCAGTCAACACTTCCAACACGTCTATAGCAGTGGGTGGAAAACATCATTATGATACAGGATTTATACATGGGAAATTGCTGCAGCAGTGTGTTTTTTTTACCCTCGACTGCCTCTCCTCTAGACATCTTTTTCAGGTACATTGTCATGTCAGCAGCACTCAGTAAAACCGAGGAAGATATGTTGACTAGGGGCAGAGAACCCGTGGATAAGTCGTCTGTTAAAGAGGAAAAGCAATTAATTAAAAATAGCAAAATTATAGTTTACAAGAAATAATGCAACAGTGGCTCTTTAGACTTAATACATAAAATGTCACCATGTATCTAGACAGTAAGAAAAGTTGATCTATTTTAAGTGTGTTTCATGGGATTTTAGTGGGTTAGCAAACTCATAAACTCAAAGATCCCCCCGTGCTCACCATCTCTCTCTTCTGGCGTAACCTCTGAAGAAGACCTTTTCACTGGCAAAGTGAGTCCAGCCAGCAGAGATTTCAGTTGCACCAGGTCTGGGTTTTCTGCACACAGACACCTGGCAGCAGAAACAGCATAACAAAATCTCTAACAAAGCCATTGTTGCTGTAAATACAGTAAACTCATTGACGGTTTGCCATTCAATTGTCACAATTTCATCATTCAAAAAATTCTTTTGCCATGATACACTTACTGCAAGATGTCAGAGTGCTTCTGTAAATAGGGAATGGCAGCGGCTGCATCGTGGGTGATGTACTTCTGTGTGAACTGCAAAAACTTGTTAATGAAGACCAACGGAGAACGAGTCCTCTGGAAGTTCTACGAGAGGAAAGATGCACGAACACATAGTAAAACTTATTTGTAGCTTTTTGAAACAGTGGTTACGTCTGATCTCAGTCCTAATCCCCTGGTGAAGATTTGACAGTGCCTACCCGAAGGACCTTCATAAAGGACAGAAGGCAGTCTTGAAGCGCCCTCCGGTGGTCGCTGTGGAAAACAAGCGGCTGCAGCAGTTCCAGGATGGCGAGCACATTGCTAAAGAACGTCATGTGGTTTTGCTGCCGAAACTCTTGCATGTTTAGGTGAATGCGACCGTGCAGGAGACCTGCAATCATAGGCAGGTGTCTGGAAAAAAGAAAGGAAGAACAGTGTTACAGTCAGGAGTAACTCCCAAAACACTACTGCATTGAGTACCACCTAGATTTTTTTTTTCACCTGAGCAAAAGGACAGGGTGGGACACAGCCATCTTCCTGCATGCAAGGTTGGCATCAGACACACGGCCCTCAACAGACTTTGAGTCTCCTATATCAGCAAGCAGTGTGACCAGGCGATGCACCAGGACATCAAGCTGGGAAAATACATTAAATAAGTATATACCATACTGTGAACTATCATGGTGATGTGTTGCAATATTACTGAAACAAAAAAAGATGACTTTTTTTTAGGTTGTCAACTACAGTCAAAATTGTTTTTTATGAACAGAAGAAGATGGGCATTACATCAGATCCCAATTTTCAGCATTATGATCGCTTCCTGTGGAGTGTGCAGCTTATGGAGCTTATGGCTGCAGGTCATGACTTGTGACCTATTTTGTGATAAATAATATTTCAGTGTATTTGTTACCGCTGCTTGTCTTGTTTTTACTTTGTGATATCCAAATGTATTTATTTATTTTTAAGTATCCTACTTATCTACCAGATATTTTACGCACTATACAGGGCCTGTGGTCTAAGTACAGTATGATAACTCTCATATTTACAAGAAGAATAAACAAACTTAAACTTATACCATGGTATCTGGGCATATAAATCAAAATGTCACAACAAAACCACTTACATTTAGATGTTAAAAACTATGTGGTCTATGAAACAGACAAGACAATTTTACCTTGCAGCTGCTGCCGTCTGCAGCCCCCCCACTGCTGAAGGTGCCTTCAGGCAGGGTAACGTGCTGGATGACCTCAGGGAAGTGCAGATAGATCTGCAGCAGCAAGTTCTGGCAACGCTTAATCATGCCACTGAAAAACCATACAAACAAAATGGGATGTATACAGTACGCTATGGTTTAGAGACAAAGCCCCAACTACAGAAATAGCCATTCAACTTTGAGGGAAATACATTTTAGTATTGTTTAGGACAGTTCAGCTGTCCATGGCAAAGCTAGAAGCTCAGTAACAAAGTAATCAAGACTCTACTCCCTGATGTTATTGAGTTGTGTAGCTTGAAGCTATTTAATTGACAGTGACTGGTTGACCAATTGTGTGCATCTGTAGAAAGTTTGTCACAGCTTTTCAACTCTAGCTTCACTAAATAATTTATAGTCTATAAGATTATAAAAAGCAAACAATGTTTCCAGTTTTACAGAAAAATAACTGTGGGTTTTGTCAAATTCACTTTCTCCATCTCTTTCAACGGATTTTGAACTGATGAGCTCATACAAGAGCCCAGATTAGAGCACAATAAAGCATGTTTCTATTGATTCTGTCTACAAGCGACAATAATTAATGTACACTAATACAAACTAGGCACATGAAAGACGTAATGTCATCGGAGGCATTTGCCTTGAAGTCACTGTGGTTTCATAAAATCCTCTAAGGCTCTTGTCAGGCTCAAATGATGTGCTCTCTACTAACTAAAGAGTTTACTACAGCTATGAATTAAGCAAATCAGAGCAACCTTGACCAAGAGTAAAGAGTCTGCTGTTTTTTTTTCAACAGTTGGTGTGTAATCGGAATAATCACCAGCTTAACTGACAGCAAGGTTTCCCAAGAAGAATGCTCAACATACAAGCAAATGTTTATTGAAAGTAAAGGGTTTTGGCCTTGTATTAAACAAGGCTAAAACCCTTTACTTTCAATGTGTTTTTATCCGGCCATATTTTCATGAGCAACAATTTCACCAGAGAGCTTAGCTGTACTTAAAATACTGTAATTCGGAAGCTAATTTTGCTTGACCTTGGCCAAAGTTTCCTCATTAAAGTGGTTTAATAACCAGAGACATTTTCATGAAAGGAGGGTTTGCCTCCACAAAGAGTTGCACCCTGATCTCTGACAGCTAAGTCAGAGCAGGAATTCACAACACAGGGAAGTTTAGAGCTTCAGCCTTAATCCTCTTGGCTTCATTATAAAACACTGAGCTTTTAAAGAGATCACAGTACAGACGACTTCTGCTGGTTTTAATTTCACACCAATAGACCTAATTATCGAGTTTTCCCTGGTCCACAACATTGTGGCTGACAGAGGAAGTCTGAAAAGTTAATCTGCACTGAGAAGAAAAATCTAGTGTGATTTACCCCAAGTTTATCAGCACACCATAGCAGGAAAAAAGTGACTTTCCATATTTGGGCTAGTTAGAAAAGAACAGAACAATGTGTTGAAACGGAACGGTTGAGCACTTTAGTGAACCTTATACTACAAAAGGTGATAAGCATGTGTCTTCACATATGTAACTTATGTACACAACAAACATACACCATACCTATCCTCCCATTTCTTTGTGCAGTTGATGAGGTACTCTGAGACTTTCTTGATGTTTTCTAGCTCTCCGCTGCAGTAGGAGTGAAGGAGGGGCAGCCTGGACTGGATGAGGGAGCAGGAGGCCTGGTCCAAGCTGCTTTTGTCATTGTGGGGTGAGTCACGACTGTTGAGCTCCGACTCTGCCAAGATCAGGTCCACCAGACTGATGAGCTCTTCAGAACTGAGTCGTAGCACAAACTTCTCGGTTTTCTTCTACACGGACAAAAACAAGGAAAAAACCCACACACAAGTCCTCAGCTTTACGAGAATCAAGTCGGTCTTATCAAAAATGCTGAAAAAAGTGCAACAAGGGACTTTGTATGTGGGCTTTTAGATCTTACTTGAGGAATCTTCTGGTCGCGTCCTTGCCAGATACGTGGGATGTGGCTGCACGCCCAAAGGAAATCCAGGGCTGATGATGGATCAAGTCTGAAAAATGTTACGCAGACACTTAACATAATCTCTCCCTATAAGAAACATCATGCTTACTAAAACAACACTTTTTAAATGGGTGTACTTGTAGTCTCTGCGCTTGCTGAGAAGAGCATTGATACACTGCAGGATGGTGGACCAGTTTGACTGATGTGTAAGCAAGGCCAAAAGATAAGGTCTGTAGGCAGGGGTTCCTCTTGCCTGAAATTGAGATATAGTAAGAAAGGATGCATCAGGAACGCCAAGCAAACCCTTACAACGGCGTGATAAGACAAGAGAAGTACATTATCTGCAGCCAATGCTAATCTTACCTTGTTGAGGGCAAACAGCAGTTTCTGTTGAAGGTCTGGACACACTGAAGTGACCTCAGGGTCGAGATGCTCCAGCCAATCAACCAGCAGCCCAGAGCTCAGTCCCGACTTTGTCACCTCGGAGCTGGTGGCAAAGGTGAAACTGAAGCATTGCCTCTATAGAGATGTGACTGAACATCTATTAAATTCCTAAAGCCTTAATCAAGACCACAGAATGCAGCTGAGCCAAAGATGCTATGCACAATGTGCTGGTTTATTACAACCTACAAGTCAAACATTTTACCGTTATCACTGAGTCAAACTGGAACCTTGGTGATACAAAATGTTTCACACAGTAGTAACATGGCTTCTACAGTTAAACCACTTCTAGCAAAACGCAGACAGTGTTCTACACAAATACAAGCCACTCCATCTACTTGGACAAGACCTTGCATGTGTCAATGAGCATCTCTCAGTATGTACCTGCCTCACTGGCAGTTATTCTGTGAAGTGTTCAGTGGTTTTCACAGCAAGTGAATCTGTAAAGCCAATGTAAAGCTGCAAAAACCAATTAAACATTTTTAAACCAAATCCAATAGCGATTTCCGAGTACAAGGCCACAGACAGCGGGCAGCCGTGTTTGTCATTTAGTCCCGTCAAATATAAATGTTTCTTGCATGACTTGAGAGGGAAAAAGAACTGCGGGACTCACTTGTTTGAATCCACTTCCTTTTTCACAGCTCGCTCCTCACTTTCCTGAAGCAGCAAGGAAATCACCGTGGCAACAGGGCCAGCGGTACCATTCTGTGTACCAACAGTCATCAACAGAGACAGGAGCTCTTCCAAATAGGGCGACTTCACCTCCATCAGCCCTTGTAACACTGGAATATAAGAAAAGACAGACTGCTTAGCTTGGACTGCCATTATTCATCCTTCGGTTTACAATCTCTATCAAACAATTCACTGCAGGTTTTGTCCTAAGTTCAAGTTTTGTTTTCCTTTTATTGTAAAATTACTTTGTTTTCTGTTATACACAGTATACTGTTGTTAAAAATCAAAAAATGTTCTCGGAGAGATCCATAGTTTTATTTTTAAGTGTCAAAATGTATAATGGAATTAAAATTATTATTAAAAATATGTATTGTTTAAAACATGAAAATGTGATGCTCAGTCCACACAATGACTATCATTACCTTTCCCAATGAGCTCTGGTTCTGCATTACATCTGTCTCCAGCTTTCAGCATTGCAATGACAGCTATGAGAGGTACTTCAATATCTCTGCGATATGCCAAAGCCTCCGCCAGGTGGAGGAAACCTGTACGCACTTCAGGGCAGAAACACTTGTCACCCTCTGATGTTATACAATGAAATAATCAACATTTGAAAGATAAAGAGTGGAGGTGCTCACCGTCACTGTGTCTGTGTTTGTGAGAGTTCTGACCAGCAAAGGTTTTGAGTAGAGTCTTTAGTGGTCCTGCCTCCACAGTTGGGTTGTCTAACCAGATTAACATCTCAACAATAACCTTAAGGAAAAGTGAGGAGAAAGCCACGTCCTGGGACACAAGGCGCTGGAAATAACAAGAAAAAAATCTTTTATTCTAATGTGTTCTGACTCAACATGTAATTACGCACCAATTGTCAGCGAGTCTTACCTGGTAGAGGTGAAGTTGGCGCATGAGAGGACAGGACAGGGCATGGCTGTGGTGCATTGATATGACAATAGGTCCTGCGTGAGCAGAGGTGAGCAGGGCCGCAATGGCCTGTAGGAGCCGAAATGCCAGCCCACCCTGCTGAATTTGGCCCTGTTTGGCCCGCATCAGCTCTTTAGCAAGGGCCTGCTGCAAGGCCAGAGAGAGCTGGCTGGGAGTGGGGCCGTGCCAGCGGGGGTCCACTTTAAGGGGGAATATCTGTGAAAGCAAGGGAAACAGAAATATCTCGGTTTGAAACAGAAGTGACTCAACAGCTTAGATTAAATAAAGGAAATCAACTTTTTTTTAGAGGTAAATTTCTATTGTAATCAACAATGGACATTTAGCTGAAAACAAATTGTTTTAACCCCATGTTATCCAAAAAGTTCAAATGAAAAGAAAACATCCTACCACAAAGAAATGACAATAAAACACATAATAAATCCCACCTGAAGCAACATGCCAGTGAGATCATCATCAGGCCCGACTGCAGGAAGCTGACTGGCTGCTCTCATCTTCACAGAGGTATGGGGTGTTTCCACGGTAACTTTGGCCTTACTTTTTTCAGAAGAATCTGTCAGGAGGGATGTAGTCAGGACATGGACTTATTGAGATTATTTCATACATTTATAAATATTTTGCTAGATACTTCACATTTAAAGCACTATGCCATCTAAAAGATTATGTGCAATTATAAAAAGAATCTTAATATTGAATAATAAAAATGTTTAATGTGAGTAATCTAAGCATTAAAATGAAAAAAACTACTTAAATGGCATATTATATATCCTTAAACAGCACATACTGAATCATTTGGAGGCTAAAGTCACAAACCTCTGTGTGGAGCAAGAGAGGAGCTCAGTAATGAATGGAAGGTATGCCCCCCAGTGGCACCTCGCTCATGCTGCACTTCAACCAGGTGGGCCATGTAATCTATTGCAGGAAACACAGAAAGTTTGATAAATCATAATTATCTTAAGACCATTTCAAAAGTAGGATATCTGCAGCCCTCTTACGCTTGTCCATGATGTTCTGTTCCAGCGTCTGTGTATCATGAGAAACAGCCTGATCCAAATACTGCAGCAATTTACTCATGCTGGATACAGGAATACCGAAGGACTGTACAAACAGCAGCAGCTGCTGAGGCTCCAGGTCTTGTAGAGCTAAGAAAAGCATGTATGGTGGCATTAAAAATGTATTCATTCATTTATTTGATAGGGACAGAGCATGTTAATAAACATCAGTATACAAGCTGTAAACATGCCAGAGTTAGCTAGAATGCTAACTAGGCAGGTAACAAAAATAGAACATTATAAGTAACAACATATAGATACAAGTATAAAATATAAATGTAGAAGAGGAATACATTGCGCAGCATTTTAAGTTACTGTAAAAGTGATCACCATTCTGGTTTGCCTTAAGCCATTGTTTCAAAAATGAATCTAAAAAGTGGAATATGTAGGTCGCTCCCTTTTTAAACGTGGTAGACCTTTCCAGTGTTTACTTCCCTTTTCCAGCAGCACAGTTTGTCCAAATGTTGTGCGCCTGTATGGCCTTCTTTTTAATGAATTAATATAAAGGAGGTGGGGAAAGCCCATACAGAGCCATGTGCATTAAACAGGCATATTTGAATTCTTTAATTCTCAAAGTTGAAGAAATAATATATTTTTTTAAATGTTACAACGATGACATTTTTTTGTTTCTGTTTTTTTAAATCAAAAAACCTTTATGGCTTTCTTGAAAAGTAAATATAATGGTTTAATTGTTGTTATACCTGTAAGTGACTAGTTTTATAATATATAATATTTGTGTGTACTATGGCTAAATTGTACCTGCATCAACCAATCGAGACACCTCCGATCGGATCATCCTTAGTTTCAACCAATCAGGCAGCAGAAGGGCCTCTTCTGAGGTGTCAACCAGGAAGGCAGTGGGTAGAGGTTTCTTGTCGGGGAACCAAATGTCCAAAAGAGCGTAGAAATCACTCTCTCCTGTAAAAATGCACAATGGTAAACATGTTCTTACGGCCCCTTTACCATTGCAAACATTGAACTGCAAAGTGAACAGGACTACCTTTGGGAGGCCCCAGTGTCAGCAGAATAACCATGGCATGGACTACAAGGATGTGCATCGTAGCAGTTTCTCCTGTGGTCCAACGCAAAAACACCTGGTCCTGAGATTCTGACTGGTGGGGGGGAAAAAAGTGTCAAGGTTCTTGTTATATTTATTTTTTCTCGCACTCACTATTAAGATCATTCAATGATCACAGGTCAAGTGTCGTGTCACTGGACCTATAGATTTTAGGGAATGTTATGGAACTTGCTGAATATTCTTAAATGTTTCATGTACTTTGAGCCAGTGAGAGGATCAATACAAAGTACGCCATGATGTAAGTGATGATGTAGTTCAGTTAGTAACAACTCCTGCCAGTGCTCACCCAGCTGTAAAGATCCTCGCCTTCTTTGGTCTTCCTCATTCTCTTGATGTATGTAGAGAAGATGGTGAGGAAAGCACTGAGCACAGCATCAGACTCAGGTCTGCAGGAATGCTTGGAGAACAGGCTGTTCATGATGGTGGAACGCTCAACAATTAGCCGGGCAACGTCCTATAGAGTGATTGAGGATCTGATTAATGTCAGCACAGTATTTCCTCTAGGATTTTTTTTAGCAACGGGGTACTGTTTAGGGTTAACAGAAAGTGTACTGGTCCTGGAACACACAGACTCCCTGCCGGATCAGCAAACTTCCTGTCGCTAACTGAAGGCCTGTCTCAGGAGCTCGGTCTGTTCTCTTCCCGCCAAAGTAGTCTCCTAGCGGCAGGGAGTGAGGCAGAGGGACCCCAGGGTGTTCTAGCTAACTTATTCTTTTATCATTTGTGATCTGATAAACAGTCAATTCAACAAATTCAGGGAACCCCTCAAACAAGATGATACATCTCAAGGGGTTTATTCAATAAATAAACCAATTTGAACAACAAATTCATTGCCCCATATTGCTATTTTCCAAGCTAATGTAGCAGTCATATTTGGCAGGACCCACGTGAGCGTGGTTTCCATGGGAACACAGCCATCAAGGATTTTGTCCCTGTTTGTCACTCTGGCTGAGAAGAAAAAGGCTGTACTTACTCTGTTGTTTATTTGGTTGTCATGACTTATCCCCACAGTGGAGAGAAAGCGGACGACCATTCGTTTGAGTTCAGTGAAGCGGACAGCTCCGCAGAATCGTGTAATTGCAACTTCATGACATTTCATAAACTTCTGAAGCGGTGGTGGCAAAACGTATATATGGGAAACACTGGCACTGCTCAATGAAAACAAAATAGATTCAAGAAAAAAATGTAATGTAATGAATTTAAACAACTCGCCGTAGTTACCAGGGCCAGATCATTATGAGAAGATTGCTCCTCCACTGGTGCATGCTGGGATAGGTAGATGAGATAGGCACTGATCGTCTGTGGATCTGTCTCCATGTGAATAGCCTTCAAGAAAGCAGACAGACAAGACATCCAACAAACTCCTTGTCATTAATCCTTCTAAAAGGGTTCCATTTATTTCCAGCTATAGACAGCTTACTGTGGAGTCGGACACTGACCTGCTGCAAAGCAGTGGATGTCATTCCTCTGACGCTGTCAAACAAGGGGAGCTTTGGGAGATCTTGTAGTAGCCACTGGTACCCTGGCAAGAGCTCGGCATCAGCAGAGTCTTCTTCCATGGGCTGATCCCGCTCATCTCCGTCTTTCAAGCCTCCTTCAGTCAGCACCAATGACAAACCCTACACACAATATATAAAGTAAATGGAGTTACGTTTAAACAGTAACAATGCTACAAGAGATGGGTTTTTTTCCTGCTTCCTATATGGTACCTTCATGGCTAGGACCCTCGATGCCACCTGAGAAGAGCTGAGACGACGCAGAAAGTAGTCCAGCACTTCACATGTTGTCTGTTCGTCAGCCTTAGGACCTAACAAGAGATCCTGGAGACGTTCGAGTAGCTGCCTTTGCTTTTGCTGTCTCTAACAGGAAGGAGGAAGGAGAAGGAGGTAATAATTCAGGATTAGTCAAGAATCATAAGACACACTTAAGTATGAATAATCCCAGGTATACATTTAGCATGTTAATTTGAGCCTCAAAACTAATAAAAACCAGACATTAGGAACAATTTAAAAACAATGTAAAAACAGGACAGTAGTTGCTGCCTGCCAACAGTAAGGTATGTTGGTATAATCAACATACTTGTCTCTTCTTGGCTTTCTGCTCTTTGCTCTCTCCCTCCTCATCATCTTCTATTGGCAGACCGTCATCCGCAGCATCATGCAGTAGGAATTCACACAGGCACTGCACTGGAAGCACATCCAGGGACCCCTCACTGGACTGGACCAAATCAGCCAACCATGGCATGGATTGAGAGGAAGCCTGTGAATGATTGAAAATGTACTACAGTTAAAGGATGCACACTGAAGGAAAAATCATTTAGAATAAATGTGTTATTTCTCCTCTTTAAGTCAGGCTCAAATTGTACTTGACCAATGTTTTTGCTGCCAATAAATCACTCAATTCCAAATAGGCTGTCCCCAGTTGAAGTTCAGCTTTGATGGAAAAGCATGTTAACCCAAAGCAAGTTCAGTATAGCACCAAGCTAATATCTGTTACAAACGATGTGCTTGTTAACATAGCTGTCAACTACATCTGCTAAGTTTTTAGTAGATCAGACATACCATTTTGAGGAAGGTTTATTTCGTTCTATGAGCAGTAGAAAGGTGGTTCCGTTTGTCTTGGGCCATCGTGTAGTGTGTTGTAGTGTGTCCATGGCCATTACCTGTCTCTGGATGATGTTGAGGAGGAAGTCTGGGTTGCGGCTGCGGCAGAGGAGATGTCCCAGACGCAGAGACTGGTTGAGGGTTTTCACCTGCTCCTGGATCTGAGGAGGTGGTCGACGAGGAGGACCCCTGAAAACAAACAAAAACCATGAGTCTATCTTACAGTCACACAGCTGTAAAAACACTTTCATCAAGATTTTTAGAGTGCTAATAACGATAAATCCACAACTTCTTACAATATAAACTGACACAGATTTTCTAGTGGTAACAGCTGGATTGTACAGACTGCTTTATAAAAAAGTAGGCATGTGTTTGCTTACTGTCCTCCCTCTCATCTAAAGAAAGTGGAGGTTGTGTATTACATTATAACTGAGGCATTTTCTTTACAAGGTGCATAAGGTAATTCCTCTTGGTTTCTTACTGTGGATCCAGACTGGTGAGCTGAGACAACAGCAAGCTGTTGCTCTCTGTGATGGTCTGTTTGGTGGAGGCTGCCGCCAAGTGGCTCTCAAAGGCCAGGATCTCTTGTTTCTCTCTCTGGGAGATCTGCAGCTCCCTGTTGATCATCTCAGTCTTTGTGTCCTCGTCCGCAATGGTGCATGGAGGGTAGGTGCAGTTGCTAGGAAAATATAGAAAGATGCGTGTTAGCTGTTCAGCTTTGTTATCCTGAAACTGTTCTATTCTAAATTATAACTTTTAACCTACTTTGTCATAACCATCTCCATGAGCATTTTCAGAGTAGGATAGCTATCCCAGGCAGCCAAACCTAAAGGAAAAATACAATGTTAAAGAATATTTAATAACTTAAAAGTAGCTACTCTTAGAAACACAACATAGAAACGGAGTGTTGTACCTATTTTCTGAGGATTAAACGCAGCCACCACAAGCAGCAGCAGCCATGCCTTCCAATACAGTGTGGATATTGCCAAATTTGGCGGTTGGTACCTTAAACATTAAGAGTAATTTGTTATTTTACACTGTAAACTGTATGACCTGAAAGTGTTTTGACAGATGACGGCTGTAGGTACCCTGCAGGCAGCTGAATGTTCTCTGGGTGGTGGTATGTACACAGATTCAGCACTGCATCAATTAATTGGATCCTCTCCACTTTCAGGACCTCCAGGTCTGTTTAAAAAGAAACCATCTGTCAGCTCTATGGATTCAAACTGACATGTCAAAATCACGGCAAGAAGTATTCAAATTACAACGAATACCACATTTCCTTTGTTCATACTTTCCTAAATGCAACTCTTCTGACTTGTGAGTGTAAGATGTAAATAAGGAATTGGCCCCGTCTGCTCATTAAACTGAGACATGTGTATTTACTAAATATCCAACTATTCTGCCAGAGAAAAATATACAAAGCTTTAACTGTGATCATAAACAGTTACAGCCTAAGTGGATCATGACCCACCATCAGACTGAACTCCAGCAGCCCTCTTAACCAGGTGATCTGCGAGTTCCATGGCATCGGCTGGGCCCAGGGGCAAATCACGTGACAACCCGATGACCAGAATACGCATCAGTGTGTCCTCCAACAGAGGTACCTCGGAGCAGAGGCGAAGAAAGAAACTGAGGAACAATAAATAAATCAGCTTTGTAAGGTGACGGTGCTGGATTTAGTCAGGAAATCAAACATGCTTAGTTTTAATAATGGAAGAAAACTCACTTTCTGTCACTCTCTGGAGGCCAGTTGTCCCACTTGTAATACGTCTCAGGTTGCTCTGTGAACAGCACTTTGTGAAGGCTGCGGACAGCAAGATAATTAATTTACAAAGTAGCTGAAAACATGATTAGCTTGTGCAGTTTGAACAATAAACACATTGGATACATGCAGTTACCAACCAGTGAACATAGTCTTTTGCGCCAACTTTGCTGATGGTAGGAACCACGGTGTGAAGCCACCACACAGCATCTCTCTGGATGGCAGCAATCTGATTCTGAAACGACCTCAGGCCCTCCAGATCTAAAAAACAAAACAAAAAACAGACACATGTTTAAGGCAAAGATAATCAGGCGTAATATCATTAATAACTACATCATTAGAACAAATACACAGCACTCACTCTTATTGTCTCCTTTGTCCCATGCAATTCCTGCTTCTTTGACCTGAGCGGTGATGCCCAGCATCATGGAGACAGTCAGTAAATCTGTCACCTGGATGACAAAACGCTCCTATGGGAGAGACAAAGATAAGTGTAAATACATGAAGCTAAAAGTTGAAATGACTAAGGGATTTTCATATAGATACATACTTTGAACTCCATGTCCACATAGCTGGTCTCCTTTCTCTCCTGCATTAAACCAAAGCAGAAGGACTGGAAGTTGATCTCGTGCTTGGTCTGTTTGATGATCTCTCTCAGCAGGGCTCGGGAGGCACGGAGGTAATCATCCTTGTTGGTTAGCAGGTCCTGGAACACCATCGCCAAGAACTACAGACACAATGAAAGACAGGGAGAATGTTGATTGTGAGAAAACTATTTAAACACAGATACTTATGATAGATTGAAATAGTAAAATTATCTCCCAACTACTATTTGTTTAAACAATTCAGAAGTCTGTAGTTTCACCTTTGGAGCCTGTTCTGGGCTGTGCTGCAGCACTGTGTGGAGGACTTGCATGTTGTTAGGATTCCTGGCATTGGACAGCTCATTGAAAATCACCAGCTTCACCGTAGTGCCCAGGTTGTCTCTGTTAGCGTTGAGCAGCTCCCTGGGGGATTACGCAAAGAAACAGTTAGTGGAAGTCTCCGCGTGTAACGAGTAAGAAGTAAGACCAAAAGAGACTCCACAGACCTGACACACAGCATGTAGTGGTTGAGGAGGACTTTAGGTTTCAGTCGGATTTTGATCAGGTTGGAGATCACCTCCATGTCATCCGATCCCTGGGTGTTGCAGTTCATACACAAAGACATGAGAAGGTCTTGAGCTGGCCGAGTCAGCTGTGTACACAAAAAAACAAAGAGAGTGAGTTAATCAACATGTATCTTCATATTCATGATTTCACATACAAAAAAACTGAAACTATTAGATATTAACTAATATTGCAGTATATTGTTGCGTCTTTTGCAGTTAACAATCAATACAGTGGTACCAATAATACAAGATATCAATGTATTGAATTCATCGTGCTTTTTTCCGTTTATGTTTTCCCATTATAAGATACTTTTCACCTTTCATTATAAAGATATTGTGAAAAATTCACCCTGCAATTCACGCCCCAAATGCAGTATGTTACTCCAGATTGCGGGCAGATAATACTACTAACACAATGAGGTACTGGGAAATTAAGCTTTACAAGTGGTTTATTCCAGGATAATTGTTAATCACCTTTGGGTTCTGGAGCCACATCTCCAGCCTCTGCACAGCCATGAGCCGTGCCTCTTTGTAGCCACACGTGGCCGTGAGCAGACGCAGCAGGTTTCGGGACACGTTGTCCATCGGCTGCCTGCGATTCAACTGATCCCTGAGGACTTCGAGCACGTAGTCCTCCACACTCTCTGACAGTTCATCATACCTACAGTACACCAGAGGGTGAGAAAAAAGTCCAATGGTCCAGAACTGAGTACATTTTTATAAATGACTTAATTGTTATAACATTTTGTATCTAAAACTTAACCATGAATCTGAAAATCTTGAGTGGTGTCTGTTAAACTGTACACTGTGGCATCCCTCACATCTATATGGGTAGTTTTCATACCTCGGCATAATCTGCCCTTCATCCTCAGGGCTGAGTTTCTCCTCAGCTATCAGCAATTCAGTCTGGCTGTCGTCCTCATCGGGGGTTGAGGGATGAGGGCTGCTACCTAAAATCAAAACGTAAAAATAAAATAAAAAATAAACTAAGCAGCATAAAAACTCGCAACATCCAACAAGCCAGTTTGTTTTTCTCAATGTGTAACTCTACCTGCACTAAGATCTCCACCAGAGCGGCCAGTGTCAGCCTGCAGCAGCATACTCTTAGGGGGCATCTTTGTCCCAAAAGCAGTCTGGATGTTGTCAACAAAATTCTTACAGTGAGAACTGTCCACCCAGATTCTTTCTCCAAGAGAGTCCTCAATGTATACCTGAAAATACATTTTGGATTGATTATCTGAAAGACTTCCAAAATGTCTAAAATGAAACAAATATTTGAAAAGTGTGGAGTGTTAGGAGATTCTCACTTTTACAAAGATCTCTGGCCAGTTCTCATCCTCCTCGTAGGCTGCCATCAGCAGATTGCAAGCAAGAACAGACACAAGACTGTTCCCCTTCGCTTTAAAGTTGATGGAAGCATCCCGACGCAGGAGGCTGCACAAGGCCTTGTGACAAGAGTGAGCAGGTGGAAAGCCCAATCAAATTCCAACATCTGTGAGAGGAAATACCTTTGCAAGGCTAACACAAAGTCAAAGAGAAATCTTACCTCAATAATTCCTTCAGTAGCAAAAACATTGGGTCTGATTTTGGCCAGGAACATGAGACTGAGGTACAGTGTTATGTCAGGCTTGGCTCGGTTCATCTTGAGCTGTTTCACTGCGCCACACAGAAGTCCCTCAATGCGGTCATCATTTCCTTCAGACTCTGCAGCTTCAATCTCATCCAGCAGCACTGCCGGTGACACTACCATAAAAAAAAGAGTTTGAACTTTCCTTGCAACTATGGCACCATGGCATTTCTAGGTTAGCTTTTTCGAGTTTAAAAACAAAGCAATTGGCTTACCTTCAATAGGTATCACAGATGGCTCCTTTATTGAGGGTGATATCGCCCTCTTGTCCACAGCTGCGACATCAGTGAGTCGTCCCAGAGCACTGACTGGAGGGGTGGTGGATAGTTTGGGCCGCTTGGTGAGGCTGGACAGACCCGATGAGGAGGGCAGAGTGGAGGAAGTCTCTCTCTTACGGTCAGCAGGTAAACTTGTGGCTGCTGGCTTCAGCAAGACAGCGGGGGCTTTGGCCTCTCCACCCTGGCTCTTTGATCCCAGAGCAATGAAATCTCCTGGTGGAGGGTGACCTGGGAGAAGCAGACGTCAAGGAAGAGTAATTCCCCTCCGCTTTGTTTACCATCTTAAACACAAAATGAGCAAACTAACACTAACGCTAGATTACAATGGGATTGGCTTTATAGTACCTGATGTTTTTGCAGCACTGGGGCGCCTGAGAGTTGTAGGCTTTGGACGATTCATCTTGACTAACAGACACAAGTCAAATTCACAGCAGGTTAAGTGAGTGACATTACTTAGCTTGGTGTATTCTGCGTCTGAGAAAAACACAGAGAAACCCAAGCAAATGTAAAACACACAAGTTCAGTAACGTTAGTACACATGTTAATTACATCTCTAATAAAAGTATCACACTGGACAAAACCTGCTAGGCTAACGACAACAATTGGCTGTTAGCAACTTTAGCTAGCTAACTTAATGTTGTCAAGCGCAGCACTGACAGTGGTCTAGCATTAATTGACCTGCAATTTTAAGTTAAAAGTGTCTCACGTAGTTATTCGGTCTCATGAAACTGATAGTGGTTATCCAAACGATGCACTTTAAACAAAAATGAACGTTAGGCGACTCAAAAGCTATCACACAATCTGAACCATGACTACGGCTCCTTCTTCCTCTCTGTGTTGTACGTTAACAAACATAAAGTGCATACCGCCGCCTAGTGCCAGTTTGTCATTGATGACAGTCCCCGTTACTTCTACTTCGAGCTGTTATTCTGCTTGTCACGGCGTGTAGCTATGTTTTACTTTGAAATTGTACACCGGAATTATCATTATGCCATCATTTCTGTCTTGATAAAAGAGTAGTACTGTGTTGTAGTTACTAACTGTCACCACCAGATTGCTGGAAACTAATCACTTTGTTAGCCATGCAGACCATAGACAAATGGGTAAGGTGGTCACAGATCACGTGACATGATACGAGCATAGCACGTATTTCTGTGTTCATCCTGGATGTATTATAAGGACGGATGTGCTAAATCAAAGACTGTTATCTTTGACTAATTAAACAATAGACGGATGTGTGATTCTGTACTATGATTATTGGAGGACATTGTGTACTGTACTGGGTAGGTGTATGGCGCAAAATTAGAAGACGGGTGTGCCATCTGGAGGTTGCAGTGGGTAAAGTTAGACAACATGGCATACTACGCTTCCGGTAAAACCCTTCAACGTAAAACATTGTTGTAGTTACCCACTGTGACCAATAGAGGGCACTAAAAACTCATTTTTATTTTCTTTCACTATGCACAGCGTGTATCTACCTGTGGTAAACGGTATCAACAAACTTAAATGTTGTTATACTAGGGATATAATGAACTAAGTGTAATACATATTTAAAAATACATAATTTTATAGAATATGACTTTTGAATTTGTTCATACGGTCTTGCATTTAATACATGTGTACAAAGCGAGTACCAAATAATTGTCCAGCAGATGTCATCATTTTACCTTTATTACCTAAGTAATAACAATGAATAATTTTAAATATGATTGCTTTAATGTGTCAGCAGATATTTTACCATTTCACAATCATCATCACAGTCATCACAGTTCAGATTGGCCTCTCTGTATGAACACTTACATTACCTGATCAATATAGAGACTTTGATAGGACATCCATCCTATCTCTGCTATCCTTCTCTCTGATAATAAGCAAGTCACCCTAAGAATTAGTGGGAAGAATATATAGTAGTAACAGTATCTTAATCTGCATAGTATCTTAGTAAATATATGCTTGGTCATGTACAGATTCCAATCCATGAGATGTGCAAGGTGCATAAAAAATACATGTTTCTTCTTGCATTTACACCAACAACAGTTTTGGGTGTGTTCTGAATGAAAACAGAGCCGAAGACATACATCTAAAGTGGCCATGATAAAATAACAGCATTCTGTGAAGGATTTATTAAAGACCACACACCTGAAAGGAAGAATAAGAGCAACTTTATCATAACTTTCCACATAACACAACAGAATAAAATGCCATCAAACAACACAATACAGCAGCCACAAGTACTAGCAGAACTGAAAGGAAACACTATCTTAAGTCATCAAGAAAGTTTAGAATCTAAAAACTATTTGATGACGATGAGTCACACATTAAAGCAATGTGGATGCAATAAATTATAGCAAACTTTTGTTTTGATAAATAGTTTTGAGCTTTAAGAGAATCTTATAATACTAGTCTTCAAATAGTCCATCAGAGCCTGCTGCTGCAGCCTCCACTACTACTGTAACTTCACCATGTTAGTTTTCATGCAGCTCTAACCTGCCAGCCGGTTACGTAAAGTGTTTTCATATGAAACACATTTTGGTGAAGTCAGTGGAATGTCCAGTCAATGTTCCAAATTAAATCTTGTGTCATAAGTGAAGTCTACAAATCTGCAAAAACAGTACTTTTACCTCTGAAATTACAAATGGTCCAAACTGTGCCAGAGGCAGCTGTCTAATGTCTCATCCAGCTATTCCTGAATGATGTAAAAAAAAAAAACACTTGAAGGAAGAAAATGTGATTAATAAGAATTAAAAAAATCAGTCTGGTCAATATCAGCCTTTTACTCACTAATAATTTGGAGCATTTGGAAGAAGAAAAATCATCCCCCTACAACAGGGGGCCTCTTTGTGCCAGATCACATTTCTGAGTTCAACAGTCTGAGTCACAAAGGAGCAAGATTAGTGACTCAGTGTTACTTCCTGTAATTTAAAACTGCCTGTAAGAACTCAGACCCCACAGCAGGTCGATCTAGCGAAACCCCACACAAAAAATTCCGCCAGATTTCACTTATTTAGGTCAGATATCCATTTGTGTTGGAATTTTAAACTCAGTCCGATTTATGAGGACTATGGTCTCTGCAGGGTAAATCAAGACAGCCAGACTATCCAATCTGAGTTTTCTTTTGAACGTACACATGTTCCACCAAAACAAGTTCCTTCCCGAGGTTATTTTGCAGAGGCGCCGTTGCTCTGACGATTGTGATTGGTTAAAAGAAGTGCCAATGAACCAGAGCATGTTTTTCTCCCATCCCGGAATGCTGTGCGGAACCAGCCAGACCTTCCTCCACAGCACTGTGGAGGAATGGTAATGTGAGACTACGTGGACACTAATTGGGTGGTGTGGTGTAAACTGACAACAATATCAGTGGTGGCTCTGCAGTTTGTTGTTCTATACATTTCTGTCCTTTATCCCGTATTATCTCATCTAATCTCATCTGTAATCCAATGTAGTGGATTTTTCTAATCTCACCCCCATCTCACTAACCTCTAATCTAATGCACTCCAATCTCATATTATTTATTTTCACCTCTATTCTAATCTACTGTAATCTCATCCCATCTCATTTTTATATTATCTCTAATCTAGACCCCATCTCATTTCATCCAATCTCATGTATATTCTAAACAAATGTAATCCAGTCTACGTAATTCTATCTCATGTCATCGCATCTCATTTCTTATCTAATAAAATCCAGTGTTATTTATTCCCATCACATCCATAAAGTAATATAATATATTCTAATGTATTGTAATGTGATTTTATTGCATCCCAGCTAAATTAAATATAATATAGTCTCATATCCTCACATTATTCTTTTCTAACGTAACCCAGTTTCATCCTATTTAACATAATCATCTCTAATCTAGTGTAATCTAATCCCATCTCATTTAATCTCATCCTATCTCATCTCTAATATAGTATGATCTAATCCTATTTTGTTTACTCTCATCCCATCTCATCTCTAATATAATGTAATATAATTCCATCTCATTTAATCTCATCCCATCTCATCTCCATCCTAGTGTAATCTAATCCCATCTCGTAATCTCATCTCTATAATAGTGTAATTTAATCTCCTCTAATTTTGTCCAATGCCATCTATAATGTAGAATAATGTAATCCACTCTCACCTCATGTAAAATCTAGTCTAAATTAATATAATCCAGTCTAATTATATCCCATCACATTTCATTTAAAATTGAATCTGATGAAATCTAATCCCATCTCATTTTACCTCATCTAAAATAGTCTGCGTTTGTGCATTACAAAGCTGTTTCATTTCATCTAAAAAATGCAGAAGCACAAAAAAACTGTGTCTCCAAATGATGCTTGCGTTTAACTGGTTACAGGAAGGTCACTCAAAGGAAATGGTGTGTTGTTTGTGGTCAACACGAAAGTGGCACAAACTAACCAGAACACAAAACTTGTTCCTCATCTGACAACGTTTATTAACTTTTTACTTCAAACACGCTCTAGTGCAGCTGAAAGAATCAGGCCATCACAATCTCTAGTAAGTAATTGATTCCTTATGGGATCGAGTGGAGGAGCTCGATCTGTTGAGTCACTAACCGTAAAATAGGACAGTAACATAACCATATGCCAATCTTAATATCTGGCACAAAGTCAAATTAACAGTGTTTTTTTTTTCAGCAGTAAGTCCGTTTTGCTGAAAGTATGATTTGTATTGTCACTCATTAAAGTCAATATGCAATGTTTTTTGTCTGACGTCAATGCTTTGGAAAAGCTGTCAAAGTTAAGTGAGACATCTGTACAGTATGTGTGCAAGGTGTTTCTTCATTTTGTCACACTAGCAACATCTTAACATTTCTCATTGGTTTACTTGTCATCTGCTAGTTACACTTTATCTAAAAATTAAAATCACATCATGCATCCAAGACATGTGTGATTTTAATTAGAAAGTGTCTCTTTTGTCTCTCCAGTGGCTAACCATAGCACCATTCAGATAGAAACCATCATGGAACAAAACATATTTAATAATGAAGCTATGTTTGGCTTGAAATGGGCAATTAAAAAAGCTCAGTCTTACACCATGAGCCAGACAATGACTGTCTATATGCGGCAAATGGAGCATCGCCGTTTATTATGATGGGGCTTTTCTGTCCATTTCTAAAGATCGTATTTGAAAGTATAGGCTTCATTAATTGCTAAATTTGATAGCAGATGGGGCTCTTCATAAAACTAACCAGATACCACATCTAATTTCATCATTTCTGCCCCACCGCCTCCACTTTTACCATTCCCATGCAATCTAAGCTGTAGGACTATTTCAAATGTGTTTTAAAAAGTCCGTAAGTTACAGTTTACCCTGCAAAAACATGGGCATTTCACAAGATACTTTTAGCTTTTAAAAATGTGCTCCTAGTCATGTTGGTCCAGTCAGCAGAAAAAGAAGAAACACATGTGAAAGTGCATTTTCCTCCTCCTTTTTATCCTTGTTTAAACTGTGTGGCCAACAGAGTTTATAGTGTAAACACACAGCATCTGTTTTTTTCACAGACACTGAGCAACCTCAAAGCTGAGGTCTTGTCATATTGGATAAATGAACAGGGAAACCCATAAGAGTGCAGCAGCCCTTAAAAGGCTACTGACTTACATATTTACATCCATTAGTTAATTACCCAGAATAACCTGTGGCGTTACTGACAGCAGTGCAGTTAAAATAGAAAAATCCTGTGACTGCTGGGCTACTACGCCACATACTTTCCTCAGGAAAGGAATGCTGCAGCTCCCAAGTCAGATGGAGAGAGGAGGTCGCTGTTTTCTCTCAGTTAATGCACAATTTCGAATACCTTGTTGTTAAGATGAGAGAGTTTGTGACTTACTTTTGATGATAGACTACATAGTTTTCTATGAGTATTCTTGGTTAACATTAGAGCTGACTTTGTACAGATTACTTTTGTAAAGTAAGCAAAAGCAGTCGCCAGCAGTAGACTATCTACCTTCTATTTATGGCCTCCCCCAGCACCCCCCTCCCAGACTGGCGTCAGCAGAAAGTTATTTTCATGAATGGAGGGGGCGGTCACGAGGAATCGGTGACGTGAGTGCTTGCGGAAGCAGAGCGTGGAATGTTGGTACATTGTTGTTGTTTTGTAGTTGATTTAGTACGAGGATACACCGCTGCTGTCTGCTGGACGCTTTATACCAACTGTGTCAAGTTACTCCGCCGCCTGTATCGGAAACCTACTCCGACAGTTTTTACGCATCACGGTCCAGAGGTATCCGCGTCCACAGAGGTGAGCTTGTGTATTTTTTTTTTTTTTTTTTGGGAAGATGTTTTGACATCCCTTTCAAAATTGCCGAAGTTGTCACTCTAACATATTGGCGCATGCAGACAGGATTATGTTGGCCACGCGCACCCATCATGTAGGATAACTTTTAGATCCCGCTTATGAAAGTTGATGTTGACTTAGTAGATATGTGTTGTGTTAAAGTAACAAAACACAATGCTCCAGAGCCTACTTTGTTTCTACTTTCTTTATTTTACAATGTTCAATCATTTGAATTAGTCAATTGGATTGTCTCAATGAGTGAAATCTGGCTATTTAATTTTTATAAAATATATATAATAACACTGTAACGAGCACAGAAAACGGCTAATACAACGCGTTTAATTAACAATGTTATAGAAATCACAACGTTTTGCCTAAGTAGCCTACATTCATGTTATTGTCATGCTGAGTTACTGTTAAATCGCCCATAGATGTTTATTAGCCTACTGGGCGCCTAAGAACCATTATAATGAGTTATTATAAGTTAAAAATAGACATTTTCCCCTTGTTTATTTATAGCCAACTTTCTGTCACTCGAATGATTTGGAGGTGAGGTGGGGAGGGGGGTAGTAAACTGACTGACTGTCCCGTTTAAACGAATTCAAATGAAACGTTCTCACATCCCCTTTAATTCGGGCACTTTTCATTTCAACGCAGGTTTTAATTCGGTTTCAATAATGCAAAAATACCAGCCTACTTTTGACATTAGAAACAACACGTGGTCTGCATTTAGCCATGTGGGACAAAGGGCACGAAGTGAAGTTAGACCACCATGGCCGACTGGCCTACACACAATAAGTCACTCTGGAAGAAGAAAATACTTTTATGTTATCCTTGTTTTGAGCTGTCATTTCTGGTCTACATACATCTTTATGACTTGAGTAAAGATAAAGAAACGGTGTCTTAAAGGTGCATTAGTTTTTTTTTTTACAATTATCTAACAACAACAACAACACAGTTTTACCTCAGAAATAATAAAGCTTTACTATATTTTAGTTTGTGCATTCTTTTATTCAATAACTAGGACTTGTGGCCTTTTAAAGCCATTTTGATTAATACCTGGAAAATATTTGTCTTTGACTGACTTGTTTCACTTAGATGTTTGTGATTCACTGTTGTTTCTGGGGGGTGCACAGACAAACAGTGGGAGCGGTGAACTCCTCTGTCATAAGGTGAACATGTGGTTGAATCACCAAAGTCATGATGTCTTCTTTGGATGGAGAAGTAACAGTGTCTGACTCATTTTACCACCCGCATAGTCCGTGATAGTGACAAGGCACAGCTGGTGAAATTCCCCTGAAAACGGAGGATATAGTGTGATTGTCATCAGATATATAAGATTTCTCTTTTTGCCAGTCAGTAGTGATGGATGAAAGTGTAGCAGAATTCAAAACGTTTTTGTGGTGTGGAGTGTTGTGAAAGTGAAATAGCTGTGGTTTGTGATGCTGTGACTCACGGGGAACACGTCGACCATGATGTGTTTTGCTTTTCTTACTGGAAAAAATGTTGAGTTTTGATTATTGACGTTGGAAGCTGTTGACATGGTTTTATTCACAGCTCAACATGCCAAACAGAGTGTAGTCAGGCAATAACAGATGTTTGTCTTTACAGGCCTGTGGTGTGTCAGTCCGAAGTGAGTCCCTGACAGTTGTATAGTGTCTCAGGGTGCTAACTATGCCACCCATAGGGATTAACATTCTGCCTTCTACTGCTTTTCTGTCAGTGACCAAATGTCAACCGGCTGCTTTCACCTCATTATGGTGGGAGGTGTGGCAAGTGTTAAGATTACTCATTTGTTTTGTTTGTTGGATTGTGGTGTTATTCAGGATTTCTTCTTGTTTCTTCTCCAACTTTTCTTCTGGCAACTTCCTGATTCCACCATGACTCAAATTGCATTTAGGCAGATGCACAAACCAACGCTTTACAGTTCCACCGCATTCAGAACGTATGCTGTCACATCTTGTCTGTCCTTGTGTCTCAGCTGGCTGTTTTGAAGGAGAAGCACTGACATCTGGATAGTACTGGATTATTAACACTATTTTCAACTGCAGAGCTTTTCTTTGGTATATCTTGTTGGAATTGTGGGATGCTTTTTATGGAAACATATTCATATTTTCCTACTATTATTATTATAGCATTCACAGATTAGTTTCAGGTAGTAAATGTGGGATGGGTATGTCCTTTTTTTTGCATTCTTGACATTTCTTTGAATCCCAGCATGCCTGGTTGGGAGAGCATCTTTGCTCAGATATTCTGTGAGCTCTTCTCCCTTTCCGTATAAAAGTTGCCAGCCATTTCCAAGGTTCTCTGTACTGTTCCTTCCTCCCTGCGAAACAACGGGATTTTCCAGGAAACGTCAGATCGGGAGGGTGTGATTCCCTGCCTCTGGTCGACGCTTTTACCAGTAAACAGCATGACTCACTGCTCAGCTATGCTCTTCATTTCCTTCACATATCCCACCAAATGTGCTGCGCTGGAGAAAGAGCAGAATGCCGCGCGCACCAGTCTGTAGGGAAATCTCTCCGCCTCCCTGAGAAAATGCAAGAAAAGCAAGAGCTTTTTCAGAGGAGTGTATCAAGAGCAGCAACAAGTCTGCTTTGTGCTTATCCTACTCCCAAATTGAAACAAAAAGAGAAGATAAACAAAGAGTCCAGACAAGCCGACTCTGCATTTATCACTGCAGTATGAGCGAATAAGCCTTTGATATGCTGTTTATTTTAGGAGAAGGCCGGGCCCCACAGTTACCTGCAGACTTGAACTTGACCAGTTGCCTGACGTTGAAAATATAAACATTTGGCTTCAGTGAATAAATGGTTCATATGTTTATCAAACTGGCCTAGTCTGAAAAAATCTTTAGTTGACATGAATTAGCTTTTTAAAAGCTTAACTCGGGCTTATTTGCGTGCATGTAAAAATGAGTCTTTGCCTTGTTTTTTTTTTAGGCATTCTAAAAAATAGTCTTGAAAGCGTCAGTTCATCTTCAAAGCAATGTGTACACTCAAAGAACAAAGTTACAGGTTTACCAGCAAACATTCTGCTTTCCACATCAAATAAGACATGCTTAACGCACAACCTTAGCCATGAAATGTGTGTATAGTGTTTGCAACGAACAGTTACTGTAGTTCAGGAGTTACTCTCATGTCATCCCTTGGCTCTAATCTGCATTTTTGTGCACTTTGTCATAATTTAATGAGGACATTATTGCTGAGTAAATAGTACATTTTTGGTTATTATTCATCAGTTATCTTGAGGAATGACATTTTTCTTTTGAATGAGAAAGGTAGGAAAGTAAAATGAAAGATGTATGTATGTTATGCATAGAGGACTCCTGGCTTCAACACATGTGCACACAGGCTACCTTTGATATGATTGGGCAAGTGAATGATGTGAGACGCTTCTAGATTCCAGACATTTTGTGAATTTTGCAGCCATTGCTTTACAAGTAGGATTTGAACTCCACCCCATATCTGAGTGCATCACAAGACATATTCAGACTGAATGTTCTGCCTGTGTTGGGCATGTAAGGGTTTGCACATGTGTGTTGATTCCACAGGAATGTGGTTTTGTTCTTTTCCCGCCATCTGTGGCTTTTGCTTGAGGTATTTTCCCAGACTCCTTTTCCTACTGTTATGCAAAAAAACTAAAACGTGTTGTTTTCTTGACTATAGCGAGATTTGTTGTGAAATATGCCAGTCTCGTCAGACTGGCAAAGTCATAAAGAGTGGATTTGGATGTGTAATGTAATTGCTGTTTTTCCTCTGAGAAAACTTTGGCATCTTGATCAGGAAAACATTGTCTCCCTGCAAGTTGCAAAAACCTAAGCACATGCCTAAAGAATTTCAGGGAAACAACCTGGCCTCTTGGTTCAAGTTGGAGGCCTTTTGTATGAAGAAACCACTTTATCATGATCTTTGCAAGGAATATACCTTGGGACCCCCCCCCAAATGATGCTATACCACTTAAATTAGGCAGTTTGGGCCAACTTGCTGTCAAGGAGCGTTGTATTTTAGCTCTTCATCTCTTATTTGATGCTTCTGAAATCTCAATGATGTAATGTTTTTCTAAATGAATAAAAGGACATCGGAGAGAGCAACAGATGTTCCATAAATGTCTAAACATGAGTTTATGTGGCTCTGGGTTTAACCATTTGGTTAGTACATCTTTGAGGTTCATCTGCTTGTGGCCAAAACATAAAACACATTCTGGTGAATTTAAGTTATTATAAGAACAATGACTAATGTTCAGGTTACATCAAAGACAGTGTGACAAAGTTGTTTTTCATGCCCACTGCACTATTTCTTGCAATAAGCAACCACATCTCAACTGTTTCAAAGTCCTGTATTAGCAATACAGACATATAATGCGAAAATGAGTAAACATCCCAGAAAGTGCAGCCACACCCAGAGTATGTTCTCCCATTGAAGCTGCAGGCCTACTGCAGACTGCAAGAGAATATTTGCCCTCTTGCTGAGGTATCATTTATCGCATGCTGACTTAAATTGTTTAGTTAGCAGAAATGTGTGCCAGCACTGTGTGCTAAATATATCCGCCAGAGTTAAATAAGGGCATAGAGCAGCTCAGGAAAGCCCAGTGTAAGAGGATCCAACCAGCGAGACACAGGCCTAAATCAATCGTCTACATTGTCTCACAGCAAAAATACAACAGTGACTATAAAGGAAAGTATTTCTCTGTGACATTCTATCTCCAGGAATTTTCCACATGCGTATCTACTGCCCTGTAAAGTTCAGCATGACTGTTAATGTCATGATGATGTGATGGTCTGTTTTCATATACAATGAGGAGACAGAGTGGTGGCCGTGCCCCTGTAGACACTAAAACATCAGATTAGGGGAATAAACAAAATCTACATTGGACTGGATTTAAGCGATGTAATGGGATAAAGACTAATTGAGGATGTTTGTACACAGGACGCCTTTTAAGTTATCAGCACTTCTAATGTACTATGAATAGGCTATGGTGCGGTTATGAATGAGACTTGTTTACCCTTTTGGTGACCATGTGACTCCCACACCCATTTGCAGGGTGTTTCCATGGCAGCAGTCTAGCATAGAACAGTGCACTCGTAGTCAGGCTGGTCTGCAGGCCCTGAAATGGAGCCTTGGGGTATGTGTGCCTCTCACAGGATTACAGCTCAATGCTCTTGCTTTTTTTGACCATGGCAGCAGTCTGGAGAGCATGTGCCTCACTGTAATGAACAGAGAGGCTTTTTATTATTATTATTTTTTTAAACTGTCCCATCTTAGAGAGCTTCAATTCAAAATTATATGAAGAGAGGGCGATTCGTTGCTTGTTTCTAATCTTGCTTGGTCTAGTGAACTACATAGTTAGTGTCTTCCTCCTCTAATAAGTAAATATAGTTGCTTTCCAGGGCTTGTATTTGATGATTTCATGCTGCCCTCTGCTGGCATCTGTGGCTCTAACATGCTAATATAAATATTGAGACATGACGCAACCCTGGAATGTTGTTGTGTCTTCAAAGTGAATTTGTGGGTTGAGGAGTGCCAATATTATGTTGTAGGCCTACTCAATATCTGCAAGATACAAATATGCGTTACTAGCTAAAATATTCAGATATTCAAAATCCAAATAAGAGTAGGCCTATGTAGGTTTTGTCAGCAAAAATGTAGTTCAATAAAATGACTTGTGTAGACAAATGACCCATCAGTGCTATAATATTACATATATTGGCCTGCATTGTTTTAATGTTGTAACTGGACAAAATGGAGAGCCTTTAAATTACATTATTAACTTTTGGCAGGTTCATCTTTAACAATGCATCATAGTTTAACACTAATCATATGTTGTCTGTAAAATGTTCATCTGTGAAGTCAAAACAATGTAGTGGATTGAATAGTGCAATCATTCCCTCTTAAAAGTCCTGAAGAGGTATACTGTAATATACAATGGAAATAGCCTACCTAAGTAATATGCCAGTATTTCTACATTGTTAATAAAGTACAGTCCTTGAATAAATACTTTGTTACTCTCTACCACTAATAATGTTGTGTTTCACTTAATTTAAGTTACACTGTTTGTTTTCCTTACTCCTTAGTGTGTCTTCTGTGAGATTCTGGCCAGTTGTCTGCATGCAGGGAATGACGACTCATTTTAAGACGAGCAAAGCTTTAAAGGTAAGTGTGAGAAGCTGAAGGACCGCACCATGTCTCAATATTAAAAAGATCCACATTTCACAATTCACTGCTTATGTCCTGCAGGTCAAGAAGGAGGTGGGTGAGAATGCCCCTGCGGTCAGCGACGATGAGTTGGTGGCCATGTCCGTGCGGGAGCTCAACCAGCACCTGCGTGGGCTGACTAAAGATGATGTTGCGAAGTTGAAACAACGGCGACGGACCCTGAAAAACCGGGGCTACGCAGCCAGCTGCCGCATCAAACGTGTCACCCAAAAGGAGGAACTGGAGAGACAAAAGACAGAGCTGCAGCATGAGGTGGACAAACTGGCCCGTGAGAATGCTAGCATGAGGTTGGAGCTGGATGCCCTGCGAGCCAAGTATGAGGCCCTGCAATGTTTTGCCCGGTCTGTGACACGCGGGCCCCTCTCTCCAGGCAAGGTGGCCACCACCAGTGTCATCACCATTGTCAAGTCCGCAAACCACAACAACTCCAGCCCGTCCCCGTTCTCAACTCTCTCCTAGTGTTGACAGGACTGGGCTCTCCTTCTGCCTGGTCCTTCCCGGTTCCAACCCAGCCTGAACCCACTAATCCTGTTCTGAAAAGACCTTCAGTAGTAAGACTGAGGGATGGAATATGATGGCAAGCTCTATGTGATGTTATGCTGCATTCACAACTCTGTCTTCCTACTTCTGTCTCTTTTACACAATCTACATTGTCTGTGCACTGTGCAAACCCCCCACCCCACCACCTCCCTCCCCCAGCACCGGCAGGGTACTGGGCCTCTGTGACCCTTCTTCCATGACTGTTAGCAGATATTTGCTTTTTACTCCAGTGTAAAAAAGTATTTGACATGCCTTAACGTGGCAGCATTGGCCTGGGACTGCTCTTATGCTATTGAGCATACAACTTGAGATTTAAGTAGTAAATGTATGTGACAGTAAAGCTATTTGTAAAGCCTATGCCAAATCCCACTTTTTGTACGTAGAAGTGTCTCAATGTAAATTGAGCCTTTGAAACATTTGCCTTAATGCCTATGATCAATACAAGTTCTTATAGAATACTGACATGTAGTTTAAAACAAAGACAAGTATTTATTGTTCCAGCCTTGAGGTTAGGTGGATGCCCCATTATAGCCAATTACCAGAGTTCTCCAAACAGTTGCCTTTAGGAGTAGCCAAACAGAATTTTCACTGATTAACTTGTCTTCTCTTTTGGAAGGTTGGAAGCCATAAAATCACTTGTTGTAGTGTTTCTTTGGAGTTTAAACCTGCCTACACATGGCTCTTTATGGCCCGTTTGGAGATCACTGCATTATGCAGTTTGTTAACTGGCCAGTGTCTAAAGGGCTCTACTCGTGATGCGCTATTGTATATATTTCAGTCTTGGTTATGTATCGTTTTACTAGGTGGTCATGCTAAATAGCTGTTTTAGTATGTAGGAAAAGTAATGCCAGAGAACAGCAGTCAGTACACTCTAGTAAAGGCAAATTTAGGAGTTTTGACCTAACATTTATTTACTTGTGTTTTAAAAGTTTAAAACTCAATCATTAGGCAAGTTTTTGTTTGCAAGTCCTTGCTAGACTATATAGACTCCACTTTTAAAATATTTAACCTTTTTTCGCCTATTGGCAACTGCACAAAGACGTAATAAAAAACATTTCTCACATATACAGGGTGTCTACGTCAGGTAACTGAGCTTTTCAAGAATTTAATTTGCTGTCATTAGGGCTCATCCATGGAACGCTTGAAATGTGCTAGTACTTTGTGTTATAAATTGTCGGTTTTGTCAGTGGGGCTGGATAAGTGTATAGTTAGCTCTGTTGTTTAAGGTGTTCGACAGGTGCTGCAATGTGATTATGTTGGTATCTTAATGGCCATTTGACTAGGAAAAGTATTCATCTAATATTTAAAAATGCAAAGGAATGAAGACTTGTTTTCCACAGATTGAAAATGATATTTGATTGAACAGGTAGATTTGGGAAGAGTAAAATATATAGTTGGAAAGAGATATTTGAGCCAGATTTGTTTGGATTCAAGAGATTTGATATTGGCAAAAGTCTATCATTATATAGCACTTAAGAAAACTTTTAGGATGCAGTATAAAAGAAAACAATTTACAGGACAACTGATTTAAGAATTGGAGAAGATGACAGAAGGTATTCTTGCATTACTGATATTAGTTGGGCTTAATTGCATGATGATTAAATGTGGTGTGACCACCTACTGTAAGGTCAAGCCTAATGCAACTAAGGATGGTATGCTCTCTGATATGTATGCCACAGCACTTACTGGGTGATGTTTTGCCTCTTTACTTTATATGCCACTCTTTAGTAAGTAATCCATATTGGATATAGTGATAATGAGAGCGGTCCTTACAAGTGAAATGCAATTAAACGTACTTCCTGTATATTACAGACTACCGAAATGATAAAGCTCCCACTGCCTCCGTTGTCACTTTACATTCAGAACGCCGTCCAAATAGAAATCATTCCTACTGCTAGGTCACGAGAAGTGCTGCTGCTGGTGTTGGTAATTCTAAAACAGTAGCTATTAACTTTTCTTTTGACACACTCTATTACAAGAGAACTCCTGACGCCCATCTCTAAAAACAGCGGTGTCATGACAACTAAATGCATTAAACACCTTGCTCCTGTTGTACGTTTTCAGATATTTAAATATGAAATTCACTTGAAATCAAGTCGTTCTTACCGAGGATCCATTCCTAATTTGGAGTGAAGTCAATAGATATTGTTCATGTCAGGATTTTCTCTTGGCTAAGAGGACATGACCGTTTTCCCCCTGTTCCATAGCTGCAAAGAACAGTATGGGGAACTTTGCTGCTGTACAACCTGCTGTGATTTTTAAGCAGGGGCAATGCTGTGTTCTTATTTTGTATTTTCACTTGGTCTCTATGTTGATACATCATATGTTCTCTTTCTGATACTTAGTTTTATATATACAGTATATAAATATATATTACATATTTTTCTATATTGATGTTTACTATCCTGGAAGTGGTGTGATTATGTAATCATTCTTAATCAGTCAAATTATGTTAATGCTGAGCTTTTTCTGATAAAGTTGTATTCACAATTACAATGACAAAACTATTCATTCATAACTTAATGTCTTCTTTGTTAGTATTTATACCCAGCACATTTACTATTATTGGACAGACCATGACTAGGGTTACATACAGGCTGCAGCTAATTATCTGTAACAGTCAAACATAAACCGTTTAATACGGGAAATTACATTCTAACGGAAGGTTCTTGCTGTTAGTAAAGAGCACATGTATCTGTCATTTTACTTTGACTTTAGAACTTGTAAATCTGTTATATTGTTAAACAACACCAATTTAAATGTAATTAAGTGAGAGGTTCAGAATCAAACTGATAAAGAAATTCAAAGGAAACAAATTCTACATAACTTGTGGATCATTTAACTGGAAATGTATGCCAAATATTTACGTTAGCACATTGGTCTAATGTGATTAAAAAATAAAAAAAATAAAAATCGGACCAATAATAAAAAAAAAAGAAAAATTAAAATAAAAGCCTATATTGACCAAATGTTCAATACTTTGTTGGGCCTTTTGTGCTACATTAGTTTAAGAATAAATGATAATATTCTATTCAGAAAAAAAGAAAACCTGCTCTTATTTAAAAAAAAAAGTATTTGCCGGAAAATAATGTTAAAGTTGCTAAAGACTGTCCACCCAGACCTCTTTATGTTTAAGGTCTGTTTTAAGCCTGAGTCAGAGGAATATATTGATACATATGACATGTTTACAGGAGTCATTTTTCAGCAAGTTATTTTACAAGACAATAGAGCTTGAAGCATTTTCTGACTCATTACAGTGACCTCTTGTGGTAAAGTTTCAAAACGAAATGCTGTAAAATGAGGTGTTGTTTAATTTGAGGACATATTACTGTAATTGGTTGGAGGTTCATGCTTTAAGGCAGCACACCTTAAAGGTTTCATGGCATGAAAAATTCACTTTGAGTTTTTTTTTTTTTTTTGAGTTCCCCCAGCCTGCCTATTGTTCCCCAGTGCCCAACAGACTTCATATATGGTATTAGGGGACCACTAAGGTCTATATAAAAGCATCCAAAGAGCACCAGGTCATGGGACTTTTAAAAATACTCTGAAAATGTTCAGATAATGTAAAAAGTATACATTTCCGTACCATGCCAAAAGACAAACCTCTCTCCAGGTGAATCAAATACTTTGTTGTTAAATCCAGTGTGACCCAGCAGAGATCCTACAAGTTCTAAAATACATGTTGCTCTTAGGCTAACGACAAGCAAATCTTTTACAGACATAATTTACTTTTTTTTTTGCTAAAAATAAAAGCAGACTTGCAAATAGTTTTAGGGAGTGTTATAAAGAAATGTTGACAAGTTTATGGCTGAAAATAGGTATAAACATTACCTACCATGGATGTTTCTTTCTTCCTACAGTTGAAGCGACTGCAGCTTGTTACAATACCAAGGAGCTGAAATGGTTTAGGATAGTGGTTATTTTACATTTTTATATGAACTATAACAATGCAAATGTATGTATGGAAATGAGGTTTCTTGTATATCTTAACTAGGTATTCAAGGTTTTAATTTAAAAATACTTCCTGAAAACATGTATTTTATTAAATAAGCTGTCACACACAAGCTTTACCAGCCCTACAAGCTACAGCATTTAACTTTAGACATGTAGAAAGTCAGTTTTAGTATTGTTTGTAGATTGAAGAGGTTTTGACTAATAAATAAAAAGCTCCATAATAGAAGGAATGGAGCATGTATACAGTATGGATAGGGTTGTGGGTGAAATACATTATGTATACTTCATTAATTAAATGTTTGTTCAACAGCAGCTGTTTCTACGTTGAGTTTGTAAAGGTTAATGAGTTCCTTGTTCTAGTCTCGTAGCAAACTGTGAGACTAAAAGGACAGTAATAAGGCAGCATAAACCTGAGTATATACCCATCACAACTTGTCATAAGTCTGCTCATACATTTTATATTTATTTCATTAAATGGTTTAATTTTATTAAAGCATCTAAATTATTTTTTTTATTTTACATTCATGTACATGTCTTCTCAATGAACTACCCTCATGTACAAATAAAGTCTATTTGTTTCTGCTCTCTTAAAGTATGGTAAATTATTCCTATAAATAAGTCTGCTGAGTCTCTTTTTGTACCTTCAAATAAAGCTTTTTCCTCATTAAGAAGTGCAGATTTACTCAGTTCAAGTTACACAAGCAAAAACAATTGTTTAATTTTGTACAAGTGCCACACAGGACTAAGACACACAATTCAACGATTTTTTACATTTTAAAATATTACTTTGTAACCAACTGTACATTAATCTCTGCTTTATCAGAAAAACAGCTATATTTGGCTATAGGAGGATATGGAAATTAAAAATTATGACTTAAAGCCTAACTCTCGCCAAAATATAACATGGGGGAGTCAAACCTTCGTTTAAAAAGCATATTTAAGATGGAAGCCCCACTTTTAAGATTTACCATATTTTCATTTTGGTCTGGTTTGAATGGGAGTGAAATGGGCACTATAATTATAGAATGAAAATCGCTATTTTTACACAAAGAAGGCTCGACAATACATGAAACGTTGCTCAAAGTGTCACCAGGGGCTCTACACATGAACTTGCTCGAGCATAAAGAAAAGTGTGTGCTGAGTTTACTGAAAAGCCGAGATGGCAGCGAGCGGAAAAACCAACTGCTAAGGTGATTTGTTCAAAACCTCTTTTTAGTAAACAGTGTACACAAACAATGTTCTCAATGCTCAAGATTATGTGTAGAGCCCCTACTATGATAGCAATTTTGATGCTATCATAGAAGTGCCTCTAGTACTCCCAGTTTGATTCAGGTACATTTCACAAAAAGACCCTAGGTTACATTTTGTTGAGTTATACTTTTATATAGGCTACAGAATTGGTCTCCAATAACTAATGTACTTAGAAAGCTTAACTATGTCTCTTATGTGACATGAACACAAATAACATTTCTAGAGAAAAACAAAGTGGAAGAAGAAACTACAAAACACATTTGTTTGTGTTTCTCTTTTCTCCACACAGAATTTGGTTTTGTCCGACTATGCCTGAACTACACACATTAAAGAGATTAAAATTTCATAACCGAAAGTTTCTTTACAAATGCATCATATTAAATACCACAATTTATAACCATCAAATTATGTGCATATTTCATAATCTGTGGTACATGAAATTATAACCTCAAACATAGAAGGTTCTGCCAAAAGCATTTATAATAGTGCAGAAGCTGCAAAAAGACTAATTGTTAGCATCAGTTGAACAGCTGTCTAGTTACACTGAATTAAACTCTTTAGCATGCTGGGAAAAATAACGACCATAATACAACTCCCACTTTGTAGGAGACAGGTTTATCCAATTTGTCCATGTTATGGTATATACAAAGGACTGCGACGTGCAATAGTCTGCAGTGTAAAAGAGCCTGCTCCAAAACGAATGTGTTTCTGAACAAATCTTTCCATTTGTCAGGAAACCATACAGAGGAATGCTCAGCAAATACTTCAAACAAGCAGATGCGAGAGACCATCCATTACGTGTCATTCCTAGCCGTCGCTGGCTTCCCCGTTTCCCTCCTGGAGTCCCATAATAATCTTCTCCTCTTTGAAACTGACATGAATCAGAGGGAATGCACTTCAGGCGGCCAGAGAGTGAGCACTGATATAACGAACAAAACAGAATCAGGATCAGGGACACTGCTGAACATCCAGCAGCTTGATGTAAAGAATATGCACAGCTCCCGATGTCTCTGATACACTGAAGGTGACTTCCATGTCATTTCCTGTGATTATTACTGCTGACATGAAAACATCTGTTCTCTGGTCATTGAGCTATCACTTTTAAAACTACTAATCAATTCATCCTCCTCTTGGCGCTTAAATTATTCATTAAAATAGTAAAAAAGCAAGCAGTCCATCGTAAATACTGGGATAATGAAAATTAAACGACTGGATTCCATCCAGCTCTGTGCAATATGTGATACAGATGTTTCCCCAGGGGATTAGAGATAAGGGTGGCAAGGACACAAACACCTGGATCTTGCTGTAAAAATGCCTAGAACTCATCATCAGAGGTAATCAGCATGATTTTGTCAGACTTGCGGGAGCTCTTGTTGCCAGTGGCCACTTTTCCGTTCGTGCTGGGCTGCACCACCTCCTGTGTGGACTGCTGAGTGTACTGCTGGTAGGCTGGGGAGAAGTTGTGGATGGCATCCTGTACCATGTCTCCCGGGTTTATGGTTTCCTTCAGACCGCTGGAGATGCTGTGCATAGGAGGGTTGTTTTCTGTAGGAACAACACAGAAACAAGGACATTAAAAGATGAACGATGACACAATCATGCATGTGACTTCAATGTTACAGCTTCAAAGAAATTGTCTGATACAAACTTCCTGGAATCTCCTCTGGTTGCCTGGCAACTGCTTGCCGCCAGAGAATAGACTAGCTTATACAGTATCTCCTGTAAAACTTTGAATTGTTTTAATTTTCTTTTTTTAACAAATGAGATATAATGTATTAATTGGTGAGTTTTAGAGGTGCTGAAAAGAACAGAGTCAGGCTAGCCGTTTCCAGTCTTCATGCTAAGCTAACTGGCTGCTGGAACCTTCAGCAAGAAAGCATATTTCCCAAAATGTTTATCTACCATTTACTTTTTAAATCCCTTAACCAAAGTGATCAATCAATCAATCAATCAATATATATGTGTACAGTGCTGCTCATGAGTATAGGAAACCCTGCTTAAGTTGAATAAAAAAAAAAAAAAAGAACTTTTGAAATTGATCTTATTGTCTTAATTAAAAAATGAGGAAAAATCCAACCTTTAAGGACACCAATGTTCTTTGTGAATGAATAATGTATCGTACATGAATAAATGCTCTTCCTTAAAATACAGGGGGCATGAGTATAGACACCCTATGTCAAATTCTCAAAGAGGCAGGCAGATTTTCATTTTTAAAGGCCAGTTATTTCATGGATCCACTATGCATCCTGATAAAGTTTCCTTGGCCTTTGGAATTAAAATAGGCCCACATCATCACAAACTCTTCACCATAGCTAAAGATTGGCACGGGATACTTTCGATAAAATCATCTCTCAATGCAAATCAACCCAGCTATTAGGCTAACTGAAATAAAACCATGCCATGTTGGATTTTTCCTAATTTTTTTAATTAAGGCATTAAGATCAATTTCCAAAAGATGATTTTTTTAATTTCTCTTTAACTTCAACTTGTCAACTTAAGCAGGCGTTCCTATACTCATTAGCAGCACTAATGTGTGTCACTGAACTACTAGATTGTCTTGCTCCTGGCTGTGTGTGGTGTATTTGGCCTACTGCATGACTTTCTGAAAATACGAGCTACTATATGAGAGCTGCATTCATTAAGGAAACAGGCCTGTGGCCTGGTATTTGAAATTTGTACGGGTGGCTAATCAAAGTTTTATGGTGTTGTATGGTAACGGTGCAAAAAAAAAAATAAAAAAAAAACGAATCTATCTCTCTTTCTTGCCCCCTCCTGAGGGGAACTAGATATTGCAGGAGGGTGATTCTTGTGCATTTTATGAAATAGAATCCTGCTCCACTGCACACTTTCATTATGTTTGTACAGTGGACCTGCAAAGGTAACTGAGAAGATAAAACCTTTTGTGTGTGCCGTCACTTGGCTGAATGTCAATGCCCTTTGTATTATGCGCTCAGTGCATCATTTCTTACTCTCTAAACAACCTAATTAAGCCTTAACGTTGATCTCCTACATAGGAATCAACTTTTAGATAGTAGCTCCTATGTAGGACAGAACATATTGTACATAGGAGATAAACATCTTGTACTTAGGTTCATACATTTAAAAAAAAAAAAAAAAAAACACTAAATGGGCATGATGACCATTTCTTTCATCATGGCTTTTACACAGGCTGCCGTCTATAAATGGACTGAATACAATTCTGTCACAAACACCTTCACAACTAATGGTCCCTTGGCACCCAGATGTGAACAAGGTTGAATTTACCTTAGAACTAAAAGGGAGTTCAAGGCTAAAAAAAAGAGCAGGCAGACATCTACAGCCGTCAGGTTCACCAACAGCGCTGCCCAGATCGGCTTATGAAGAGAAGGGCAAGGTGGGGTGGGTGGTACAGGGTTAGGGCTATAGAATAACCCTTATTCTATGGTGGAGAATGGCAATAAGCCTCAGAACATTTCAAGATATTTTCAAGGAGAAGGAAAGCGGTAAAGATCGCTCACCTGGCACTTCATTTTTTTTCTCCTGGTAAACGGTGCAGGTGAAGGCATATCGGAGGGCTATAGCAGCAAAGAACATTTCGATGCAGATGATAAAGTTCTGCCAGCCTGCTGCCACAGTTCCGGCGCCGACCTCTTGTCCATCTATGAAGAGCGCATTGGGTAAGACGCCGCAGCGCTCCAGGATGGCGAGGACCATTCCTACAAATCAGCGACATCTTCATCAGAAATTTCTCATTTTTATGTACTGGTTTTGATACAGAAAAAGTAAAGGGGTTATTAACATACCTTGCCAGAAGGATAAGAAGATGACAGATTTGATTGTGAGGAATTTTAGCACGGGTTCATATGGTCTGAGCAGGTCACTTGTTGCAAAGAAGAAGAGGAATAGAGCGTAGAGAGCCAGGCTGACTGAGAAGTTGTAGATGATTGTGATATATAGGTATCCTCCATTTATGCTGCATAGAAACAGTAGGAAAAGCCCCATCATTACAAATTTGGTGAATTTACAACCATGACATTTTTCCATCTGTGCTCATATGACAAGTCTGCGTACAGTGACTTCCCTATGTTTTTTGACAGCTACAATTTATCTATGTTTTGAATCCATTTATTACTTTGGGCTGAATGAAAAAAAAAGAGTGCATCTTACATACATGCTTTTAATATCAGGATGCATTTGATAAACAGGCAGCTTTATATACTGTAAGACTATATTTAATTGTCAGACTGCCTTTCTATCCTCTTTGCATTCTAGAGAGCATCTCTGAGGCCTCAGCTGTGAGAACACTAATTACTTCCATCCAGTATAGAGTGCACGGTTGGCTGAAAGTTCACAAGTAAACAATCTGTATATTGTCGACTTGCTACAGAGCTTAAAGAGAGACATGAAAAAATATGTCTGCCTGCTAATTTAGCTGTTAAGAATATGGGGAAATAAGCAGGAAGAATGTAATCATGTCAGTCTTTTAGCTCAACATTAAGAGGGTAATGATTTAAGGCTGTCTCAAGCCCTTGTTGAACTCTGCTTCTTCGGAGTAGTTTAGAAAAAAAGCTGAATCTAAAAAAAAAGACTGAGCTGAGAGGCGGAGAAGAGCATCTGAAAATAAGTCAGGCAGAGTTTAAGGGCTGCCGATTTTATAGCTTTTGATTACATGCTAAAGAAAATTTTATTGAACGCATTAACCTCTTCATATTCCATTGAGACCTTTATATTCTCATCTGGTGCGATTAGAAATACGCGAAAAATTAAGTTAGTCTGTCTGCAATTTACTCCCCTCTTTGTATCACAACCACACAGTATGAAATGAAACAATTCATCTCCCGTTATAACAAAGTTCTTCACTGAGTGCAACATGCAAGAATAAAGTGTCTTCATTCCAGAACACTTACGTGGGGAAAAACTAAAGAAATATATTTTATTTATTACATATATCAAAAATCCTTGACTTATTATTTGCAATACCAATAATACCCAAAAGAATGCGATTTTGGTACACTCACAGGAAAGTTTGAACCCAGCACTTTCAGCCAGAAATGAAACCCATTACTTTAAACATCTCCATCGTGACAACTGTGAGGAGGTGATAATTGTCTCCATTTATAAAATATTTCCATGTGCACATAAACAGAAAACAAACCTGCGGGCAATGACATGGACTGTATTAAGATAGACAAAGACTGAAATGGAAAGAGAGGTGCTGTTTACTTAAAATCTCCATCATGATATTTGCCAAAAGCCTGCAGGATGATGGTGATGACTGCCATGATGGGTTTGACAACGCAGAACTGGAGAGTCGCCTGGAATACACATTACAATTGACAATAAGACACCCAAACAAGCAAGGACACTATGAAAGAGGAGGAGGATGAAGGACGTCAGAATCAGTTGTACATCTAATTACCTGGAAAAATCTGAAAGATCTGAAACTGACGTAGAAATCCATACAAAAACAAAGTGTTCATTAGCATTTATGTGTTGACGATTCCTAGAAAATGTCGGGCACAAAACCCTCAGAGTGGTATCGATCTTCTCCAACAAGGAAGCAAATAATACATTATAATACATTTCCTAAAAATGTCAAACTATTGACTCAAAACACCTTAATTAGTAAGTGTCATAAAATGCATCCCTTGTTAAAGTGTTCTTTCCTTCAGTTCTAGAAAGTAAACTATCTGATACTGATGTCCCCATGGATAGGGACTGGCTGGATGGGGGGGGAAGTACACTTGCATGCAATGTAAGACTTGAGGACAGGTCTCCTCTGTGTTGTATATTGAAGCCTGAACCAACCATTTTGACAGAGGCTGCTTTAAACTCCCATCACCGTGTCGGCACTTGAAAGGCAACAGACCACGAGTGCTCAGCTTTAATAGCCATAGAGATGCTTGTTAGAACGGCAAGAGTCGGTGGAGGTGGGCTTGACAAAATGACATCAATAAACATTAAGATTACAGATTTGCTTCAAGAATATTCAGAGTGACAATTTGGCACTAGAACAGGGATAGGGAAAGCCAAGTCTGTCAGTACTAAAAGCTTCAAATTTTAGTTTTATTGAACTTTCCGCATTATCACAGGTTAATAAAGACAAATGTCATTAACACTGAATCCACACTCAACCACGGCTTCTGCTTCAAATTTATGAACTACATCCATGCATACAGATTCAATACAGACCTAGAAATACACTTTAATATTAAGCTAGTACATGCAAGTGTCACGTGTACACTGCACGATACAAATGTAAGCTAAGAAGATATGTTCATTCTGCATACTTGTCAACGGATTGAAAAACAGCTCTATTGCAAACTGGTGCATCAAAGGGTTACTTGAATTTAAGAGAACATGCACCCGTTTTATTCAGCACATTTGACTTTACCCATTTTTTGTTAGCAACCTGCTGGCCTTTTCCTAAATAACGTCTCCTAGAGAACTCACAGCTTAAATAACCGGAGGCATTTTCTTTCTGTTACAATTTGTACCACTTCAGAGAACACCATGATAGCTCACTGGTGGCAACTATCGACAGAACCGCTTTTAAAATTTCTCCAGAGTCCTACTAAAAAGCAATCCCCCTCTACTTTCTGTATTACAATACAGGCCGTCAAAGCTAATCCTTCTTAATTGAACGGTTTAAGAAATCTTTGTATTGGACAACCAGGCCTTTGTTTGTATTGTCCTGTTGCCTTACACGCTTCTCCCAGCCTCTGGGCTGCTGTCCACACTTGCAGCTTTAATTTCTGCAAAGAAACTCTGAAAGGCTTTTTTAATAAAACCTGACACCAATACATTATTTTCAACTGCTTATGTATTCTTGCTGCTGTTCTTACCTTTAGGGAAAACAAATTATAGAAAAAAGGATCTTGTGCTGGTGTAAAGGTGTAGGTGTAGCTTGAATGCAGTCGCAGTGCACATTTGTCAAATGGCAGTCTATTTTTCCAAATGGCCCTCAACAGCTCCTGGGGTCCACAGGATTCCACTTTTACCCAGTTTCAGGGAAATAAGACCCTAAATTGTCCCTCAATATGATAAAGGACTTAAACTCAAATTTCCAGAGAACTGTTTGGGATGCAAGAGCAGCTTATCCTCTAACCTTATCTCTAAGAACCACAATTACTCTAGGCTGCTTTTCCATATCAGTGATTCAATTATTAACCCCTCTTCTTATCGCACACTGAAGCTTCCCCAAAATGTGCAAAGTATTTCAGTTTTTTTTTTTACCCCCACCACCAAAAACATGGATTAAGGCCTTTCACACATTATGCTCTGGCAGGGTACCATCTGTTAGATTTAGTATTTGACTTTGATGAGCTGTTGCAGATGATTCACCTTAAAGTTCTCTCTCAAAGACGAATATGCTGGTGTTTTCTCCAAGTGACTACCCTATGTGATCAATATAATCGAGTGCTTTAGTAATCCAGTTAGAATAAATTAATATGTCCGACTAGTTCATTTGGATCCAGTTAGTCACTCTCTTCTTGGGAGTTGAGCTGCAAAACAGCATTTGATCCTTTCTGAAGTGTTCAATATATTGATTTGTAAAATTGTCTGTTCAATGAATGTTAATGAGGTTGACCCATTTTAAAAGCAGAATAAGCTAGTGATAAGTCCTTGCTCTAGGCTGACACTTTCTCTGCACTGACACTCAGCAAACCAACAAAACTTGGTAAATAATAAAGCATCTTTAAAAACTGAGTTTACACAGTGATTTAAAAGACAAAGCAAGCACAGTCTTATGGCAGTTCGTGATATGGTGATATTATTTAATCTATAAAATTTGTGTACAGGGACACGATTTGTTCGTGGTGATGTGCACAAATTTTAAACTAATGTATTTCAAGGGGAAGCACCTTTTGTGAGAACAGCACGATTTTGGTAGCAAGTAGCTCTGAAAAGCTGAAAATCTGCCCAATGAGAAAGTCTTGTTACTTTTGACGAATCAACAAATCAAAATAACGTCACCATTTTAACGAACTGCTGTGAGACCGGGTTGGATATCCAGAGGTCAACAGCTAAACAGTAAGGCCAAACAATAGCTAGACAAAATTTGGGTAAATAGAAAAACTAGAAGACAAACAATGCAAAACATTGTTTAACACTCTTTTGAAAATCGACTGCTGATCTTAAATTGTCGCAAAAAAATATCCTTTATATGCAAGATTCTATTGGCGATATACCACCAGAGAAAACATGCAGTCTTCTTTTTAAAAACATTTAAACATAGGATTCCAGTGAACGCACATCAAGTGTTTACTACTTGCTGTTAATTTCCCCATGTATTTTGTTTTGAAGATATAACTCTCAGTTCCAATTTTCATCAGTCTTAGGCTGGGAGCTGGTACAGCATCCCAAGGCACTCAGAGGGAGCACTGGTCTGACAGCTCATATCATCACTCTGTGGTTATTATCAAGCTGCTTTCACCTGGCCTCAATTGCTTTTGCATCCCCTTTTCTGTTTTAATCAGTGGATGCTATTCTCTGAAAAGCACACAACCAATTATAACAGCTGTCATTTTTAAGTAGTCTGGAGATCTCGGTAGAATAGTAATCTACAGAGCGCTGTCTTTTGTTGATGTATTCTTATTTGCAAAGGTATTTCAGTGGTCAAAAAGGAGCATCTCAAGAGCGTAGCGAACGATTGAAGCTTACCTGTTTGCAGAACCTTAAAAAGCCGATGGAGTAGCTCATTCCACCAAGGCAGCAGGTACCATACAGACAACTTGACCTGTGAAGACAACAAGAAATGATGAGCTAGTAAGTCATGTCAACCATCATATATTTAGAATCAGATAACAGAAGCAAATTAAAGTATATATTTAGACATTACGTACAATGTAATACAGCCATACAATAAACACTAGCTTGCTTAATTAGTGTTTGTTGACATTAGTGCTAATAACGACTTTTGGTTAATCAGTTAGTCAATTGACAGAAAATTAAATCAACGATTTTCATTATCCATTAAATAGAGTAATTATTTAAACAAAAATGCCAGACATTTGCTTCTTCCAACTTCTCAAGCATCAATTTCACTGTTATGTGGGACGACCTCTCTTCACACCTCCAGCAGTTATTGAACATTTTTAAATGCACATACAATACACTTTATTTTGATTTATTTGCAATTGGAATAGTTGTCTTTGGAGCATTAATTAAAAAACAAATATTGCTGTTATGTTACATATTCATTATACATTACATTATATATAATACATGTAACATACAGTATGTTGTGGTGTTGTGTGAGACAATGGATTTAAAGACGTATTGGTCTTATGGTGTCTTAGGCAGATTAACTGAATGGTTTTGGGCTTAAAAACAACAGCACCAACAAGCTAGACTGGTCTGAAATTCCTGAAAAAAAGAATATCTTGTTACATTTTATATAAATTACTCTCTTTTATTTCAGTCAATGTTGTGTTTAGGAGGCAGTTGGGGGTGGGGAGGCAAATGGAATAAATGAACTGGTGAGAAAAACTGACTCTATGCAACAATTCACAATCAGGATGCTCTGAAGCTGCATCAGACTAAGGTGCTGCTGTTCAGAGCACTCTTGGTGCATTTTATGCTCTAACCTTCAGACTGTACAAAGATTAGCAATATTTAATTACTGGCATATAATGTCTACACATCTAGTTATTTTAATTTGCCTGTATTTTATTATTTGTAGACAGGCTACTGAGGCCCAAAACACTCAAATTAATCGTTATCACTTGCAAATGAGCACATGGAAATTCAGTCAAATTGAATTTGAGAAACAAATTTGGATTTTACTGCAGAGTGAAAGTAGTCCAAGTATTTGTTGCCCTCTGCGTTGATTCCCACAGAACCTGTGTGCATCGGAGTTATTTTATTTAAGCAGTTCACACTTTATTAATAGGAACATGAGATATTACACTGAATCTAATATAATGTATAATATTAATTATAATAGTAGGCTTGATATGCCACTAAAATTCTGTGACCATTTTCTAACATGCTAACAACTAAATTGTTAGTATGGTAATGGCGTATATAGACAAAAATGTGATCCAATTATTCTGCTATGCTGCTGATTAAAACATACTCAACCTGTTACAATATTAACATTCACAATTTTGGATGTCTATGGAAATCCTAAAAAACAGCAAGCAGTGCAAAATGTATGCCTCGTCTCCAGTGGCTAGCGTTGCGCAATCCCATCATTTATCAGGGCTCAACATTAGTGTCTGCACTGTCTTAAGAACCTGGCAAAGACCTGCTGCCTTGTGCCTGAGTCAGCCATAAAACAGAGCCTGTTTTTACGCCTTATCGCGTGCTCTTTCACTGTGCTTTCAAACTAAATGCCAATTCAAGGGCAGCAAGATGTACCTTGCACCATTTGGGATTGTAAACGTGAAGACAAATCCATATTGTAGTTGGCCCCAGTCGAGTTTAAGAGAAGTTGATAATTCTATCAACTTAGTTCAGTTAAAAAATACTTTTAAAAAAAATCTTCAAACCAGTACCAAACCATTATGTATATCTATGTGTGCCACAACTGAATGGAGAACTGGACTGAGAGCACTCACTGGATGGGCTTCCCTCGGATCTCTGACATGATTGCACTCTCTCCTCCCAGATACTCAAAGGCCAGGCTCAGGAAATTGTAAATGACAAATGCTGCAACAGAAGAAAGAGAGTGTTACCTCTTTAAACCCTGAACCATGATTTCAACTGTAGAGTAATTTCTCATCACCGTCAAGTACAACTTCATTTAAAAAGGTCAAATTTAAGGGGAGAAAACGTCCACATAAAGTATTAGTCCTACATTTTGGAACAATAACTGTTTCAGTCTTTCCAGTAAGAAGCTTCCATGGGTTAGTGTCTTGGAAATCCCTTCCTAATCCTTTGTTGCTATTTAAGGAGGGATTAAATGAAGCTAATGCAGATGGTGTCATCAAGAGAAGGTTCATTATGTTTTAGCCGTAGCAACTGGTAGTATTCCTCCCTGCACTATCAATTAGCCACACAATTGGCCTGATAACTGGAAACTAATATCCTAAATAATGTATTCCTACTTTTCTCTTTTCCAAATTACTTGTAATTCATGTTGCATATGATTCACCTTTGCCATTGGTTGTGTGCAGTTGTCTTAAAACTTACAAAACTAATACAGAATTAGAGTTGCAATGTAAAGAGGCAATTAAACTACAATGTACAGAAGAGGGTTTCTATAATATTTGAATATTGAAAATTACTCCAGAATTACAAATATATTTGGGAAAAAAATAAAAAGATCTTAGTTGTTTTTTTCTTTTCTTTTTTTGCCAACACTGAAATCAGTGCACAAAGAAGGATGCTCCTAAAATTACTCCACCTAGAAACACCTCAATTGATGTCTATCTACATGAGAACAATGACTGTTCTGTAAAACTAGTTTGGCAAGTTCCCTCAGCTTTCCTTTCTTGGCAGTCATGTTAAATATGAGGGTAGGGAACAACCATGAATGTTAAGAAAGGACGTTATCATAAAGATCATTTAAACTTTTACAAACCTTCGTAGCAGTCTCGAACAGAATCAAAGTAGACATAGTACTGGTCGTTGCTGATAAAGAGCAGACTGAGCCAAGAATCAAAGGAATAAACTGGCACGATAAACAGGATGCGGATGATGTAGCGCTGCTCATTGGGGACAGTGTAGGATCGAAGGTGTGTATAGATCTACAATGAAAATACATAAAACAAGGCATAACATTAGTAAAATGTGTATTCCCTGACCTGGGTGCACATTGTTAAAGACTCAATAGAATAGTGGTAAATTAAATAACTAGGAAACTTAAGTTCTGCTCGTATGAAGTAGCCTACAACTTTGAAGCAATATACACCACATGCATGGGATCAATTTGAGCCAACAGAAAACAAATACAATTTATTTGTAGAACACTTCATTGAAGAATCAATCCCTACAAGAGCTTAACATACAAGAGATTAAAAACTGGGTAAAAACAGAAGCAAAAAAAAAAGATAACACAAAGAGAGATTTACGAGAAATCTTGCTTAAAAAAAAAAACAAAAGGTTTTGAGGCCCTTCTTGAAGGAGTCAGTGGTTTGTGGAGCCCTCAGGTGGTCTGGGAGGGAATGCCATAGGTGAGGAGTGGCTGAGCAGAAAGCCCAATCCCCATAATGCAAAGCTTGGTCCTGGGGGGGTGGAAGAAGGATTTTGTTTCCAGAGCCGAGGTTACGAGAGGAGGTTTGTGGTGCGAGTAGCTCAATATACCCTTTACCTAGATATGCTCTTTACCTAGATATTAGTTAGAGCTTTTTGATCTTGCACTGACTGCTCTGTCCATGTAAAGATGTGTCACTATGAAACACAGCATCGGGATGGACTAGAAAAAAAAAGAAAAGAAATGAAACTAAACAAACTTTTTTTTTTTTTAACTGAGCTGATAAAAAGTGTCTTTTTTTTTTTTTAACAGACAATTGCAAAATGCCCCCATAAAAAGGTAATGTGGTGCAGCTGCCAACATTTATTGGATTACACACAACATATGGCTGACGATCCAATCATCATCCTTTCCATTGACATTTAGTTTTATATACAAGGCTTAGTTTGTAGACATCACAGAACTAACACTGGATATAAGCATTTTTACACATTTAAGCCTCATCCAAATGATGAATTACTTCTTTTTTTTATTAAACTGAAAACTGAGGTAAGTGTTAGCTTATCCATTCTGATCTCAAGTAAACACAGCACTTTGATCTGTAAGTTAGTAAAGGAAGACATATTTCAAGAGCGTAAGTAAGGTACAGTTAAATTGCCCTTCTCAGGCAATACTGGGAGATGACTGCAGGTTGGCTAATCTCAACAACTTTCACAAATAAAAAACTAAGCCGTTTAGGATCTCCACATAGGATCTCCTAAACAATTAACATATTTATTAAGAAAATCTCTCAAATTGTTTCTCCAGTATTATTGTGCCTCAGTAGATGACTGCAGTTGTGTTGAAAGAGCTAAAAAAAAAAATTATAAAATAAAGTAATGCTTATTACAGTTTAAAGCAGGGGTCAACGTTTTTTTAAGCCAAGGACCCCTTAACTAAAAGAGAGAGAACAGGGACCCCCTACATATATTCTATGAAGTTGCATAATACATTTCTTAAATATTTAAAAAATGCACAGTCCAAAACCCAAAGATTTTCAGTTTACAATCAGATATGACAAAGTAAAGCAAACCAGCACATTTGAGAAGCTTTGACCAGCTATTTGTTGCTTGAGAAATTACTACAAATATTGATTATAAAAATAGTGACTAATTATTTGTCTGTCTAGCCACTAATCAATTAATCCTAGAGTAGTTTCACTCATTCTTGGACTCACTTGCTGAATAATACTTTCATGACATTATTTTGAACTATTTTAAAACATGCCATTAGTGGGTCTGAACAATTTTAAATTCTAAAAACCTCCATATGTAGGAGCAAGGTAAACAACATCCAGCGTCTCACTCTGCTTGACAATTCAGCTTGATTAAATGCCCATTAGAGGTTGCACATTAAAGCCTGATTACTGTGAGGGTGGGGGTGTGACGCATTTGGCCATCTCTACATGCAATGTGAAGCCGACTATAAACGGATGTCCTCCATTTGCTTGAAAAGCCAGAACAGACTACGTCTTATTTGACTCCATAACGCCAATGCATAGTAGTATGCTGAATAATGACTTTAAGCTCAGACTTATTTATGCTCAACAACAGAGTTGGAGGCAGAGTAATCACATTTTTTAGAAAATACACAGTTCAACCTATAACAAAAGTGATTGTACATATTGTCACTAAATAAGAGGGACATGTGCAAAGTATAACACAGGTACAGTATATGATAAACTTAGTCTGCTGCTATGTTTCATGTTGCAAAGGGACCAATAAGCCCACCAAGAAAAGTGAGCCACACTCTGCTGATTCCCAGTCCAAAAAGCATTGCCGCCTTTACAGCAAAGAAGATCTAAGGTCATTGTTGTTCTGTGTTTAGTATTCAGAATGTGAGTTTAGGCGTCTATAGCAATCCTCCAGAGCCAAGTCAGATGAAACACCATCAGAATCGCAACAATAGTCCTGCAGACCATTTCATTCTCTGCATGACACACAAGGATGCCTGTTGCAGACCTGCTCCAATCTCCCTGCGGTACACTTGCTAGTATGTATTTGTTCAATTAAAATGTCTTATTGGAAGTGTTTGGCAAAGCAAGTACCATTAAAATTAATAAGATAGAAACCAATTTGCTGGATATTGAGTCACAAATCCCTAAACAATACTCACTGGATGCTACATGTTTTGTAGTTATTTCAGGTTGTTACAAAGCTTAGAAAAAAAAAGGTACCCTAAACAATAACAACGCTTTAATTAATTACACAAATACAGATACTATGATTATATGTGTGTTAAAGTTTATATGATCCACCCATATGCTTCTGGCCTGAGGATGTTGGATGAATACATATTCAATACAAGGGTTATACAATTGACTAAAACTGGGAACTATTACAGTTGCACAACATTAAACCCACAGCGAACAAGAAAACAACACCCCCATCCTTAATAACGCTGTAAACGTTCTCTCAATATCAATTGATTTCCCTGCTGATAATACACTGCACCCCACCGCATTCTCTCCGAATGATAAAACCATAATGATAAGCTATCATGTGTGCACAGTGGGTAACGCACCCACACAAGAGGAAACACTCATTTACAGCAGTATTGAAATGGTAAGTGGATAAAAAGGTGGCAAGCACGACACACACGCAGGTTTGTGTAAAGTGGAATATATAAAAATAAGTGGTGTAAGCACAGACACTGACTTTCCAACACTATGCTGTATAGTAATAATCCTTGATGGATGTAAAACTGTTTCTGTCCTCTGGCAAGGGAGGAGCAATGCGTCACTCTGCAACCATCCCTGATTACACATTTACACCACTGAGGCTGCATTACTCACTAGTGTTATGTTGTACAGTGATTTTGTTTCAAGAATGTGTATTTAGAAATATCCCTGTCTAGGACCATTTTTAAAATTACACAAACTCACCTGGTAGCATGTTATGAGTAAGGCGGACCACACGAATATCCCTGAGAGGCCCTGGGCAGCCAATGTGTTTAAGAACATCTGATCTTCTATGATTGACCCGTTGCTTGTTCGAATAATGGTCATATTGGAGATGTCGGACTTGACTGGAAGAATTGGTGTAGCCAGGTGAACAATAGAATTATTTTCGGTTGATGAATCCATGCCTTCAAAAGAAGTGTTCATCTGAAACAGATGGAAATAATAACAGTCAGTAAGGCTTCCAGGATAGGCTATTACCCAATTATTCTGAGGGCACCACAGACTATTGAGACTTTTAAAAAAGGACTAAAAACCATTTCGTTTTAGCAGAAGTTATAAGTTTTAAACTTGCACTTTGAGATTTGTTTAAATGTAAAGTGCATTACAAATACAATGTAGTATTATTATTATTATGCTATGAACACAACATCTAGATTGTATCGTTATTATACTAAGTTAGAACAATCGATTCATTAGAAAATATACTATTGTCGAGGGAAGGGAAACACTGACCTATTTAAATGATCACCATCTTAAAATTCACCGTCTTTAACGTCAACAAACAGCTCACCTTGTCCCGAGGACGGTGGGAGCAGCTTTATCCCGTTTAGATTGTACTGTCCACAATGCCAACGACCTCATTTACTGCCATTTACAAAAGGCCCGTCGACTTCATCAGCGACGGGTTCAACAGACTGGACTTCCTTGTTTGAAACAGGTGTCTCACCGGGGTCGAAGTCCACACTGTCAGCGAGTAAAAACTCAAACAAAACGTACAGATACTGCGGCAGCCTGACGTGTTTACTCTGTGAAACCCGTTTAAAAAGTCAGATTTTCAGTGTAAACGACAGGGATTGGAATTGCTCCTTAAGCGGAGAGTCAGAGGCGAACCAAAGATAAACAGGTTGGACACGCACGGGCACAGGTGAACGGGTCACGTGTCCACAACTCGTCATCACGTTGCCTACAGAAGGCAGGAATTATTACGCTTTTACTTTTTAGACTCGAATGAAACTACATATGGTTTAAACTAATCATACGTGTAAAGATTAATATAACATTGAAATCGTTGTAGCCTTCACTACATCTAACTTATTTGTCATATGTGGTAAATTCTATATACAATAAAGAACGTTTGAATATATAGACTGATGAGACTCAAACATCACTAAAAAAGTAATAAAACTGAAAAACTGTGGGCCTACAGTATATTCTTATATTATTGAAGTTTTTTAATCCCAATTATATTTATTTTTGTATTTACTCATTTAAAATTCATACCCTTGTTTTTCCTGTGTGATTATGTTGAGCATGTCTGTAGCTGTTGGTAAATATGAACGCTTTTCCAATAAAGATTTAAAAAATTGCTTTTAGCCTAAGACAAACATTAAAATATTGTATGCAGTATCTACTATTTGTATTGACATATTTGCATAAATGGGCTGCTGCAATCCAATACAATCAAACTCTGAAATAATAGAAAATCAAGCATAACTTGAATCAAATCCTCCTCAACACAGAATAAATAATATGCAGGTAATACTATATACATGCTTTAAAAGCTGTATGTTACAAGAACAAGTACAGAGTTAGGGCCCATATCATAACCAATAACACAGATTATAAAAAATGACTCCCACATATTATAAATCCATTTATTACACTAATGCTACACAAATATTGCAATATTCATCACAGCTGATAGATCTGAAATGGTGCCACTCACTAAGTGGTTTTTGTCATGATCTGCTGTAAAACATTGCTAGCACAGAATGCTTTGCTTTGAAAAATACTTTAACTGACTAACAGCATTTTCACAAAAGTAGCACAGCTGTTACTAATAAAGCAGATTAGGAAGATTAGAAAAACATAGGGGCTGAGATGACAGGAGTTATTGGAGTGTATATTTGTTTTGGAAGTAAGCGGTTTTATTTCTTAATTCTCTTCATACAAAAATCGCCAAGAATAAAGTCAAACCTATTCAAACAAACAAGAAAGGTAAGGTTCATACATATTTCATACATCAAACTGGAGCTATTGGACATTCTTTAGTTTTTGAGAGCACAGTGGCTTGCAGAAAGCACCAGATAAAGTCTAAATTGTTTTTCAGAAGGCATTATTGACTGTCTCAACTAATCAAAAAGATCAGAGTCAATGCAAATTTAATTTAAATATGTTTGTCTCGCAGCACAAGCCTCAGGTTGTTTTTTAAAATCACAGATTGGCATTTAGCAAATACTCAAAATATAAAAAAAAAAAAATACACAGGAGAAAAATGTGACATTGGGAGCATCTAGAGGCCTGTATTTGACCAACCCTTTAGGCTTCATGTCCATTATTATGACCTTTTACCAGACTTGACAACTTTTTATGATCTCTTTCATTTGTTTTATTGCATCTATGGAGGAATCTTTGAGCGCCAGTCCCAGTAAGACAGGCCTGTTGCCGGCTTCTTGTGACACAAAAGTTGCCAGGTTTTTGGCACAAACATGCGTCAGTGGCTGAAAATAGAAATACAAATCAGGTATGAGATAATTACACACACAAATTCAGCAATTTAACACATTAATGTCAGAAGAAAATGAAATGAAAATGTATGACTTCTACAATCCTTGCATGTGCAAAGGTCTGTGAAACCTAATTAATCAAATTAAGAAACTACACATGTAGCACTTTCCTTACACACCTATCAATAATCTTTTCTAGTCAACACACAAACCAGTTTTCACCTTTTGTTTTTCTTTAAGTGTACAGCAAATTGTCTTCCAACACTGTTTTATAGATATCTACTCACTTTTCAAATCATTTCAGTGTAAACAAGTTGGCCAGAAAAAACACTGTTCTAATTACATTCTGTGCTGTTGCCATTGAATGTGTAGTAAATAGTAATAACTTGCCTTTACTGCCATGCAGCATTATTGATTGGGCTATATTCCAATTAATTTTGTGAAGTTTTCCCAAAAGCAAGCCGCGTTTTCATGTATGACTTTATTTTATCTGATTGAAACCCCTAATGTGGTTGTAGCAGGTTATCTGGCTGTTGTGTAATCGGTAAAATTTACTTGGCTGTTGAAATAATTCTTAATCACCAGTACATTACAGTACAGTACATTGACTGTCCACTGTATGCACAATTGCACATTTTCAATTCAATTTTGCTGCTCTTATTTTCTTCATTGTATGTGCCTTCTTAGTTTTTCCTTTTTCTTTTTATATTGTTTACTTAAATGTTATGTTTGTCTGTGGACCGATTTGGGATAGAGAGAAACGTAATTTCGATCTCTTTGTATGTCTTGACATGTGAAGAAATTGACAATAAAGCTGACTTTGACTTTACATAACAGTATTCAATCATGAGCCTTCCTTTGTTCTGTGTGACAATACTTCAACACTGCATCTCTCCCTGGCTCTAAAACCACATTTTACAAGAAAGTGCAAGTATTCTCTCATTTATTATGACCAAAAAAAAAATATCATAATCCAGTTCTCTATTGTTTGGCACTGAATGCAAGTTAGAAAATGACATGCTAATGCAGAGCCAAAATAAGTTTTCTTGTGCAAACTTTAACAGACCACTGAAATCTGCTTGCACACATGTAATTTCTCTCCATTCACCACAGCAATTCAGAACCAAACTTATCTTGCAACAAGTCAGTCTTATGTCCTGTGAACATGTCCATAACACACTGATAAAATATGAATCTAACCAAATTCATCCAGCTTACCTCGTCTTTGCCCAGCAGTACTTTGGTGGAAAATGTTGGGGTGCTGATATCATTAGATCTGGAGTCAGGTGTGACAGAAATCAATGTCCCCATTTTGCCATACTGAGTGAGAACTACAAATATGTAATTGCTGAACTCTGTACAGACGACCTGTGTTGAAATTCCATTAACTTCTTTCTCTGTCTGTCTCGATCTGATGACAGGCTCCGTCGACATTTTGGCAATCCTGGGGAAGAAAATGGCAGTTACAATGTCCAAGAGTCAAAGGTGACAACCAAAATGTATCATCATATCAGTTTACTATCATATATGACAAAGAAACTAAAACCACACATGAGAGAAGGTGGTACAGCAAATGTTTGGTATTTTTGCTTTTAAATATCAGTTAAATCATTAACGTTACTGTCATCACACTATAGATTAGTCATAACATTTAATTAGTATAGGTTTGTTATATAACCTCAAGTTCTACAGAACAATACTGCATTATTCAGTCAGATAACTTAGCTATTTAACAGTGATTGCTCTATGTAACGTTAGCATCATTCAGATAATTCTAGTGTGCATTTTCAGATTTTAAATAACGTAAATAACATAAAACATATCACTTATTTACAAAAACGTGGAAATAATCTTTCAGGGTGGCACAACGTTACGATTAAAAAAGTTGTATTGGGATATTCAGACTCTGATACAGCACATTGTTAGCCGCTAACTTTAAGTAACGTTAACGTTCAGGAAGCAAACTACAGAAGTAGCTATAGGCTAATTGAGTGTCTTCGCTAAGATCCACATCCCACCACCTGCAGAGACATTTTAAGATCGATTATAGGCAAGTGTTACTTTTCAGCAGAGTCTTTGAAAGAAAACTCCGCATATAGGCTATGTGATGCTCGGCTACAGGGAAGCAGCTAGCTAGCTTACTGTTTGCTGATATGCAGAGGCTAACATGCAGTTAGCTAAACACGTAACGTTACTGTTGGCTTCAATTGTAATCTTCACAGTTGAGGTTTATGTAAAAATAAAATCCTCACCCTGTTTCTTTGTTTTGTGCACAGAGGAAAGCTTCTGCACGGAGACACTTCACTGTCAGCAACTTCAGTAGGGCTCTGTCATTCATTCGCCATAAACAATCGTGCTTCGTTTGGTTGAGCGTATGCTAGCTTTGCGTGATGACGTAGACTGAAGTCACGCCTTACTTCCGAGGTAGTTTCTAGCTCAATTTAAATTACTACAATTTAAAATACAATTTTTAATTATATTACTCGAATGAGTAAATCATTTTTTTCATCATAAAAAGCTGAAACCAGACATTTGGGGTTTTATGTGTCAGCATAATTGGCAAATAAATTGATTCTGGTTGTGATTATTACAAGATAGACTTAGGAAATGTGTCCTGGACACATAACGTTGACCTACGTTAAGATCCAGCAACTACAGCCCCCATGAGGCTTCTCTGTAAGGCTGTTAAGGCTGATTGATTGATTGATTGATTGATTGATTGATTGATTGATTGATAGATAGATAGATAGATAGATAGATAGATAGATAGATAGATAGATAGATAGATAGATAGATAGATAGATAGATAGATAGATAGATAGATAGATAGATAGATAGATAGATAGATAGATAGATAGATAGATAGATAGATAGATAGATAGATAGATAGATAGACATACTAACAGTAGTGGCATGTCTATTTGAATGAAAAATCTAGAATATAGAAATGAAAGTTTGAACATACTAAATGATAATGAAGTATTTTCTATTCCTTTTTCTATATATTTTTACTAAAGCTGATTCATGATGATATTTATTTTGTACACTTCCAAAATTGACTGTTACCATTAATATTTTCATTAGGATCTATTTTGAAATGTCTGCATACAAAAATAAATCTTCAAATCCACAAAGAACTGCAGCAGAGTGGGTAAAAGGTGTCTCAGAACAAGAGATAGCATGATGGTCTGTGGTAAGTTAAATAAACAGTGAAATTGTCCCTTAAGGTATTTGCTATTTGTTCATAATCTTTTTATAGTTGTTTTTTTTTTTGTCCTGGCCATTGACCTCACAATAAACCTTCCTTGCAGAATCACCACAACTTCACTCACAGTAATAAAATAGATTAGGGTTGGAATTTTCTGTTTTTGCCTGAGGTTTGCCAGGGATTTGAAGATTAACAGACTTAAGTGCAGTCTGTGTTTCTCGTTGTTTTTCTCAAAATAATATTCAAGGTTCCAGCATTGTTCACAATGCATAATTCTTCTCCCAGAAGTGACTGATGTAGTGAGGATGATTGATCTGAACTTACCAGGAGTGACTTTCTTTAGGTTTAAAAAATAAGCCGATCCTCTGCCCTGGTACATTTTAATCAAAATTAAGTAATAAAACCATATCTTCCAAAGCAAGAAACCACAGAGGCAAGATGTTTTAATTAACTGTCAATGGAGCTTTAATTTAAGGAGCAGATACAGTCCTGCTTTTCATTTTTTTCTTATTTATTTATTTTTGCAGTGCATTTTATTTAATATTAGCACTTTACACCCCATGATGAATAAACCCTTTGTTTTCAGGGAGATATGTAAATATTGGCACTATGACATAAGTGGTGCAAAGACTTTCAAAAAAAAAAAATTAAACAGAAATATTCATTTTTTAGCATGTGTGAAGAAAATCGACTGAAAAACAGTTTTCAGCCAAGCAGTGGTGGCGTTGACCTGCTATTTTAACTGCATTCAAATGCTATAGGCTTTGCAAGGAGGACTTTAGTAGGACTTCTCCAATTTGGCCAACTGCAGCTGTCACATCTGCAACAGTCCAGGAGAGGTTAGCAGTGGAGGAACTGTTTGCAAAAGTGCTTGCATTACATTTTTTTCAGGTGGATGTGAGGCTCCACTGAAGTCTGCGAGTGCTGCATCAGGCTGATCCAAAAGGAGCCATCCCTATGAACATGACACACTCACAATGTCAAATAGAGCCGGCTCAGCGGAATTGTTATGCACTCTGAGTAAGCAGCAGTAGGTATGAAATTGGTTGGACCTCTCCTTATACTATCTGGCTGACCGTCTGTGTCCTTGACAGATGATTTTGATCTAAACAAAATTGTAATGCAACTATCAATATAGAATATTTCAGCTTTGTTTGTGCACAGAATATGTGATGGTATACATGTTCATGTAAACAAGCAATGCACAAACATGTTTTTGAAAGGCAATGATAATGATGACATGCCTTACCATGAATATGTATTTCCTATCAAATGCAACATGCTATTTAGTCTATGTAGATATTTCCACATACAAATAAACAAACATTAACCCAGACCCTTGACACTGTTTATGCATCATAATTTTAAACACACCAAAACAGCTACATGACATATTTTCTAGTTTATATCAGTTAAAGTCTAATGTCCTCATGGCCTTTGTGATTCATTAGTATCAGCTATAGGGCATGATAACACAGACATGTGTGGTGAAGCTGTTTTCGTTCCTTCATTTTCCACATATTTGTTTTTGATTGAACATCACCAAATTATATAATGTCATCTGCTGTTTGGGAACAGGAAGGAGAAAAATAGCTAATGCCAGGTTTATCCAGTGGGTCACAAGTAGGTTTTTAATTGTCTAAAATGTGTAATGAGTTTCATATTACACATTCCACATAATATTTCTTTGTGAATTACTAAGCCCTTGTTTTGCATGAATTACAGTAGACTAATGGTTACAGTGGCTGTTTCATTAGCCATCATTAGTAGTTCAATCCATTATAATGTGATTTACATAAAGATATTATTAGGGAAACTAAGGCATCTAAAAGTTGAGATACAACTAAAACAAAAACACAACCATGTTTATACATAACGTTATTATCTTTATTTTTTTAAATGTTTGGTTGTAAAAATATTTTACTGCAAAAAAATAGGATCCCGGAAAAAAAAATAGTGAAAATATAGGCTTCTCCCAAAGGGTCAGCCTTATCACATGTCTCAGAAAAGTAATATCAGAATGTCACCAAATGTGTACGGGATGTTCACAGATAGTCATTACATACAATAAAGCAAAGGTTTTATCAATACATATGTCCATCTTTAACATTTACACACCTAAACCATATTAATTATAAGCAGAAATGGTGTAAAATTACTGTCCTCAACCGAAAGGCTCTACAGAGAGTTGTTAAACTGCTCAGCACATCACCAGGACGGAGCTGCTATCCATAGAGGACCTCAGCACCCAGCAGTGCAGGAAGAAGGCTAACAGGGTATGTATCACCCCTGTACCACCAGGCTCAGGGACCGCTTCATCTCAAAAGACTTTTTACCCTAACCTTTTCCAAATCATCTGACATGTTAACAATTAGCAGCCTTGAAGCTAGATTAAATGCACATGCATTGGATGGCCTTGATATCAAAATCTTTGCATTACACTTCAAAGTAGGGCAGGAGTTGAATTTTAGTTGTTGGTTATGTAAAAAGATTTGTACTCATCATCATGTACTTTGGATGACAGACATGTCGATTTTAAGAACACAATGCACTTTCAAACAGTTTTCTTAGGACATCCTTGAAATATTATGCTTCATGATCTTTCTTTGGGCCATAAACATGCTACGAATGTCTGCTGTATCTCAAAAGTTAGGCATTGGCATCACACAGAGGCAAAGAAATATTGACTGTCAAAAGAGTTGATGGTGCTTTAGGGTTTTACAAAGACATCCAATCTCTGTGTCTGTATGACTAGTCAAGCATTTTATTCCACACACAGACCCTCTGGTTCAAACTGTCATCCCCTATGAGAATATGTTATATGCTGTATGAGGGAGCTCCCATCACCACCCTGCATTTCATATTCACATTTGCTTAATTTGTTTGTTAATCAAGTCTCTTTGGTACACACTGAATACATATGCAGGCTCATTTTTCTCTTTACACCTTTTGAATAATTTGAAACATTTTCCTCACACCTGCTTTGTTCAATCAGAGAAGCTCATAGCGGTGTATGAGGGGAAAAGGGCACCTTCATGCCTCAGTATATTCCGTAGTCACACATTCTCATGCTCACACACATACACACAGTCAATTATTACCCTTGTGGCCACTAGAGTGCTGTGCTGTATTACAGATAGAGCTCAAAAGCGTCTTTACCATGACATTTGAAAGTTGCACTCACGCCACGGAGGATTAACCCCTGGGATTAGTTTCCATTAATTGTTTATAAAGTACATGCAAAGACAAACCAAAGGGTAAAATACAACATTTTCAGGGCATTGGTTCGAAAGTCTCAATAGACTGGGATTTACCTTTTCTGCCCACAAACCACCCCATAATGATTTCTTTTAAGTTTGGTAGTTTTTATTTTATTTTATTCAAAATACCACCAGTGCTACTTTCATCACATTAATTAAAATCAGAAAAAGCTCAAAAGCACAAAACAAAGCCCATTATATTGCACCATGAAACAGGTTACCAATTTCTTATGTTTCACAAACCATATTAAGGCACCACGTTTCTATATCTCTTTTGTCTGTCTGCTGACTTGAGTTGAGACTGACAGAAGGCAGATCCAAATATGTTGAAGAGGAAAACAGAAATTAGAGAATCAACAAAGACGCATCCCACCCTGTCTCATCTCTGCTCTTCACAGTGTTCCAGAAATGCACACATTAAAGTGCTTATATTATGCTCATTTTCAGGTTCATAATTGTATTTAGAGGTTGTATCAGAATAGGTTTATGTGGTTTAATTTTCAGAAAATACCATATATTTGTTGTACTGCACATTGTTGCAGCTCCTCTTTTCCGTCTTTTGAGCTCTTTGTTTAAGCTACAGAGTGAAGCATCACACTTCTGTACCATCTTTGTGTGGAGTTGCACATGTGCAGTAAGTACTGCTAGCTAGTCAGTTGCAGAGTATAAGGGCATGCCATGCTAGCAGCTAGGCGAGCATTATAATGTGTGTTACAAAGTGACGCACGTTTGTCAAGGAAGTAATAATAATAATAATAATAATAATAATAATAATAATACATTTAATTTGTATTGCACTTTTACAGCAATCTCAAAGTGCTACAGAGCATATAATAATGCAATTGAAAAAATCAAAGTCAATAATTAAAATAAAAAAAAGATCAAGGTCAATAAATAGTTAAAAGGAAAACCTATAAGATATATTTAGTAGAAAGCTTTTAAAAAAAGATGTTTTAGGTCCATCCATCCATCCATCCATCCATCTACGTCCGCTTATCCGGTTTCGGGTTGCGGGGGCAGCAGCTCCAGCAGAGGACCCCAAATTTCCCTTTCCCGAGCCACATCAACTAGCTCCTACAGGGGGATCCCAAGGCGATCCCAGACCAGGTTGAAGATATAATCTCTCCATCTAGTCCTGGGTCTTCCCTAAGGCCTCCTCCTGACTGGACGTGCCTGGAACACCTCTCTAGGGAGGCATCCAGGAGGCATCCTTACCAGATGCCCGAACCACCTCAACTGGCTCCTTTCGACGCGAAGGAGCAGCGGCTCCTCACACATGACTGAGCTTCTCACCCCATCCCTAAGGGAGATGCCAGCCACCCTCCTAAGGAAACCTATTTCAGCCGCTTGTATGTTTTTAGGTTTTATTTTCGTTTTTAGGTTTCATCTGGAGACTGTGGGGCCCTCAGGAGGTCAGTGAGGGCGTTCCACAGCCTTGGAGCAGCAGAAGAAAAGGCCCTATCACCAATGCCTCATAGCTTGGTTCTGGGGGCTTGGAGGGTGTTTGTGGTTGCATACTGGAAGGTGTGTGAGGAGGTGTGAGGGGTGAGGAGTTCCTGTAGGTAAAGGGGGGCATGACCGTGAAGGCACTGGTGGCTGAGGAGGGAGACCTTATATTCAATTCTGAGTGAGACAGGGAGCCAGTAAAGAAATTTCAGGATGGGGGTGATGTGATAACTTTTGCGCAACCTCATCAGGATCCTGGACTACAATAGAGCTGTTTGGAGCAGTTTGTGAACAGTGTTTTCTGTTGGCGATAGTAAGTCTCTTTGGGGTGGGCTTTTTCACTACGTAATCCTATAACATGCAAAAAAAGATATATAACACAATAAAGGAAAGGGAAAAAGCCAAAAGCTCATAATATGAGCAAAAAGCTCATAATATGAGCACTTTAAATCATGACTGGAACATCTTTCAGACAGTAAAGGTTTTTGGCTTCATGTTTGAATGCTTTGTAAATCGACTCCATGCTTCTCAAACCATATCACACAAAAGCAGAGCCAACGAGACAATAATTCCATATAACTAATAGAAAAAAATCTGTTGCATAAAAACCTTTATCATGGCTGATTGAAGTGCCTTTCAAATGTTAATGTCCATCTGTAGCATACAAAAGTCAGAGTAATGTCTATCTATTTGAAAATCATTTGCTCTATTTGTTTTATGGTAGTAGCCAGCTTGTAAAAGCTTCTCCCAAAGCTGATGCCGATGCAGCCATTAATACCTCAAGGAGTAATAAAGTTAATACTTCGGAAGGAACAAACATAGCATACTGAGGTAGCCTTTAATCTAATTAAGATCCAATTAGGCTACCTGTCAAATAACATAACTTTCAGCTAAACGTTTCTCTCACCAGTAATATTTGTTACTAAACCCATTGGACTGACATACTGTAAACCATAAATATATATATTTTTTATTTATATGACAGGGACAGTGCATATTAATATACTGTTCATTACAGTAAATATGTCAGAATTACCCAAAAGGCTGTTTTCACCTGGAGTCCCTGGCCAGATGTTAAAATAGACTCCCTGAAAGAAAAATAACAAAACAAGGAAAGGTTGAGATAAAACACAATTATTGAAATATGGTGCAAGCAGCAACTCGTGGTAAAACATTAATACAACTAGCACGTTAAATAAAAAATAATGACGTTACTGATAATAAAGCTATTAGAAGCAGTTCAAAATAACTGCGTATACCTTAATAACTGGAAAAGATGGGAATGGATCCACTCGTATGTGTGAGCATCACATTCATAGTAATTTAGTTTATATGTAAAATGTGTTTACTGTCTTTATTACATAGCTTTGTGGTGTAATTAGAAATGCAGATGCAGAAGTGGAATTTCTGTTTGTCCTGTTATCTCCAAGTAAAACAATGTCCTAGTAAAAACAAAATGGATCTTGTTGGGGAAAATGTTTTGATATGATGTTTCAAAAAAGAATGTATGGGCCAACACAATAATTATTAATCATATCAATGTAAACATTTTTCAAGCTATCCATTTCCATGCAGTTAACGTTAGTACAACTGTTTGTCTGAATCAATCTATGAAATAGTAATACCAAAAGTAAGGGATAAATATATCCATAGACCTGAGTGGAGGTGGGAACTCTGTGCACTATTAATACCTGCCTCATGTTGAAAGTGAAACCTAGTCCTTTGTTTGCTAAATGCAACATGTGTTATATGAGCAACACCTTTAGATTCCTCAGTATTCCAATCAGCAATGGATGCATGCTTTGATTGTCCGTGTTTGTGGATTACACTTAGAAACATCCATGTTAGTCTCTCTGCAACATTTTTATGGAGTGGAAAGACCCTATCTTCACCTTTTCAGCAAGAATATGTGAATAATTAGCAGCAAAAAAGACTTGCTGCTCTCATCCCGAGGTACTTAAGATATTAAGTGCTTCACACTTTCATTGTTCTCACACATTAAGCGGCAGTATTTGGTCCTCCATCTTGTCTTTGTGATCATTAATCATTACTAACAACCTCCATAAGGTCCTTGCTTAGTTTATCTATGTCCATGCATGTTTACTGGGCAGACTGAAAGCCAGACTTGGCCAATTAGGAAAATATAATAGATAATACAAGATGGAATTAGTGTCATCAGAGTCAGGAGATATTAATGGGTTTCACCAACAACGTCTAAATAGTTGAGCATATTTGGTTGATGAGTTCATTAACGGTAATCAGTTTCAACTGCCTCTTGACACGTGCATGTAAATGAAACATAAGTAGCGTGCCCTTTAGTGTTGTTTAAATTTTCACACAAATGTATCATCTGATTAATTCAAATAACTTTGTGCCACTGATTATCTGCCTGGTCTGTGATGCAGCACCTCATTAGACCAGCACAGCCAGAAGGCATTCATAGCAGTCAAGGGAAGAAGTTATATATTTCAAACCAATATTGAAATATTAAGCAGCATGATCATGTACCAAATATAATTCCTAATTGAATTATCAAATGTATACACTGAAAGAAATTTGAAACTTCAGTACACTTTATGGATGAAAATGGCGAAGTTGTGAAGAAAAATGCAGGTTATAAAAAGTACATCCAATGTATTTTCACATTGTATTTTAATGGCCTAATGGGGAAGGCTTATTTTGTCCTTGAAGCCTCAGGAACTAGACTCAAATGGCATTCATTTGTTTTCTACACTGTCCCTGAGTATTCCCAAGGAGTATTTACTCCACGCATTCAAACTCCAGTGATACCAAGACAGTCACGGCCTCCTGGACAAACAGGATGCCAACAATAGAGTACACCTGTTGGGGGTAAAAAAAAACTCTACACAACTTGCATCTGGAAGAGGGTGTGGCTAAGTCAGAAGAATAAAATAGCCACTAGAAATGTTGTTTTAACAACATAAGTATTTTATTTAAAGGATTGTTGGGTGACAGTGGCTTTAAGTCATGTGTGGAGCATCTAGCTAATAAAGCAAGATGTATCTGCATGTATGTATGTGTGTCTGTGTTTGGGGGGACGGTAACCTGCACGTCACACGCAGATGCCACATGCACGCTTTAAAACATGTGGGACGGGGGGGTGTTACCGCCTTTGACTCTTTTCTTGCTTCCAATGTTAGCTACATGATTGCTGAATATACCAAACTAACTTTTCTTCACTTTCCTGGAGCAGGAGTGGATAGTTGAGGGGAACATCACGACTGTTGGAATAAGGTTGTCAAAAAAAACTATTATGCACTCAAATGAATAATTCACTGTGATAAAATTTTTTTTTAAACTCTTGCCAAATTGCAACCTAGTGTCTTTTGGTGAATGTACCCAAGTCAAACTTTTGTTTAAAAGCATATTTAGGACGGAAGCGCCACTTTTAACATTTACTGAATTATCGTTTTTTGGTCAAATGGCCTTTTGAATGGGAGAGCTAGCGGCTCTTCAATGATAGCATCAAAATCACTATTTTTAAAACACTAAGAAGACATGAAAGTATCACCAGGGGAACATTGTTTGAGTTGACTAAAAAGAAAGGTTTTGAACAACTTACTGTAGCTGTTGGTTTTTCCGTCGTCGTCCATCTCGCCAACTCAAAAATAATCGAGGAAGGAGAGTAAAGATGGAAAGCTCCTAAAGCTTAATACCATATAAATGCAGGGATAATTTGTTGTTTTAACGTTAGTGAAAAACAATATTGACCTTGTAGTTGAAAAACGAGCCTCATATAAGAAAGACATTTCCTCCTATGGAGTCCATTCATTCACCTTCAGAGATTGATTATTTTTGACTGGCAAATATGGCTGTAAGTGGAAACAACAACAGCTAAGTGACTTGTTCAAAACCTTTCTTTTTAGTAAACTCTGTGTACACAAACAATGTTCTTAATGCTGAGTTCATGTGTAGAGACCCTGGTGATATTTTGATGTGTGATGTGTGTTTTAAAAAAAGTGATTTTGATGTTATCATAGAAGTGCTCTTAGCACTCCCATGCAAAAGGCCATTTGACCAAAAAAGGATAATACAGTAAATCTTAAAAGTGGCGCTTCTGTCCTAATTATGCTTTTAAACAAAATTTTGTCTCGGGTACAGTCACAAAAAGACCATAGGATGCATTTTGGCGAGAGTTGCGCTTTAACACCCAGTAAACTAAACAAAAAACAGAATTATGCAGGTCAATTAAGTAGATAATACAATATACTATAGCTTGTAAGACGTCTCACATCCAGGCGGGTGAGGGGGTGGTATTTTATGTTGGATCAAAAATACATGATATGCATATTTTAGAGAGCTGAAAGTTCTCACTCATTCATTACAGTTAAGAGGCAATTCACATGTGAATACTTCATGTGACGAAGTGATCCCATTTGTGAGTCTGCTGTACATTTGGTGCAATGCAGTCCTAAAGGTTCAGCTAGCATAAGTTGAACCTTGAAAGAGTACTTGTTTCTTCTCCTGCTCAGATCAGCCTCTACAGCACTCAGTTTCCCAGCTTGTTAGGCTTGTCCCAGGGAGCTCTGGTGTCTGTTGCCACCTTTGTGTATGATGGAAGAGCAACTGAGGAAGGTTTTGTCAGCAGATAAAGAAACCTTTTAATCACAGATGTGGTCTCAATAGAGAGGCATTGCAGCAGGTTCATAACATGTGGGTCGATGCAGGACCTCAATTCAATTCAATTCAATTTTATTTATAGTATCAATTCATAACAAACGTTATCTCGAGACACTTTACAGATATTGTAGGTCTAGACCACACTCCAGAATTTACAAGGACCCAACAGTTCTAGTAGTTCCCTCCAGAGCAAGCAACAATGCGACCTCATTTAATGTTCTTAAATGTGGAAAACATTGTGAATATATTTTTGGCTGAACAAGGGAAATTAAATATGTAATCCACAAGCAGTCTCAACAAGCATTCTTCATTTTAGCACGGACCTCCTTTTTAGTGCTTGGTTCCAATTTTTGTAGTTGCGGTGGGTGTTTCAGTGCTGCTGTTGTGTGTCATTTTGCATGATTTATCACTAGTGAGATGAATGCTAACACACACTGAGAATGGTGTCAGGACTTGACTTAAAAAGAAATGCTGAAGAAAAATTAACCAAATAGGCTTACTTCTTCAGTGTGTGACATTTATGTTAATTTGAAATGAAGATCCTCATTTTGAAATAACAGCCTTTATTACATCTTTTACATTTTGCCCACCATGGTAGATTTAAGTAGCAGTAGTCATCTAACATTTGACTGGTGTTTGTTGTTTGATGAAAACATGTCAATTTGGGTATTGTTTTTCATGAGACATAATGGGCACAATATTTTACAGTGACATGGCAATGTCTTTGTAGGCGGACCATCCTAAATTCATTCATCAATCTGGGTCTCTTTGTTTAATGACTAGGTGGCTTTTTGTGAAGACTGAGTGCATGTATGGTGGCAAGTCTGTGATTCTGCCTTGGCATTATTTAGAACAGCAGGAGGCACACAGATACATTACACACACCTGAGAAAAGGTCACAAAGAAAAATGGAGAACGGCGACTAATTGCCTGTCCATCACCTTACTAGTCTTTGGTACCACAATACTATGTTACCCAGTCTGCCACAGGCCGAGAACCTTGACTGTGTTAGCAGTACATTAATCTAGTCTGTGTATTTTCCCCAAATTCTTTGTTTTACCTCCTCAGGGAAATTAGAAATACTAGAAGAACATTTTTTTATTATCACGTCTTTAATTTTTGATTTTGTGGTAACATCAAGGTTAGACTATATTTATATTTGTGGGTTTATACTGTCTGCTGAAGTGACGTTTATGAATATGAGTGAAAAAACCTCAAAGCTGTTTTTTGCTTTCCAGATAAGTAATTATGTCTGGAATTTATTGTTTTTGCTTTAAAATAATGCTTAAGTCCTTGATAAAAAAGTGGTTTAAATGATTTACAAGACTTTTTAACTGTAAAGATTAATATGCCCTCTCATTCATCCCGGAGGTTTGTGACCATGTGGCCTGTGAATGGGGACTACATCTCTTCATCAAGGCTACAGTATGTAGTAATGATTTTATTGATATTTAATGATTTATTAAATATTTGAACATTTATATTTAAAATATTTAGAGCACTGAAGAATTCTGCTGCAGATTAAAGATGCAGTATTTATAAAGCAAAAAAAAAAAAATACAAGTATGACTGTTTTGAAAGTCCTCCTCCAGTGCAGCTTCTCAGATCAGAATGTACTACATGTTTCTAGTGTCCTTATTTTGCTATTCTTTTTCTGTATGACAGGCCTGACATTACTTCCAGGCTAGCCTAGCTTCTATAACTCAATGCAATGAACATTTCAGATTAACTGATATTGTTAAATATATATTGTTTAATTGTCACATTTCTGTTGGAACACGTTTGTGTTGATTTTATCATGGTACATAGTCCCGCTATATACTCCGTTGCAGAACTGGAGTCAGTCTCAGGCTGTACCGGACTGTACAGAGACAGTGACAGCAGAGCACAGATCATGGAAGTTTATTAATAACTGGATCTCGGATCACAAAATGGCGGAAAGCAAGTTTCTAGGTGGTGACGTCGCAGGTTTTTTCAATTGGTTTTTGTGGCTAGAGGGACGTTTTTCAAATATAAAATGTCCATGTTTTTTTTCATAATATTCATAATAATTCATAATAGAAAGAGTAGAAAGAGTCCTTTTAGGGCTGCAGGGGAATTTTATGTTTAAAAAAATGGCTTCAAGACTGACTGCACTTCCTGGGTGCCTGGCACAGATGCAGAGACTTCAGAGATCAGAAAAAACGCTGACCAATCAGGGCAGACTGTACTTATTCTAGAGGCGGACTTAAAGAGACAGAGGCTCCAGCAGAGGGTAAATACAGCAGGCATGGGCGGTATGTGTGTGTTTAAAAAAAAAAACATTAACGCATATAAACAAAATACGTAAATAAATAAGTATTTACCTGAAAATTAGTAAATAGCTCTCCTTTACATTAAAGCAGTCCTCAGTTATTTGTCTAAAAAATAGCTTAACCATGTCATACAATGAGCTTCATGTATTCATTACGCAAAAAACAAATACTGGGACCACTGCGGATGAACTTTTAATATTCAGGAATTCACATTATAGACACCAATGACACATACACGGTTTCAACCTAGTCTTGTTTGTAATTCTCCCCCAGGACTCCACTCAATCAACAACATGGCAAGAGCAATTCAGAGCCATCATTCACAAAAGCATCAAAGCATTGTATGTGTGTGTATGTGTATGGAGGTGTAAAGAGTGAGAGGATAGTGGCTGATGAGGTCAGAGAGGTGTGTGCCTCTGTGGTGTTTGTTTTGATTTACAATCTCTTTTGAAAAGACTCTTAACAAAGCCTCACATGTTCAAGGATGTGTTTCTGCATGTGGAGCCAGTGTCCGGGGCTCGTCAGGCACAAAGAACAAAATTATGACAGTTTAATGTGCTCACTGAAGAGAAACATTGTGTTTGACTTTGGCTGTCCTTATCTGCCCCTTGGTAGTATCCTTTCACATTCTAATTTGCTTTCCACTGAAAGGCATATTTGTTATTAAATGATTCAAATGAATACTGCCACAGTATGAGAACTAAACATAAAGAGAATGGTTAAGATTCCACTTCAGGCAATAATGGTTGCTCGCCATTATCTAGAAAGGAAAACAATTTTAAATCAATAGCCCTCACACCATGAAGGAACAAAAAAGCAATCCAATCCATGCTGTCATGTGGCTATTTTTGCACACAACAGGGACTTTAAACCCCCCCACATAGTGAACATTTACCTCAGTATGTCAGTGTTTAATTAGAGTTGACAGCATTACATACAAAATGTGGAAAACTGAGATAATGCTAATGTATTAGTATTGTATTCTACACCTTTCTACTAGTTAATTTATTATTGTATTGGTTCTGGGAAATAGGCAGTTTTGCCACCAACACAAATTGGCCAACAAGCCAAAAAGACACTGGGCAGTCAAGGAGAACAGCAAGCAGGCGTTCAGGCGGAAAGCAACCCTGCTTTAAAACAACGCAAAGGTCTGCATTGGTGGGAAGTGTTGTTTGAGGTACTGGTTAGACAAGAAATATGAGCCAGGAAGTCCAGTCTTAAAGGCTTCTCAGACACCAAAACACACAACAATCATGAGTAATACTGTATGGTAGAAATACGGAATCAGTACCAGTAATCCATCAAAATGTTGTGTCGCGACAAAAGTTGAGCCAGATTTGACCGTGTAAGGTCAAATGGATGGACAATGGTAAAGTGGATTCAAAGTTTCAGTTCATAGTGGCAGCTGGCACATAGAGGGTGCTAAGGCGCTGCCCCTCCTCCTGTACATCAAAATGTACACATTTTTATTAGTTCATTTTATTTATAGACACTTATATTTATACATAGACACTTTCCTTTGTGGAGGTTGCTGGACACTGAACTACCGAGCCATCAAGGCGAGGAAAGCCTGGTCTCGCAAATTTAGGGCAATTAACCTGAACGTTCAACACCACACACATGTCATTATTAGGTTGCACACGCAGGTTGCGTCTAAGTGATGAAGAGATAGGACTCTGGGGCATGTAGATCCTCTCCCCTAAGTCTTGCCTGTAGTGTTTTGATGGGTGAGTGACAGCCTACGCGTGAACGTGAACTGAATCGAGAGTTGAGGCAAATACAACATCAAGCCAACACTTGTTCGCTTGCTCTTGACTTTCCAATCTCACAGAGAGAAGATCACTATCAGATAAACTTATTGTCAAACATCTTGGACCGGCTCAGCGTGATGTTACAATTGGCCAGAAAACTGTGACAGAGGTAAAAAATACAATCGATCATTTTGGAACAAATGGTTTTCAAAAAGGTCATGGCTAGCTGCCTGTTGTGATGCTCGGGCGCTATTCTGCTTTCCTTGCCTCCTTTTCCAAATCAAAGGAACAGACCAAGCCTGGATAGATATGTGCAGTGCTTTTCTGAAATAAAATTTGTAAAAAAGATCCCACATTGAAAATGCCATGAAACTGGCCATGTTTGGTTTATTAAATATTGCAAGTAGACATTCAAAAGAAAAGCATGTTTAGTTCCAGTAACAAAAATTTGTGGTTATTGATTGGGACAAAATGAGCTGTTCTGTCTGTGTTCATTCATTAGGCCTATTTTGACACACAATTATCTCAGTGTATATAGTTATATGTTTGTATCAGCAGAAACTCTTCTCAATTTTTGGCATAATCCCCACTGAAATTCATTCCTTCAGCTGCCATTGGGTTTTCATACATCTTTCTTCTTTGAAACTATTTTGTCACCATTGATGCAGATTTTAACTGACACAATTTAAATCTAAACTTTAAAAAGGAATCTTTCAAGTATTTGATACCAATAGAATACAGTTTGAGTGGAGTTTCATATGATGTTATCCCTTTATCCATTTGGAGGAACCAACATTTCTTCATAAGAGGTACTGACTCATTATCTTTGGTTCACAAAAGTTTGGCCTGACACTAGCAGTTGGGTTGGACCAACTGAGTGAATTTCAGTCCTTTTGTAGGAAATTACATGACAGACGATATCATGATATACTTTACTTCAGGCTTTTGAACAGTTACCTGTTGCTGGTACTCAGATCTGTGAAGTTAGCTAGTACAATGAGCCAAAAACATAAAAGAGCAACAACAAAGCAGACATTTTGACAGGTTACTGCAACATCTGCGCTGTGCAAAAAGAGCTTATTTTAGCCAGTCAGACTGATGAAACAATCCTGATGAAGCTTTGGATCTGCATTGTGAAAAAGTTAAAAACTTCACCCCAGTCCCCTGGGAGCTGCACATTGGATGACATAGTGTGGAAGTTGGAGGATGGTGCTGTTACACCTTCATGTGTAATTTGTTTTACAAATCTGTATTTTATTTCACATTTTAATTACCTATTACATTACCCTAATTACAAAAAATGTAAGTAAAAGTAAAAAAATTCAAATAATTTAAGGCTTCTTACATAACAATTTTTACAGTTTGAGACTGCAGACCTGTGTCCTTTACAGACTAGAGTGTGGATACCTGAACCGAGCCCGACGGGACCCGACAGGACCAGACAGGCTGGGCCGGGTTCAGACAGATATTTAGAAATGATGTTTAGGTTCGGGTCAGGCACATCAGCACGATAAGACATTTGTTGTAAAATGGTGTTGCGGCTCCTTTAAAGTTCCCATGGCTTGAAAATGCCACTTTATGAGTTTTTTTTTACATTAATATGAGTTCCCCCAGCCTGCCTATGGTCCCCCAGTGGCTAGAAATGGTAATAGGTGGAAACCAAGCCCTGGGTGTCCTGCTCTGCCTTTGAGAAAATGAAAGCTCAGATGGGCCAATCTGAAATCTTGCCCCTTATGAAGTCATAAGGGGAAAGGTTTCCTCCCTTTTCTCTGCTTTTCCCACCCAGAGAATTGGGCCCATCCATGAGAGAGAGACATCATGGCGTTCAAACGATCAAAGTGGCAGTTGGTCAAGGCCACACCCCCAGCCTCCACCTTGCCTCCCCTGTTCTCCTCCTCTACAGACCCAGAAATGGCACATGCTAAGGAAAGCTCATTGTGGGACTGGCTCTAGTGGCTGTAATTCTGCACCAAGGCTGAATTTTGTGAAAGAGACTTCAGATATGGTATTAGGGAACACTAAGGTCTATATAAAAGCAACCAAAGAGCACCATGTCATTGGACCTTTAAGAGAGCTCAGTATGTGTGTGTGTGTGTGTGTGTGTGTGTGTGTGTGTGTGTGTGTGTGTGTGTGTCTATGAAAAGTGGGCAGAAGAGAGTTTTCATTAATTTGCTCACCAAAAACGGGATTTTAACCTCAACGTTATTCATTTTATAATGTCTGCCCTGGAGGTAACGAGTCTCTCCTTGTTTTCTGACCATGATCGGAAACGAAGCAATTAGGAAAGGTTAACACATTGAACGTTTTGAATTAAATATTAATGTTAATAAGCTATTTTAATTTAAATAGCTTATTAACATGCACTTGCAACCGTGCACGCAAATGCGCTCATTTGCTGACATTTCCGACTGCCTTCCTACAGTTGCCTAATAAAAGCGGGCTCTCCACACAAACAAACTTTGGCTTAGCTAAATGTGTCATTAGTATGAGAATTTTTTTTTTTTAACTGTGTCGGCTCAGGACGGGCTTGGACATAAATATCTTAATGTCTGTCGGACTCGGATCAGGTTCAGTTCTATTTCGTATAGGCTTCGCCCTCTAAGGGCTACGCTATTGGGTTTATCCCTTCGCGCATGCGCAGTCGTGAAGATTTTCTTTTCCCGCCCTTGCGTCCAGCACGGGCCTCAACTACGTCCGCATTTACTGTATATGTACACAGCGGACCCGTTGTTCGCCTCCCACTTTTCTTCAAACGCCGTATGAAGACAAGCTCAAGACTCTCCAGCGGTGCTCGCATCTGCCCCTCCTGCCGGACCGGCTACATCCTGCCGCCGGACCTCCACCCCGCTGCGAGACCTGCCTCGGCGCCGTTCACGGCCAGGCTCTCACCCGCCACGCCTCCTGCCAGTTTTGTGCCCGCCTGTCATCTAAAGAGCTAAATCGACGGGCGGAAACTTTTCTGGTTTGTCAGGCTGGTGGCGACGGGACGGCAGCTGGGCAGACAAACGGGAATCCGGCGACACCCTGGAACCACTGGCGGACGGCGCTGATTAGCATGAGTCCGCTGGCTCAGTTCTCTCGGACAACGCCTCCGTAACTGGTTTCCCCTCCTCCCCCTGGGAGGATCCTCTTCCCCTGGGAGGATTGGGCCTTGAGACGGCGATTGACGCTTCCCACTGGAGCTCTCCTCTCCCGAACGGCCAGGGGCACCGCTGCGGCCTTCCCTTTGCCTCAGTCGGCTCCAACCTCCACCGCTAAAGCTCTCTTCGCTGACCTGCCGGAGATCATCAGGAAGGCGGCGGAGCTGAGAGGCATAGCGCTCCCAGCGGAGCGCCAGCCCGCCGCGGCCTTTTGAGCGGGATATTTACGCCCAGGAGCAGCCCTTCACGGGCACCGCTCTGGCGCGCTTCGCGGAGCTTCAGCCTTTTGTGGAGGAGGCTTTTCACAGCCTGGGAAACTGAAGGCTCCCGTCTCTCGCTACGCCCGCACTCGGGTTCAAGGCGACACAGACGCGGATTTCCCTGTCCCTCCCTGGAGGGGAGCCTGGCGCCAATTCTGCTCCCGAAAGCCACCTTTTTCGCCACCGGAAGCCCACGCCCCTCTCCCCAAGATCAAGTGTGCGCCCAAGTCACTGACGGGCCCACCAATGTGCTGCCCAAGGGCTGGCGGCACAAAACAACATCGCCTTTCTGGCCTCTGCCGTCTCCGCCATGGCCACAACCCCGGGCGCCTTCCCGGAGCTGGCCACGGAAATTGGCAAAGCCATGACCGCTGTCCTCACCCTTACCACGGCGTCCACGGTGGCGCTGTCATGGCTTGGCAGACTGTGGCCCAGCGAAACATCTGGCTCCACATGTCCCAGCTGCCTGCGGAAGTTAGACGCGAGCTTCTGTACGGCCCCATAGCTCCCGATGGACTACTTGGGCCCCGCCTACAGACTGCCACGTCTCATCTCCATCAAGCGGCGGAGGACGCGGAGCTCTACCCCGGCTCCTTCACAACCCCGCCGTCGCCATGACAACCGCACAAAGGAAGCGCCCACAGCACCTGCTGCGGCTGCGTCTTCCCAAGCTTCGGCTTCAGGACCCCCACCTGGTCCCTCCGCAGCGGCAACCGGCTCCACACGGCCGGCAAGCTACGCGGCCGGAGACCCATGAGAGCGGCTCCCACCTGGTCCAATCCGCCTCCCGAGCCACCCTGCAAGCAGCAAAGACGGTGGCAATGACGGGACGCGGGGATCGCCTGTCACTCCCCAGCTGAGGGTTGGAAACACAACGGCCCTTTAAGGGCCACACACTCACAACTAAAGAGCCGTTTCCTCAGCCAAACAGCCGTTGTTTGCTCTAAACAGCGTGCTGTTATGACAGTCGTTTCCCACACAACACACCAGACCGCTGCTGCACGCGGGCACCACTGCCTCCTCGCTATGCTGGCAGCGGGAATGATCCACCCACGGTGGACGACGCCGCTCAACCACCCTTCCCCACGGCGATGCCGGCGGGACAAGGGACACGTTAACCCAGTGTCCGCCCGCCCCACAAGGCGACGGCTGGCCACTGCCCTTTCGAAAAGCCCTACCATGGGCTGGGCGACACAATCACTGCTCGCCCAGCGGCGGGATGGGCTCTGCGCTCCCTGCTCGCCATGTCGGTGAACAACACTCAGATATGTGCTCGCCCGCTATCAGAGCGCAGCGCGGCATGGGTCAGTTTGACACACATGGACTCATGGATGTCAAAACTGATAACACGGGGTTACACACTCCAGTTTGCCTCCCGCCTCCTTTCGCGGGCGTGTTGAGACTACTGTATCATCCCTAGCAGAGTCAGACGCTATGACGTCGGAACTAGAAGGGCTGCTGTTGAGCGGAGCTATCTCCCGTCCCTCCAGGAGAGGAGAACGGGGATTTTACTCTCGCTACTTTCTCACACCGAAGAAGTCAGGACTGCGTCCCATCCTCGACCTGTCACAGTTCAATCGATACATCATGGAGCGCCTTTCCACATGCTAAATCAAGCACGTGTTGGAATGTGTGCGCGCCACGAATGGTTTACGTCCGTGGATCTGAAAGACGCTTACTTTCACGTCCAAATCATTCCCAGGCACAGGAAATTCCTGCGGTTCTCCTTCCAAGGCCCGCTTCCAGTACAACCGGCTGCCGCTCGGGTACTCGCTAGCCCCCGCACCTTTCCAAGTGCATGGAAACAGCGCTCCAGCCTCTACGAAAGAGGGGCATCAGAGTCCTCTTTATTTGGACGATCTGCTCATCCTAGCCCTCTCGGGAGCAGGCGGTGCTACAGACTATGGAGGTTCTGCAGCACCCGCAAACGCTGGGTTTTGCCATAAATTGGCGAAAGAGCGCTCTAGTCCCAGCACAATCAATAGTTTATTTGGGCGTGACATGAACTCGATTACAATGAGAGCCAGGTTATCAGCACCGAGACAGGTTGCCCTGACCTCTGTTGCCCCGCTTCAGGCCACACACAACAGTGTCAGCGCTGTCAGTGATGCGGCTCCTGGGCATGATGTCCGCGGCACACACGGTGGTTCCCCTGGGTCTCCTCCACATGAGGAAGATCCAAAGGTGGTTTCATCGTCAACGGCTCGATCCCGTTCGCCAAAAATGGCGAATGCTGTCCATCCCTCATTCCCTCCGGTCAGACCTGTCATACTGGGGGAATCCCCGACCCTGTCTTCCGGGTTTCCTGGGCAGAGTGACGCCATATGACGGTGTACACCGACGCGTCCCTCACTGGCTGGGGGAATGTGCGAGTCACAGGTGGTGGGAGGGGACTGGCCTCCTCCCCTCTCCCCACATAAACTGCCTGGAGCTGTCCACGGTGTTGAAAGTGCTGAAACACTTCACCCCGGTGGTGACGGGAGACATGTCGTCGTGCGTACAGACAACATGACGGCGGCAGCGTACATAAACCGCCAGGGCGGCATACGCTCAGCCCAACTGCTGGAAATAGCCAGACGCCTCCTGCTATGGGCGCACAGTCATCTGCTGTCTCTCAAAGCAGTGTATATCCCCGGTTTTTGAACCGGGCGGCCGACCTGATGTCGAGGGGAGGGCCCTCCCACAACGAGTGGAGATTGAATCCCACTATTGTTCAAACGCTATGGAACAGGTTCGGGGAAGCGGAGGTAGATCTGTTCGCTTCACGAGAGAACACACAGTGCACATTGTGGTTTTCCCTGAGCGCGCGGGACAACCCTCCCCTTGGCGTAGACGCCTTCTCCCACCAGCCCTGGCCCAAAACCCTCCTATATGCTTTCCCCGGTTCCGCTGATACCTCGCCTCCTGGAGCGCATCCAGGAAGAGAACCTGTCGATTGTTCTGGTGGCACCAGAGCGCACGAGCGCGTCCTGGTTCCCGACCCTCGTTCTCAGTTGCTGGTGGCTCCCCCTGGCAGATTCCGTGGCAGGGAGACGCACTGTCGCAGCTGAACGGCGCAATCTGCCACCCCGGTGATAACCTAGAGGCTGTGGGGCTGGTTGCTGAATGGGAACGCTTACAGAGATTGGGCTTGCCCCTGCCGTGGTGCGCACCATCCAGGGCTCCAGAGCCCCTTCTACCATAGCATGTTACGCAGGACGCTGGTCAGCTTTCCAGCGCTGGTGCACAGAGAGGGACGCGGATCCCACATCGTGTCCCCTGCCTCTTGTGTTGACGTATCTCCAAACTCTGGTGGATAGCGATTTGGCTCCATCTACAGTCAAGGCTTACGCAGCAGCCATCTCGTCCTGCCACGAAGGCTATGGTGAGAGGACAGTTTTTGCGCATCCCCTGGTGAAGCGTTTCCTAAAAGGGGTTAGGCGCAAAAACCGTCTGTTCGACCCCTCACCCCCAATGGGACCTTGCTCTAGTGCTCCGGGCTCTGGGGAAGCCCCCCTTTGAGCCTCTGGCACAAGCTTCTCTCAGAATGCTGTCGCTAAAAACGGCACTTCTCCTTGCTCTGACGTTAGCAAAAAGAGTGAGTGATTTGTGTGCACTGTCAATTTCCCGTCATGCCTCTCCATTAGAGGGGACGGGCGCAGCCACCTTACAGCCAAATCCCTCCTTCACACCGAAGATTCTAACTAGTTCTTTTCGGTCGAGGGTGTTTTCCTCGCGGTTTTTTCCCCCGCCTCATGCCAACGATGGAGGAGGCTTCCCACCGGTTGTGTCCAGTGCGTGCTCTTTCTCAATACGTTTTACGCACGGCAAATATCAGGAAAACTCAGCAGCTGTTTGTGCATTATAGAGAACATTCCCAAGGATCAGCCCTCTCAAAACAGCGTCTGTCTAACTGGCTGTGTGAGGCTATTACTCAAGCTTATAGCATGGAAGGGCAGAGCCCCGCGACATCCGAGGGCACTCTACGAGGGCTCTGTCGGCGTCTGCGGCTCTTTTTAAAGGCATGGCAGTAGCCGACATCTGTGCGGCAGCCTCGTGGGCTTCCCTGCCCTTTCATCCGTTTCTATCTGCGGGACATGTCTGAACCTTCCATGTCCAGTTCAGTTCTGTCCACAGTCAACGACACGTAATGCCGTGTTGGATGCGTGCAATAAAAAAAAAAAAAAAAAGAAACTGTTCTACTGTCTCACCACTCTCATTCTGGAGTATTCTTGGTGAGACGCAGTTCTTAATCCCATACATGATCATAATCACGTTACATGCACGGAGATAATCATGTCACTCCGTCGCATGCACAACAGGGCTATTCACGCACAATTTTCCATTAATGATTAACTACTGCCATCATGTTGCAGGCCTTATGAACTTTTTTCAGGCCACGCCATTGGCATGGCAGGCTTGATCAGAAGAATGACTGACTGAGCCTACATTGTTGTAGGGAATGTGGTCTATGTTCGGCTTGTTGGCCCTGTGTCGCAGGTGGCATAGACTACATCAGCTTCGCCCTAACCCAATAGCGTAGCCCTTAGAGGGCGAAGCCTATACGAAATAGAACGATAGTTACATGGGTAACTCCAGATTCTATTAGTATAGGCGTAGCCCTCTAAGGTACGGGCCACCTGCTCCCAGAACATTAGTTGAAGAAAAAGCTGATGTTTTTGGGAGACGAACAACGGGTCCGCTGTGTACATATACAGTAAATGCGGACGTAGTTGAGGCCCGTGCTGGACGCAAGGGCGGGAAAAGAAAATCTTCACGACTGCGCATGCGCGAAGGGATAAACCCAATAGCGTAGCCCTTAGAGGGCTACGCCTATACTAATAGAATCTGGAGTTACCCATGTAACTATCGTTACTGCTCTGTTGGACGCGGGCTGGGTTTAGAAAGAAAAATGCTGCCCACTCAGCACTCTATCACAGACTACCAATTCATGTTGGCCTTTTTTTTTTACCCTCCTTAAACACATATTAACTAAACTGTAGCCTAGTTGCCACATGCAGATGTTGTAGGACTAATTAATATCAATATTAAAGTTGCAGTTGAATATGAATCAAGATTTTGCATAATTGTCACAATCAATGTTGTTTGATAAGAGGGTTGAAAACTCCCATCACAATAAAGCCAGTGTTTAGCATGACTGTTACAATCCATTTTTAAGGGAATAGTACATAATAAAAGTTGCTTCTAAATACAACAAAATGGCTTTACAATCCCCAATGGCAAATGGCAACAAGTTATGTAATTAATTTTTGTAACTCTTCAACCCCAGGAACGAGTAGAAAATGTTAACTTTGCTCCAGCTAAAAGTGAGTTCAGGCCCTGGAGCTCTTCAACAATTAATTAGAGATTTCTAATGATGGAACCATAGTTATGAATAATCCATATGTCAAACCACAAGAGTTAGCATAGCCTTGAAGGAGATCAACAAGTGGGCTTAATTGCTATTATTCTTATTCTTATTTCATTTATTTATTTTGCATCCAGTGCTTTGCTACACTTGCTGACAAAATCTGTTTCATTGGGTAACTTCAAGTCTCACATAAATAAACAGTTTAACAGTTAGTCTTGTTATCACAAGAGAACACAAGTCAGGTTCTAGCATGTCAAATCAAGGGTTGCAGATAAAATTTAAATAGAACAATCGCTACCAGGAACTGGAACTTTTTTACATTAGCTATTTGATAATTTTATAGCATCATGGAGTGTTTTCATATTACACTAACATCACAGGAAGGATTACTGTTGTGGATTATAGAGGGGCTGAGTCATGTGTGGGTAGAGCAGGTAAGTAGACGCAGAAGTGTTGCTATGGTGTTAGACTTAAAAAGGACTCTTTATGTATGTTGCTATGGTGTTAGACTTAAAAAGGACTTTATGTTTCAAGAGATCAGACTTGCGTGGGCAAAGTCTGCGAAATTGTCATCCATCTGACCTCCAAGCTCAAGTCAGCTCCTAAGTGTTTCACTGTAAGAAGAGTCAAGAAAAATCCAAAAGGAATGGTTAACCACACATTTACATCAGTAAAATGACCTTCCAACAGTTGAAACCTAGTTAGAAACTTGTATTGTCTTTTATTAAATTTTCAAGTAATAACCATGTCATAACCTTTGAAATTGTCAACTCACCAATTTGAAGTTGATGAACACATGAACTCATCTAAAATTATAGTAAAAATACAATAAAATGCAATTACTCAATGCAACAAATTTGTGTTTAAGCTTTAATTTAGTCTCTTTTACAATACTACTGTTGGAAACCAGTCCAACCAGTCCCATTAAACTTTGTCAAAATTGGAAAGGAAATATTATCAATTCCAGTATTTCTATTAAAATAAACTCTGTAGCTTTCAAAACTAAGAGCAGCCAAATTAGAGTAGGGGAATGGAGAAATGGCAAAAAAAATCCCAATTACCAGAAATAGGATGATGATTTTGTGTAGTTTATAAATTCAGAAATCATGTCTTTGCTGAAGTAAATACGTTATCAAATTACTTTCTGACTACTGCAGACACCTGAAGTGAGCATCACAACCCCCATAGTTTAGCTCTGGTAAGCAAAAGCAAAGGCTTCAACACACACGCAGTTCAGCTTTTTTCTTCAGAAAGGCAACCCGGTGGGTTGAACATACTGGCTGATATACAGCATGTGTATAAAAAAGTCCCATTCTAACAACTTTCAAAGCAAAGTGTGAACCAACTCAGTTCACAAATTGTTTGCCCTCTTTGCCTCGAAACTCTGTGTGCTTGCAAATAACCCTTTTAAGAGCCAGTACCTGAGAATGTACCCACCAGATATCTGGACTCAGTCGACTCTTCTGACTGGATTTAAGAGTTTGGTTGATGCAGAGAAGAAGTCCCTAAAAGGATGTGATAAAGAAAGAAGGGAAATGTTTGAAGTTGCTGTGTGCTGTGATGAAGTAGAAGCATATTTAGTCTAAGTAGTTTTTTTTCTGCTGGATTATCTTATTTATATTATGCTCTAATGATTAAAATGATTAATTGTACTGAGCTTATTAGATTCCTGTGTGAACATATGTATGCAATCACAAAAGTGCATTGCATTAAAAGTGGCAACAATGGAGCACAATACCATCTCACTTTGATTTCCTGCTGCCTATACAGAAGTGATATTACTTCATACTGTCTCTCTCTGCACGCTGCTGCTGTTCCTCAAAGTCTGATAGGATCTTGACATGGTCTAAATTAAAAAACGAAATTCACCTTTCTTTGAACGCGATTCATTACTTTACTCCAATACGTTTTTAGTATGAAATGTAAATTGGCCAGGGTCCTGTCACTTTGAAATGTTTATTTGCTACATGGTCTGACTTATCGGAATATAGCTTCCAATGACTGTGAAATATTACCACGTGTATATTGAGACCTGTAACAAGGATTTCATTCATAAAAGTACTATTTATCTGTTGAATGTAGATGTTCTGACATGATTATTGTTTTTTAAACGAATATGATGTTCAAAGTTCACATGCACAGAGGCACCAATGATTAACAACCGTATAAAATGCAGAGACAGCCATGCACGCTAGCGTGGCCCCATCATGTTTTTAAGTATGGAAGCATCTTCTTAAGCACTCAGAATGATTAGCTATTGCATAACGTGAAACAGCGCCAAAGGGTTAAAGCCCAGTTTTAATGTAGTTCAGGCATTACTGGGCTTCAGTATTGGGCTGTATTCCAACAGGACAATTTAAGAGAATTACTGAAGGCACTTTAAGTTGTCAAGATACCCATTCCATCAATGAAAGCCTAAAGAAACATTGGGTTGCTGAAGAGAAATGCACCCACACATGTGGGCTTTGTTCCTTTGCGGCATGCATATTCTAAATTACCTCTCTTCAGCTAAAACAGGACAGCTAAATGTCACTAAGGTAGACAACTGTATGTGGCTACATACTCTGTGTTTCTGTTGTGTTTATGAACAGTAAATTGTACAGTGTGTGGGCAGAAGTACAGGAATTCACCATGACATAATAACAGCAGCTACTTGTTTTAATTGAGTACATTTATAAAGAGCTCCATCATTTGGAATCATTGGAAGAGGTGAAAAGAATGTTATTTTCATTTGGTGAAATAAACAGTTCTTTCAGTTATGTGTATGTATGTGCATCAGCTTCACTGCCATCATCATTTTCTGCAATATCACGAAAAGCTAAAAAAACATGGCAATGAGAGTTCTCAAAGACATTTTGGCATATGGGTACAATTTTGGAATACATTGTAGAACACTATGTGACTTAATTGATTAATCTTCAAGGCTGTGCTGGTTATTGTGTCCTTTGGGACAAAATAATTTATATTCAAAAATATTTTTGTTATGTACATTTTTAAGGAAATAGTGCTCAGAACATATATTAGACAATATGTCTACAATTGCAAGGAAGTGATTTAAATGGTTTATGGTTTGGCTGGCTGATATAATGCTCTATGATTGATCTTTTTTATACCCAGATGTTTAAAGACTTGCATAACTACGTTAAGACAATGTGCTGAAAAATGGAGTCCAATAATATTCCTAAATTGTATTTTGGCTTATTACCAGCATTGTTTCACACTAACAGAAAGCAATATATTGACTTTAATGCACACATATAGTCTCTGTCTGTGTTTGCAGTCCTCGGTTTATCCCACTGTGTAACACAATCCAATAAAAACAACTTGTACTTACAGTATACAAGGAAAGGTGATCCATCATTGCAAAAATAAATAAATATTACTATCTCACCTATTGTATGCTACTTTAGATGCAAGGTCTTTGTCACTGTGACTAGACCTAAAATATTAGAGTTTGTTAGACACTGTCTGACATCTTAATGATATTTCCTATCTGAACATTCAAGATTATTTCAAAATTTGGAACGGGTTGGATGTTGATAGAGTTCCAAAAATACAAAAAACATGAGATTGTTGGCGCTGCCAATACCTCATTTGTACCAAACTGTAAATGATAGTTAGTGGTTTAACACCATCAAAGCATAAAATTTCATTTTTAAGTTACATTACAGTTGTTGGGGTCAGGGGAAGAGACACAACTGATATCCATTTTATGGAGTTCTTTGGCAGGTGATGTACACACTAATTTAAAGTTACAGTTGGACCAAACCCTCAGAGGACTTATGGCCCTCTGATCCTTGTGGATCGTCCTCAGAGCTCAGAGATGGATTAACTTTAGTTTAAGAATACCATTTGTGACTAAAATTCAAAGAATATGCATACAAATAAATGTATTGCAATTCATGAGTTGTATTTGAATGGTGTTAGCATAATTATATACAGCACATTAAAAAGCTGTGTTTATAGGGTGTACTAGTGCATAAATGAAAAAAAATGCATAAAGCCTACAGGGGCCTCCAGAGGGAGAAATCTGCTAAATGAGCTCTGCTTGAGGCTAGCAGATTCTGGCCGTATCAGCCACTACTAGTATAAAACTAAATAAAAATAAAGAATCTGTGATCAAACTATTGGCTGTCAAGTTGTGTGTTTTGGTGGAACATGTGTGTGTTCAAAAGTTGTTTTAGTCGTGCAACAGAAAACTCAGATTGGACAGATAGTCTAGCTAGCTGTCTGGATTTATCCTGTAGAGATTTTAGGAGTAGTAAACCATAGTCCTCATAAATTCACCGGAGTTTAAAATTCCAACACAAACAAAACGGAAGGTAATGGACATTCAGCAGCCGAAAAGAGTGTAATCCGTTGGAATATCCAACAGCAACGCAACAATCCCAGAAGTGGAACGTTGTGGATATAGACTACATTGGGGGTAATATGGCACCAGGTTTTGACAAGAAAGAGGAATGTGTGGAATAAAATAGATGGTATCTTGGGTAGAACTACATAATACATACATACATTTTTTAACTGTCCATTGTGAGTTGTTATAATGCATATCAAAGAAATATGTGACATTCTCTTGAAGGCCTTCAGTCTTCTTCTTCCTGCTCGCATGCAACCTTCCACTAAAATGTTTCTCATTTCCTGCCAAAGAACAACACATTTTACAGTTATACAGACACCCAGATATTAGAAAAAGTTGGCCTTCATTCTTTTCAATACACAAGTCACTGTACCCGACCTCTGTGCTGCGTTCAAGATTCAACTGCTACAAAAGGGGATTCTGTTAGATTGGCCAGAACAGCTGAACAATTTCCTTCATGCCTATATATGCATATGTAGACTGAATATTTGGATTCAGTTAAGAGCGATGTGTGGGAGTGCTGCATTTGCTTGCATTACAGTTGTTTTTGTTCTTCATTGGGAAAGCCCAGCCGGACCTCATCAGCTTTCTGAAACTCTGGCCGAGTTGATGGACACCTACTGAGCATAAAATATTCAAGCTCTGTGACACCATCTGTGCTGCCTCATTAAAAACAATATTATCATTTCACAAAACAAAAGGTTCTATGCCACACCTAGTGGTAGAATCATAATATTATTTGTTCAGCTTCAACAGCACAATGACATTTGTAAAAGTGCACTATTATTCAAACACTAGATATTTTAAAAAGGACAATTTACATTATGAAGAAAGGTAAAGCAGAGATGTACAAAGGGTCAGTCTTGCATTAACTATAAGAAGATATTGTTAGTTACCAAATGATCACTGACATGGAGACTCAACAAAGGAACACCATGGATATATGAAATATAAACATTAAAATATTTCAACAAATGAAACATTATCTCATGTTATGTAGTGTCAGCTAAGATAAAATGATTTGATATCCTTTCTGTTTTCAACAATGTTTCATTTTTGCCCTTCTGTGTTGTGAATAAGCAAGGAATATTTGTACATTGTATTTATCATTGAATATTTCCATAGGGTCTGGTGTGGTTACTAAACAGCTGTTCTTTTGACTGCCACTGACTATAATCATCAGTAGAACAACTGCTTTTTTAATTAAAGTCTTTTGCTTAGAAATGCCTCAAGCAGCCTCTAATCCCAAAGCAGCATGTTGTTGAGAATAGGAATATATAGTTTTCAGGTCAAAATAAAATTCTCTGGTTCCTGTCAGAATCAAAGAATTGCAAAATGGGTGTCGCTTCTTTAATGCATTTGTGCATTTGTGTAAACTCCCACTATTCTTTCTAAGTGTAATTTCTTAGAAGCAAAATTAACATTACTAAAATGCAAACTATGTAGACATAAAACAAGTGTATGGAAAAAGAATTAAGATGAAAAATGTGTTACTTGACATGGACATGCCTGACAAAAACATCAAAAACATCATTAGTAGCTGTCTCTGCAACCAAAGTGTAAATGTGTAGTAAGGCCAAGTGAACAGACTAATACACGTCCCTTTTCTTCATAGAGCTTCAAAAGATGATGGAATGCAAGCTTTAATAGAGGGGTTTAAATTAAGTAAGTAAGGTTGTGGCCCTGCAGGTCTTGGAGCGAGATTCAAAGGCTTGGAGTCTACAACCTTAAAAGCCCTGTGACCAAACCAGAGCAGAGTTTATCAGGAAGGACAAGGAGGAGGAGAGTGTGGGACGAGTGATGTGTGTGGGGTTGGATGAGGTCAGTGAATCAAGGAAGCACAAGATAATGGAGGGATTTTGAAGACGACCTGGAAAATCTTGTTATAAATGCCATATAGGACCGGGAGCCAGCGTTAGTGCTGCAGAGTGTGGGCAAGGCGTTCACTGGGTCAGAGTGTACAGACTGAAGTTTGGGCATACTGCTCCCTGTGTAAATACTTCAAAGAAAACAGTGGTGTTATTTATGTTAAAAACCATGCATTTTGACTACAGGGGAACGAGTTCATCATATGCCCTTAATTCACAAAAAAATTAATCTACTGTGTTGATGGCATAATAGAGATGAGGATTATCTTGTGTAAACTGGCAACACATACATGTGTGATGAAAAAAAGGCTAAATCTAGGCAGTTCTAACAAATGCTAAAAGTGCCAGACCACTTCAGATATGGATTTGGCTGTTACTATTATTATTATTATTATTATTATTATTATTATTATTATTATTATTATTATTATTATTATTATTATTATTATTATTATTATTATTATAATAGTAGTGACAGCCCAGAGGCGAGTTCTAAATGGCTGTATAGGCTGATTGTGAAAGCAGTCCATAACAACCCATAATTAATTTTTTTACAAAAGAAAACAAGGAAGTAAGGTGTCAGAGTATACTAGTGCCAAATTCCGCATAAGGAGGCAAGCTGGGGTGGTGGACTTTCATTCAGAAGACTGGGGTTCATGTCCTGTATAAAATCATAAGTCAACTGTTACATTTTGAAACTACGCAAGTTTTTACAGACCTAAGTCTGTAACACAATGAAATTCATGACGTCATCTTACGTCCTCATTTTAGTAGTTTTATGTGACTCATTTTAAACCCCTTCCTGATGTTTTACTAAGCCAAATTAAGTATTTTTTGCCTAAACTTAACTAGTTCCGTTTCGCAACGTTATCTACTTGATTAAAACTGCGCCAGTTAGGTTAAATAGAAAGCTAACATGATTAAAATGTCCACTGCGGTCACGTGTTACGGTTACAGCCACTGTGTGACAGTAAATAGAACGGTAATTTGTGTCGTTTTAGGAGTCGTTGACTAGATATATTCTGTTGTGTAGGTATGATCATATAAAAATTGTGCCTAAAAGGTAGAAGAGAGCTGATCTACAGATCAATTGATATCCAATCAATAGAGCAACTATCAGACAATTCCTACAAACTGCAGAGAGATCTTCAATATTTTGAAGGCTACGGATCACAACACAATTTTGAAAACACAAGTAACCACACTATTTCCCTAATAAGTAATATCCCTTTATTTAGTAGGCTATGTTGGCTTTTCTGCTGTTCACCATTAGCAAAGCCTGTGGTATCTGTCTCCCACAATTCCACAAAGTGACATCATTAATGTCACTAATTAGATGTTAGAAAGACAAATGTTTAGGCAATTGTGTGCTTTGCATCTACTTTAAATAAAGTTTTAACAACTGCAGTGGCCAGGCACATGTAAAATGAAAACAGCCAATAGAGATGAGGAGAGGAAAACACATTTCTGGCTAAATCAGAAGTACACATTTCAAAATGTGCTCATTGTCTCCTATTACAAAGTGAACAGCCTATCATCAATGTGATAAAATGCAGGGGGGAATGATTTTACAATATGATATTATGGCATAGTAAAATGTACTGTTACCAGGAACAATTTCAACATCAAAAGCTAAAATGGTTCTTGTTATTACCCATGATGCCAAACTCCTCATCGTTTTCAGCCAACAAACAAAAAACAGCCTAGTATTGAATGGTTTGTGCCAAAATCCTCAAGAAAAGGGTTGACATTTTTGAAAATGTGATTTATTAGGTGGTTGCCAGGCAACCTTAAAACTAGAAGTTGTGTGCTCATTTTGACCGCCAGATTCCAAACTCTATAATCTCTCATGATAAATACCTAATTGCAATATTAATGCATGTATTGTGTTACAATGTCTTTGGAAAAATGAAATAACACAAATATAAACAATTTAATGAGTTTAATTATACACTTGAGTAGCCCAGGTGTTTCAATAATTCATGTCATGGCATAGTAAAATGCAAATATTTCATAGGCTACAGTCAAGTATCTTATTTGAACATGTATATCCTAACCTAACACTGCCTCCGTGTTGATGTCTGCTGGGCTGTGCAGAGCTGCTCTTTTTTCCTATAAACTCCGCTCTCAGCTCCTCTGCTAGTTGTATGAACTTCCTTCAGACAATTTTACTACTGGTGCACTCCTTGTAGAGGATGTGTGCAATGACTCCAACCAGTTCAAGGATGTCTAAAGTTATATGAACACGTAGGCAGTCACCGGCCATCAATAGGCTATACCGCGCCTTTCACAGAGCGAGCGCCATCTGATTCAGAACAGAGTCCATTCACGGGGTATTTATCGTGGTAGCCTACGTTACAGACTCTAGCTTTGTCTTTGGCCCATCGGTGATGCCTACACTTGTTGCTCGCATAGACAGAAATATAGACGACCAATAGACCCCATTGTTCTGGACGGAGACCAGTGAAGGATTTTAGAAGCACTTTTCCGGTGATTTCAAAAACGTTTAACTATCTATGATTGATTAATTACTAACGTTAGCTCAAAACGCCATTCAACTGACAGCCTTTGTTGTGTTTGATGCTAACTTCTAGCCATCAGTGAACAAACTTCGTCCATTTTTACTGCGTTGACGTCTTATATGCTACTTGTCACAACGTGACGCATGCTCAACTCACAGCTTCACTCGTTGCAAAGTGACGCATGTGCGACTCAAATCTGCACTCGCCTCACATTGGGCAGTGACAGAGAGGCTTACCCATTACAGATATACATACATAGACATATGTCTTTATATGTCTATGGGCTTACCACCTTGGTTGCTCGACACCACTTATGACGTTTCTCTAACAGAGATGCTGATAGTTAATAAGCAACCAATATGCATCTTCAACCGCACGAAACAATACCACGAAAATCTGAGCAGTCAATATGACCGTGTATGGCCAAAATAGTTAAAAGTGATTTTATTTTCTTTGCCTTTTGTGTAATGTACTGTATATAAAAACAAGTTTAAATGAAAATATAGACTCTTTCAGGAAAAGTCAGTTACCAGCAGGATTGTGTTTTTTATTTTTAAGTTATTACATATAAATTTAAAAACGGTCAAAATTACCGTTATAGCTGTTCTATTGTTAAGGCAATGACAAGACTCCAGAAAGTGACTGCCTGGCCAGGAAGTAGTAAAAAACCCAATGTGTTGTTTTTACACTTCAGTGTTGTTTTTACACTTCAGTTTTTAAATTTGGAAAGATAGGTATGATAGCTGTCTCCATGTTTCCAGTCTTTATGCTAAACTAAGCTAACTGGCTGCTGGTCATACAGTAGCTGAATATTTATTGTAATGAAAGTGGCATTAATCTTCTCATAATCAACTCTCAGTAAGAAAGCGAACAAACACATTTCCCAAAATTAAATTTCTTTAATACCTAACGTGACATCCTCACACAGACTTTATAATTTAGTCTCATTGCTCTCAATTTCTCCCATGTTAAAACTTAAAATAAATGTGTTAAATAATAAATAAGTGTTTCTAACAACCATAGACAAGCCAAATATACAGTACTTCCCAGCATGACAACAGGAGACAGCCAGAGTTAACAAGTGGCTAGTAAATAAAAATATCAGTAACAAGTTACTTTTCTGCCCACAAAATACTAGCCTGGTTGACACCAGGCCCTTCTCAGATGTAACTGAGAGTGGGTTGGGGAAGGTTCATTCGCAGCTTATTTCCAAAGGGGCGTCACCAAGGGACGCCGCACAAATGCTTCAGGGCGCAATTGGATAGTCCTTCAACCAATCAGAACAACGATCTGGGTGACGTAGCAGCAACAGCGGCATCAACGGGTTGCTGCGATTTGGTGGCCGTCATGTTGAATGTAAACAAAAAGCTGCTTGCTGTCGTTGCACTATCATCATTGTGTAAAGCCCACCTCAACGGTTGTAATTGGTGCCTCGATTTGGAAGAATTTGAAATGGGCTTAAATGGGCTCTTGGCCAGACTGACTTGCAGAGCAAATCTCAAATTTGCTGGAAGTTCTTCAGGGTTTCCCAGGCTAACAAAATACTTCTTTAGGACATCAAGATGAAGGAGCTACTATACCACTGTGACTATAACCAAAACATGCATGCAAAAAAACAGATATAGCAGAATAGCACATGAATCAAACAATGTAAATACATTCATATTCCATGTGAGTTTATCTTAACATCACAAACAATTAAAGCATTTGTTTACAAAAGTAGAATTTGATAAGTTTTTATCGTTTTAAAGGTCCCATGACATGGTGCTCTTTGGATGCTTTTATATAGACCTTAGTGGTCCCCTAATACCAAATCTGAAGTCTCTTTCCCAAAATTCAGCCTTGGTGCAGAATTACAGCCACTAGAGCCAGTCCCACAATGAGATTTCCTTAGTATGTGCCATTTCTGTGTCTGTAGCTTTTGAGGAGGAGAGGGGTGGGGGGAGCAAGGTGGAGGCTGGGAGTGTGGCCTTGACCAACTGCCACTTTGCTCATTTAAAAGCCATGGTGTCGCTTTCTCATGGGTGGGCCAAATTATTTGGGCGGGCAAAGCAGAGAAAATGGGGGTAGCCAGATCGGCCCATCTGAGCTTTCATTTTCTCAAAGGCAGAGCAGGACACCCAGGGCTCGGTTTACACCTATCGCCATTTCTAGCCACTCGGGGACCATAGGCAGGCTGAGGAACTCATTTTAACGTTAAAACAAACCCTCATAAAGTGGCATTTTCATGCCATGGGAACTTTGAAGGAGCCTCAACACCATTTTACAACAAATGCCTTATCATGCTGATGTCCCCGACCTGAACCCAAACATCATTTCTAAATATCTGTCTGAACCCGGCCCGGCCTGTCTGGTCCTGTCGGGTCCTGTCAGGCTCGGTTCAGGTATCCACACTCCAGTCTGTAAAGGACACAGGTCTGCAGTCTCAAACTTCTTTTATTCAAAGAAGTACAGAGAAGAGGCAATGCCATTGCAGTGTAAGGTGACTTCAGGTGTTTTGAAAGGCATCTCCAAAGAAAATGAATTATTATTATTATTATTATTATAATTATTATTATTTTTATTATAAAAAAAAATTTAAAAGCCATTATTAGAAATTTAACATGTAAAAATTGTTATGTAAGAAGCCTTACATTATTTGATTTTTTTTTACTTTTACTTATATTATTGCAATTAGGGTAATGTAATAGGTAAATAAAATATGAAATAAAATACAGATTTGTAAAACAAATTGCACATGAAGGTGTAACAGCACAATCCTCCAACTTCCACACTATGTCATCCAATGTGCAGCTCCCAGGAGACTGGGGTGAAGTTTTAAACTTTTTCACAATGCAGATCCAAAGCTTCATCAGGATTGTTTCATCAGTCTGACTGGCTAAAATAAGCTCTTTTTGCACAGCGCAGATGTTGCAGTAACCTGTCAAAATGTCTGCTTTGTTGTTGCTCTTTTATGTTTTTGGCTCATTGTACTAGCTAACTTCACAGATCGGAGTACCAGCAACAGGTAACTGTTCAAAAGCCTGAAGTAAAGTACATCATGATATCGTCTGTCATGTAATTTCCTACAAAAGGACTGAAATTCACTCAGTTGGACCAACCCACTAACATTTTAAAACTAAGATTTTACTTGCCATACCAGCTCAGCTTCAAAAGATCACAAGATTCCCAAGGAGGTCGAGGACTAACAAAAGGATTGTTTGGTGCGTTTGTGCCATCTTTTCCTATAAACATCTGATGAAAAATCTGCACAATGAAAAGCTGATTTTGACACATGAGTTAAGACTCTCTGTAACACAGGGTGAATGTAAATTTAGCAAAGTTTATCACAATGAGGAATTTAAATGACAACAATATGTTTTGGCAGATAAAATTATCATTTCAAATGCCTTCCTATTCAGAACCCCTCTCACCTTCATGACCTCCCCCATAGCGTAAAAGGTCCTCTGAATTTTAAATCAGCAATACGAAGATCCTTGTTGTGAAAAGGTCACAAGGTCTCATTTTTCATTTAGCCTTTGAGACTGTCACTGACTACCACATTATTATTAGCAAACCAACTTTAAGGTTTAGTAGGAGTTCAGTGCCTCAACATGCATTAAACTTTTGGATGTCAATTTACGTATTTATTGAAATGTATCATCTTTATAATTCAAATGGAATGAAAATGCCATCTGTGCAATAAAACTTTCATGATTTATTGATTTAAAAAACTGGATAAACTGCAGACCTGAGCCTTTGATGAGCACAATCACATCCCATATTTTCAACTCCATCTGCCATGATGATTTGCCAGCTTTTATACACCGACTTGTTTTTTTCAGCATACATGTAGTGTCTCATTCCAAACTTTTGCCAAAGCAATATCTTTCTGTGGTACAGAGTGGACAAGTAAGCCTGTCTTTCGAGAGCCAATTTTCTTTCTGAAGTCATGCGCGCGCAAAAAAACATCACTGCCAGCAGCAAATTTCACTAATAATGTAAATTCAGCGCCTAATTGGCAGCACACCAGCTGTTTCTCATCAAAATAATGAGTCTGTTTTTTCTTTTATGAGATTGTTATCTATCTTATTCAGACACTGAAAGCCCAGATTCAGTTTTTGTGACTTTCCATTGAAGCAGTGTGTCCTGATTCGACTGCTGGAGGCCAGATATATCCAGTCTGAACATGCCTAATGTTGCCAGCAGCTAGAAAAGAGAGAGGGTGGCTTTTACCACCAACAGGCAACTCACTGCTCAAGACATGTTGATAAATTTCCTGCCTTTGTTGTTCAAGACAATATAAACCCCATTCATAAGTCTTCTACCTTGTCTTCATCCTCTTTAATGGCTCACTGCACAGTTTGATTGTATGCAGATGAGGAAACCTGATGAAGTCAGTTTTTTGTGCACATGCATAACCCCAAGGTATTAGATATGGCACTTGAGTGCGACTTATTAATGATTTCTGGGACTCCAATTCTTACATATGCACCAAGCAATATAAAAAGGTTAATAAGTATCTTATTTTCTCAGTTCAAAAGAAGGTAGACGTGATCAACTTGCAATTCTTGCTGGGTATTAAATAAAAGAGCCTTCTGGCATCATGCTAAATAAAAAGTGAGGAGATAACTAAAGTTATTGCAATTTTTTCTGAGGGCCACAAGAATTTGTGTACTAAATCTGTCCATGTACTGTACATGGTGTATGGTGATCCAATCTTGAGATGTTTCACTCAAATGTTAACCCTAATGGTAGGGCAAGAGAAATTCTTTATGGGTTTTTTGCCTTTTAATTGATAGGACAGCTGTAGACCGGAAAGGGGGGAAAGAAAGGTGGGACAGCATGCAGCAAAGGGCTGCGGGTTGGAATCGAACCTGGGCCACTGCGGTAATGACTGAGCCTTGGTACTTGGGGCGCACACTCAACCAGGTAATTAGGGCACCCCGTCAGGGGGTTGTATCCTCTGTGGAGAATGAATGCCAGTACACAATTTTATGGCAATCCATTTGATAGTTGAGATATTTCAGTCTGGACCAAAGTGGTTATCCATAAAGCCATGCCTCTCGTGTGGCAAAGCTTTGGCATAAACTAGGCACTAACTCAAATGTTCTGGATTTATAAATGTAACGCATTTAAAACAATGTTGACACTTGCGGTGTAGTGCACAAACCTTACTGCCATCCGCAGTGAGTTTTCATGTGAGATTAGATACATTTCAAAAATTCATTTAGAGCGTCATTGGTAATTTTCTTCCACAGCACGAGAAATATTGCTAAGTGATTGCACGGATTGCATGCAGTGATGTAGGCACTAAGCAGAAGGTTCACATCCTGTAATGTGATTAATTGTCACAGCATATGTTGCCTCCATTTGGTTTCTCAGTAGAGTCATTTATACGTGACTCACAGACAGCTTTTATTTGTTTGCATGGAGTTTTGATAACTTAACATGTAAGTCACTGTCCCTCCAACAATGACACTTATATTTCTAATCATTGATGTTGGTTATGCAATAGAAAATGATTAGCCACTGAACAAGATGCTCATGGATAACTATTGTTGTTAATTAATCGCAGTTTGTTCTACTGGCACTTCTAATTATTGTTCCTTGTATAATGAATTGATTACTGCACAGGAGCATATTCTATAATATGTTGTGGTTGGAAGTTCCTGGCAATCACTTTTACAACATAAATCTCCAAAAGTGTTGTTATGCATAGAAATAAGAGGTTTAGACTTTTAATATGATAAAGCAGGCTATTTGTATCTGGACTGGAAATGTGACAACAACCCAACGGCGGTTCGTAACATGTTCACGAAACTTAATCTATAGATTCATGTACACGGACATGTTTATCTCGTTATTTTCCTGATGGTCAACACGTTTTTAAAACTAATGTATTTCAATGGGAAGCATCTTTCGTGATCACACCACGATTCTTTCTACCAGTCAGGCTGCAGCAGAGAAGCTGTATACAGCTTTGCTATTATTGGTATTTTATAACCGCTGTTTTATTCACCAGATCTTATCATGGTTTAAATGTATTTCTTTTGATGTTATTATTTTGGTCTTATTACCAGGGAAGCTGGATTGTTTTGTTGTTTATTGATATTTTTAAAACTATAACGCTACACCTTTCAACATTTATTTTATTATTATTATTTTATTTATTTTACATTTATTACTTTATTTAAATGATATTATTTCGGTCTTACAATTGTTTTTTTTTGAGAGAACACTATGATATGGGCCGAGCAGGATGCCTGCAAAACCCATATCCCACAATGCAATGCGGACATTCATATCAGAGAAATGGACAGCTATAAGCGGGTCTTTAACAACAGTATCGCTTCAATCTTTATAATCAGTGGTTTTGTCACCAGCAAAAACAAGTTGCTCAGTTTTTGTTCCAGTAAGCACTGTAATAATGTAAAAATCAATGGAATACTCCGGAAATGAAGCAGAAATTACCGCTACTGTGAAAGATTGTTGCACGTTGCACGTGAGAGTTTTTACAATAAAAATACCATGATTAAAAAATAGTGTTTTATGCTAGCACTTTGATTTGCCTTGTCGCAGAAAAATACTAAATTAAAGTGTGAGTGTTTAGAATTACAGCCTAATGGCTTGTTTGTCTAATTTTCTAATTTTGCAGAATGTTAATAACAAAGACTAATGGGGAAAAAACATGAACATATTTATGTTTGGGACTTTGTTTGATTTCACATCACACTGCATTATTAGTAAATTAAATTAATAATATATTTTTTTTAATAATTTATGGTAGGCCTACCATATTAATTATTATATTCAGAAGATGATCCTCATATCAATCACTGTGGTTACACCTTGTAGCCATCCTAGCCTTTACTGAGACTATTTTTTCAAAATTAAGAAGGGACTACTTTTAGGAAGAATTTTTAGGAAATTAAAAGGATAAGCAGATTGTTGCGATGTTTTTTGTTCACAGAGTAAGATGTATATAGCTTTGTATGGGTATATGTGCATATTCAACATGTTCTACCTCAGCCTAGTGCACACAGACACAAGTTCTTCATCATATTCTGCTAAAATAGAGACCTGTGTGCAGTGGTGCCATGCCAACAATCTCATTCAACCATTTCACAAACTGAGGAGAGCGTCATGCCATGGGTCAGAGTGGTAGAGGTCATAAATGATGAACCAATCCATCAGCTCTGTTCCTATAGGCACCTTGGTGTTCATATGGGCAGCACCATGGGCTCAGTTTGGTTTGAAATGTGCTGGGGACAGAGACGCATTCGGAAGTGAATTTCCAGAAGTGCTGGGTAGAATGATGCATTCTTTTTTTCTCTTTTGCCCAGGTCATATTTTGAAAGACGCTGTCATGTAGCTTACTAATGTAAATGAATAGAAAGATGGTTTAATGTACCTAAACAATGATCAATGATTACCAAATTTCTCTCTCATATTGATCCTCATACCGACTGAAAGCTGTCAAAAAAATTGAACCCAAAAGTCCAATTATTATGGACGTTATCTAATATTATTCTGCTTAGATTCCTATTGTAAGGAAAAGCTGGTTTAAAACAATGATCACCAGATTTGTCTCTCATATTGCTCCTCAAAACCACTGAAAACTTTCAAAAAATCTAACCCAAAGTCCTGTTATTACAGACGTTATCTGACATTAAGCGTTTTTGCTTTACATTTTCAGCAGGGCAGCGGAGCAGCTGTGGGTTGACTGCCTAAGGTTCTCATGGGCTTTATAAGTCATAATGTGAAAACTTAACATGGTTTAATGTACCTAAACAACAATCAATCATCTCCAAATTTCTGGTTCATTCTTCGACAGTTTTCAGTGGTTATGAGGAGCAATATGAGAGAGAAATTTGGTAATCATTGATCATTGTTTAGGTACATTAAACCACGTTAAGCTTTCTCCTCGCCATAAGTGCCAATGACGAAGAACACAATGTGAAAACTTCCATAATTGTTGGATTTTGGTTTAGTTTTTTTTTTTTTTTTTTTACAGGTTTAATTGTTCATGACAAGATATGGCCATCACAAATTTGGTGATCAGTAGTCGTTGTTTAGATACATTAAACCACTTTAAGCGTTTTCACGTTAGCGTTTTAGAATGTCCCGACGGGCCGTGTTGAGAACAGTGGAGCGTGTAACCAGCACAGCAGCAGAGCGGCTGTGTCTATGCCTGTGGGGATAGAGATTTTTATGGCTTTGTTGGCATGTGTCGCTCAAGAATTATTTGTGTTATGAACTTTATTTTTTTAACTAAATTGAGCTCAAGGTTTTCAAAAACAGTGGTGGGTACAAAATGACTCATGACAAAATCTGATGGGTACGAGTAACCACCGTCCCCACCATAACCACCATAACCACCAAAATCGACACCTGCGGGCAACATCTTTCGCTGGAAGGCCAGTGTTGAAAGTGTGTGTTATCAGTCAGAGCAGACACTCACGGTGGATCAGAGGGTTTATGTTATACAAGGCTGCATCACAGAGCATATATTCACAGTCAGAAAGCATGACAATATCTAAAAACATCTAATTTAAAGCTTGCTTGTCAGGGGAATGTCATGGAGGTTGTGGAGAGGAATAGAAACCAGCCTCTCCAGGCTAGCACCGGAAATATGGTCCAATCTATCTTTGTAAATTATATTTCTAAAAAATATTTCTAAACTATAGGCCTAATTTGGACCTACCTCAAGTAAAACTTTAAATAATGTTGCTTGAGGCTGCAGGGGTTGTGCAATAGCTTCACAATAATACAAAGTGTTGTGTGTGGGTTGCTCTTGTCACTGTTTGTGAAAGATGAGCAATAGACTGTAGCTGTGTGATGTGCTTCAGTCTGGCTACATATCACTTTGTTTGTGTTGTTGTTTTATTGTGAGAATACTGTATGTCAGCTATATGATCAAACAATATGTCAAGTGTTATGTGTGAAGCATTTGAGCGCAAGGAAAATATCACTCTGTGGACAATAAAGTATCACCTACAAAGAGGTCTCTGTGAAATGTAAAATTTGAAACGTTGAAGTAGGATTATAGCAAACACATTGTTGAAAAAGTCTCAACTTGGAGAATAACATTTGCCAATCTGAAGAGGATGCTTTACTCCTGCTTTGAAATATTGACCTCTGAACCTTGAACCCAGTACATGTATGAAGGCTTGTCATTTAGCAACAGAAGGTGCTACACACATAGGACCAACTATTATAGAAAGCTCTGAACCTCAGCTGTCATGTAGATATGGTCACCAAACTGTACTGACTGTAAGCACTGTCAAATATGGTAATAAGCTATTTTCACCTATTTAACGATTTTTAAAATCAGATGACACCAGTGTGTTCCCCATCCCAAAAAACCCCAGGGTGCAGCCAAATTTTACACTACCAACTTCTAGTTATGAGAAATATACCAATATATTTTAAAACTACAACTCCCACTAGAGACACACCATAGAACCTGTTATTAAGCTAGTGTACTTGTAGTTCTTTGGGCTGGGTGGGTGGACTTGTTTGGCTCCTGTTTCTGCTGTCTGCCGTGAATAGGCTTCATTTCATTTCAGATTGCCACCGCTCGCCGGCCGACCAACAGAGAAAACAATACATGAGACAAATACATGAAACCATATTTTATTATTATTATTATTGTCAAAAACAACATTAGGCAAAAACATCAATTTTATGAATATTATGTATTTTTAATCTTCTTTCCTATACGCTGAGTGGTAAATACTACACCACTTCCGGAGTATTGTTATTACAGTGCACAACTTACTGGAACAAAACTGAGCAACGTGTTGTTGCTGGTGACAAAATCACTGGTTAAATATATTAACACTGAACCGATACTGTCGTTAAAGACCAGCTGATCGCTGTCTGATTCTCTGATATGAATGAATAAATGAATAAAAATGTCAATAAACAACAAAGCAATCCAGCTTCCCTGGCAATAAGACCAAAATAATAAAAAATATATACCACAATAATATCTAGTGAATAAATGTTGATTTAAACAGCGGTTATAAAATGTAAATAATAGCAAAACTGTATACAGCTTCTCTGCTGCAGCCCGACTGGCAGAAAGAATCGTGGTGTGATCACAAAAGATGCTTCCCATTGAAATACATTAGTTTTAAAAACCAGATAAACATGTTTGTGTACACAAATCAATAGATTAAATTGCGCTAAATTACGGGTTGGTGACAAGCTACTCTTCTGCTGTTTAGATACCACAGAACAGCCTAATAGCATTTCTTTATTTTTTCAGCAATATAAAAAAATTGACTTGACTCATGGAAACAGAAATATTTATTTTCCGTTATTGTTAGAAGAACACGAATGTGATCTATTCATTCAAGTTGCCCTTTCATTTTTGGGATAATTTGAAGTAATTCCTTTATTATCACAAATGCATTTGCAGTGCACCATGCACAATTTATTGTCTTCCTCGTCTGTGCATGCCAAATGCAATAGAAGTAGCCAACCTTGAGTAGACCTGCATAATGTCTTCTAGCTGAAAATTCTATCGGGCCTTATAGGACTCATAAAACATAATACTGAAAATTGAAGTGAAGGTGACCCCAACCTCAGTGCAGTCATAATAAATTGATTTTTGCATTTAAAAAAGCAAATGATGGCTTAGTTGAATGCTGCCTTACATTTTTAATACTTCAAGGTGCCATATTGTTAAAAATGAGATTTTCAAATCTTTTGTGACTATACAGCATGTCAAGGGGCTGTACAAATAATGTGAAAGTATCAAAATCCTCAAACCACAGAGAAATGCACACAGCCCAGATTCAGAAATTGTGCCTGTGATGTCACAACTGTGTGCTATTTTACACTATTAGGTAAGGGATAATGTAGAGCGAGGTGGTTGTTGTTGTCAAATACAACCCTGACAGGGTGATCAGGAGTCTTGAATTAGTCTTTGTTGTAATAAATATATTTATAAAATGGCTTGGGTGAATTTGCTTGATAACTGATCATAACTAAGCATAACACACCATTGCCATGCATAGCAGAGCGTTGTCATGGATGCAGTTCTGTTCTGGTTGCAATGGAGGTGCAGCGACCCGGAAACGCTGACCAATCAGCAATAAATCTATGCTTTTCAGACAGATAGTGAATGCAGGTATATTCACACAGATAGTATATTAAAATAATGTGTTTTTTAAACAATAAAGCATGTTAACACGTTCCAGTAGAAACCCAAAATACATGTTTCAAGATACAACAGTACATCATTGTTGACTTTTTGTCCACACAATGACAAGAAGAATGTCTATGGCTATAAGTGTGTTGTTACTTTTGATGCAACATTTCAACTCTGTGGGCAGCAGTAAAGTTAACTTAATGTTGTCTATTTCCTTTAGTTAAAGTTAAGCCGTCCCACATGCCTCAGTAATTTGACACAGTAACACAATAAATATTAATGCAAGCTGAAAACACATTTGCCAGGAGCAGTAGCAAACAATCTGTTTTGAATAATAATCTTGGCACTTTTTGTATGTCAGCTAACTTGTTTTGTTTACCTCATATCAGGCCTTATCCACAGATCATGTCAATAGTGACTGTCAAGCTTGAGTTGCATGACAGCAGCTCACTTCCTCACTGAAGATATAGGACCAATCAACTGCTGTGAGGGTATTAAATATGTTTGTGCTGCTTGTTAGATGTTTTATGCAAAATGTTGTGACGGAAGTGGCTGTTTAATAGATTTGTGATTGTGTATTTGTGTTACCAAACAAAGGGAATTACTGCAAACAGTTTTCATTAAGCATATTGAACAGACCCACATCATGCCGGTAAACTGAGGAACATTTCACACAGTAAATAAAAGGCAAACTACCAGAGATCCATTTGAAGCAACCAGCAGCATGCTTGTTCGTCCAGTTTTTAAAAATCTTTTTAATGAGATTTTTTTTTACATTTGGTGTGATATAGCATAACCAAATACTCTAAGGCATCCTGTGAGACTTCCATTTGGACTTTAATTTAATGCCCAAGCTGTTACAGATTGGATGTTCAAAAACAATGAAAGAGGAAAGAAAATTTGTAGGTGACAGAGAAAATTGTATAATTGAAAATGAAATCATGGAGCCCCTAAAGAGGCCGTACTAATTTGCATAATAATGAATACTCATGTGCCATTGTGTAGTCTGGTACATGCTGTTTAACTACACTAAGGCCTTAAAATGGTTTGTTCCTGGGCTTTGAACCTCTCGCTGTCCAGCTGATGACTTTGCACTGAGCAGAATGACAGGAAAATAATGAAAAACCATCTCTCTGACATCAGAGTTCTCTGTAAATTCATTTGAACACATCTGGTTCCCTGGAGTGTCTTCAAGTGATGCAGCTGTAAAATATGTGGGGGCGACACTCGTTAATGGGGAAGAGCACAAATGGCTAATATTACCCATCAGCCAGCATTTATTTTGAAATGAAATGCGCTTATTTGTATACACAGTCGGCTTTCTCTGCTCAGGGGACAACTGAAATGATATCCTAGCAGCGGAAACAATACATCTAAAATGTACCTAAATGTTGAACAGCTGACTAAAAACTGCTCATCTAATTTATCAATTAAAAAACATGCTGCATGTCTGCTGTTGGCAGGTCAGTTATTCATAATGTTGGCAACAAGTGTTTTTTGTCCTTTAGGATTTCAGAATGGCAGTAGTTCAAAACAGAATCTAAAAAGACAAGTCAGGTCTTTTTTTGAAGAAAACTAAAGCAATGCTTCGACATTTTGGGAAATACCTTTATTTTGTCTATTGCCAAGAGTTAGATAAGAAGTGCTATCAACCACTCATGTCTGGAGGTATAGTTCCATACATGCTGAGCAAAACAGGGTTTTGTATTTGTGGAAGGAGCCGGTGGGCTTTTCAGCTGAATGCCTCCATATGCTGCATACCTCACACATGAGAGCTGCAGGCCGGAAACAAGGCAGGAGCTGTTCTCAGCGGTCCTTCCTACATGCTGCTTTTGTCTTTGGGGCTCTTGGGTTTGCAAGAGACTCTAAAACTCATTCAGCATTAAAACCCTTCCACTGTTTCACATATAAACTTACTTACACTCACCTAAAGGATTATTAGGAACACCTGTTCAATTTCTCATTTATGAAATTATCTAATCAACCAATCACATGGCAGCTGCTTCAATGCATTTAGGGGTGTGGTCCTGGTCCAGACAATCTCCTGAACTCCAAACTGAATGTCAGAATGGGAAAGAAAGGTGATTTAAGCAATTTTGAGCGTGGCATGGTTGTTGGTGCCAGACGGGCCGGTCTGAGTATTTCACAATCTGCTCAGTTACTTGGATTTTCCCGCACAACCATTTCTAGGGTTTACAAAGAATGGTGTGAAAAGGGAAAAACATCCAGTATGCGGCAGTCCTGTGGGTGAAATGCCTTGTTGATGCTAGAGGTCAGAGGAGAATGGGCTGACTGATTCAAGCTGATAGAAGAGCAACTTTGACTGAAATAACCACTCGTTACAACCGAGGTATGCAGCAAAGCATTTGTGAAGCCACAACACGCACAACCTTGAGGCGGATGGGCTACAACAGCAGAAGACCCCACCGGGTACCATTCATCTCCACTACAAATAGGAAAAAGAGGCTACAATTTGCAAGAGCTCACCAAAATTGGACAGTTGAAGACTGGAAAAATGTTGCTTGGTCTGATGAGTCTCAATTTCTGTTGAGACATTCAGATGGTAGAGTCAGAATTTGGCGTAAACAGAATGAGAACATGGATCCATCATGCCTTGTTACCACTGTGTAGGCTGGTGGTGGTGGTGAAATGGAGTGGGGGATGTTTTCTTGGCACACTTTAGGCCTCTTAGTGCGAATTGGGCATCGTTTAAATGCCACAGCCTACCTGGGCATTGTTTCTGACCATGTCCATCCCTTTATGGCCACCATGTACCCATTCTCTGATGGCTACTTCCAGCAGGATAATGCACCATGTCACAAAGCTCGAATCATTTCAAATTGGTTTCTTGAACATGACAATGAGTGTGAGTGTATTTACTCAAGCTACTTTCCTTGACTGAACAATGCCTTTATTGTGAATGAGTGCGTCTTAATTATTTTCTGAAACTATAGGTAAAAAACCTTTCATTTTCAGAAGTGTGTAGTATGTAACTACCTCACTGGGATGTAACAAGCAACTAGCTTTTGCCAGCAGCAGATTATTCATTGGATCATAAAGCAATACCAGCTGCTACCCTTAGTTGCTGATTTGCATGTTCAACACCTTTGTAAATGCTTCATTTGGAAGTATTCAGAACTCTTCCTGGCACACTCAATAGCACCACAGAGTTCAGTTGAGTACATTTACAACCGTAATTATTAAAAATGCTGCTTTGCAAGCTTACAGTAGCTGCTTTTTGATTCCTGAACATTAAGCCTCTCATAAAGCCAGGAGATTTATTTTCCTTTTGGCTTCTTTACAGTCCCCCCAGCGATCTAGTCCCTTGATTCAAAATGTTTTCCTCTGAGAGAAGCTCTTTCAAAGAGTGATGTGTGATTATCTCCCCTTGTCACAATCTTAATCAAAGTTACGCTCAGACATACCGGGGCGTGAGCACTATGGGGGACGCACAGATGTTTCACATGGCAAAAATCAGGTGTTAATCCCATTCTGCCTCAAACAAACAACATGATGTGCAAGAAGTAAAGAAGGCATTTAAAATTGTACGAGGCCTGAAAGTGCTTCTCTGGGATTCTATTTAAACTTTTACTTGCAACATAGGAGTATCGGTCCAACTACATCCGTGTTTTAACATTGTTCAGTGTCACCATCCAGGTTTTCATAATACCAATGGAGTATTAGTAACAGCGGTTGGCAAGCATCATGAAATAATCCAGAGGGACCTGGACCTGTCAAACATACAAACACTATCTTCTGTGTCAATACCTAACTAGAGTAAGGTGACGTTAGGTCTCTTCAGATGTATAAGACACTTTATAGACCGGCCAAGATGAGAGTGGTCTGTTTACATTTTGTGACAGCAGCTCCAATCTCTTTTGCATAAACTCACATATTTTTATGACTGAAACAGCTTGCATGCTATTGTCACAGAACTGGAACTATCTAAAAACCCTGCAGAGCTTTCTGTGCCAGCTTAATATTTGTATAACATTTGTATGGCCAGATGACAATGCTGACAATTTGTGCTGCACAAAACTCACATGGTATTTGATTGTAAGTATCATATTTGCACACAGGACAGGGAGAAAAACGTAGTTGGAGTTTAGCTGTGGCAAAGGTTAATATTTACTATAATCATTTTATTGCACAATAAATCATAGATTTAAAAAAGTGCTTTAAAGGGTTTCACATAGATTATTGAAAATCCATTTCTTCTACTCCTAATACTATTAACTAACAGTGTTCTCCTGTAGGTAGTTTTAGCATTCCTGTATTAATTTTGCAAACTGGTAATTTAAAATGAACAAAGTCCAAAATAATGTACAATATAATATGAGTTCATGAATAAATTCCTGTGTTAATGAACAGTAACTAACATGACAAGCTAATAAGTTTATGAGGGATTTTGAGGAACTCCAAAACTATACTATAAAAATATGTGTATGCGGTTGAGTGTATGTTCCTGCATTCCTATGTGTGTGTGTGTGTGTGTGTGTGTGTGTGTGTGTGTGTGTGTGTGTGTGTGTGGTTTTATGGCCTTATAGATTTAAGAACAACACCTACAATAACAGCTGAACATGTGCCCATTGTGTGAGTACACTTCTTTTGGCCTCTTCTCATCTTCACAGATGCAATGCCGATCAAAAGAATGAAGCCAGAGTTTATCAAACAATCCCTTTTCCATGCACCATCTGTCAGAAATCATAGGCCAGCTCACAACATTTGACCCTGCTCTTTTTATTGAAGAAATTCTTTAGTGCAGTAATGAAAAGTTTTACAGGAACTGAGGGAAGTATTTTCTCTAAACACTTTCCAACCTCCACTGATCATATACTTCACAATCTGCTCTGCTTTTTTAACGTTACGTGAGCTAGGGAATCATTTAGACAACATAGTGTAGGCGGATGTCCTTTTGTCGGTATGCAGAGCATCTGTGTGGGCTGCCTGCTGGGCTCAGCTCTCTTATGGATAGGGCACTGGAAGGCCCAGGCTCCCTGGCTGCAGTCAGATGGATGCAGACTGGTGGGCGCCTCAATGCTAACTGCCTGCAGACAGACACACAAGCAGCGGCTACAGTGTATCAACACTTGGTTTAAAATGACTGCGGGAGTGAAGTAGATATACAGCACATGTGTGCCTGAGTCCACTTCCCTGGCCTCTGACCTGCCATCAGTCTTGTTACATCCTGTATGATGAGTCAGATGTTGTGAATGAAAGAATCAATACTGTGTAGGATGAGGAATGATTTATAAGCATTTCTGCAAATAGTATTGCCATCATTTTATTTGTTCTTTGTACTGATTTAGTTTCATAAAATTACATGTACAAAAATGAATGGTGATAATAATTAATAGTTTTGGGATATATGCTTACTTGTTTTCTTGCTGAGAGTTTGATGAGCACATTGATACCACTTACATACGCCAGCAGCTGGTTAGCCTGGCTTAGCATAAAGACTGGAGACTAGATAGCAGGGCTGTCTTTATATTAGCTCACATACTTACTACTAAAGAAGATTAAGAACTTAAATGGACAGCACATCCTTAACTACTGAAAAGCCCCCCCCCCATACTGTACATATCTATTGGTATATTATGACATTTCAGCTGATGAAAGATGGCAACAGTTCTACCAGATGAATAATTAACTAGTAATTTTTACCCCTCTGGGGCATGAAGCGACTGCCAGCATGTGTGCAGACAGGTGAGAGGATTCTTAACTGTATAAAGGATGCCATTGAGTCAGAGGATCTCATGGTTTCACAGGCATGCAGCCAAGCTTGTTAATAAAAGGCCCAAGTAGGGAATTGCTCTGCATTCAGAGCACTCTCAAATTTGAATAATTCAAATGCAGAGGTATTGTAAAGTTTATGCTACATCCCAAGCCGCTGTAAAATCATTACTAGGGAGAAATCTAAGGAAATGTTCTCTATAGTAGGCTTCTTAATGAAGCAGTCACTATCTTAGGCAAATATATTGTCATCAGCTTGATGGAAAGGACATGCAAAGAAGGCACTTTTCTTTGACTACAATGCCAAATTGTCGTGATATTCAAATTAAATCAATCTGTCACAGAACCAAATCCAAATTGTATTTGTTGACCGTGGATAAATTGAGCTCACAAGGCGGAACAAGCTTTTGAATCATGCATGCAGTGCAATTTTCTTGGGTGCTCTGTGTAAAATACAGGTATTTCCAGTCTTGCCTCCAAGCTAATGGATAGAGGAGGCACAAAAAATGACCAAAGCATCATGAAAGTACCAATATCAGATAGTTTCATGAAAGTACCAATATTAGGTATTTTCATGAAAGTACTAATAGCAGGTATGTTCATGAAAGTACCAACATCAGGTATTTTCAGCCTTTCTTCCATCTAAACCATAAATAAACCTTGTTCATTCCAGAGTCACAGGGAAGAGGCTGCATGTCACAGCTGTTGGAATAGTCTTGTCTCTTTTGTAAGGCTTTTAGTGTAGGTGGTGTGTTTATCCCACCGGTCACGCTGAGGCAGCCACCATGGGGCCTCAGCCCTCCTCGCTGAGTGTTGGCTGAGTTTGCCCACGCTCTGCTCTCCACTGTGAGCTGTCTTTCTCGGTACCCAAGCTGTCAAATATCTTTATAGGAAACATACAGGAGAAGGGGCGCCGATAGAGTACATCATTTTCATTAAATTACAGAGCATTTACGACCCTCGCATCAGCTTTTTTTTTTTTTCTGGCTCTTAGGTAACTTATGAGGTCTGAGGTCTGACACCTTGACTGCTCCATAATGAGCATAGACACAGGCAAAGCAGAGAAACAATTAACTTCACAGAGGGTAATACCTTGGCTTAAGCGACATTTCCCTACCCCTGCATAGCCAATAACAAGATAAAATCTCAAATTGGTCTTCTTCTCTTAGGGGACAGGGAATTGATAGTTGAGCAGAACTAAATAAGTTTCTAACCAGCTCAACCCAAACCTGCGTAGCTGGGTGAAATGAAAACCAATCCAACCAAGTGATGACTGTAAGTGCCCTCCAAAGTGCAATTTAAACATGTTGTACACCTACAGCAGGAAATATGAGCTCAATTATTATCTCAAGCAGTTTATCTGTGCTGACTAAATATTCAAATGAATGCAAATGGTACTCCCACAAAGGTTTGTCGGCTTGGGATCAGTGTCGTAACCTAGTTCCACTCAGCGCTCTACCTAGTGTTTATGCAAATTATTCTTCAGAGTTAGTTACTCATTGCAATTTTTGGTTTGTGGAGGCCAGGTTAAACTGGTTCCTGCATATATATTTCTCCTTCTTTTTATCGCTCTGATCTGTCCTTCTGTCACTGCTTATTATTGTCTGCTCAGTAGAATTCTAGATGAATTCATTAAATGCAAAGTCTCACAATTTTTCATGAAATTGTATATTTCTGTATTAACATTCAATGGTAGAATGTAAATCGGTAAGTATTGTTTGTAAACAGAGAGAGAGAGAGAGAGAGAGAGAGAGAGAGAGCAGTGGTAGTCGAGAGAGGTAGAAAGTATATAAAGAGAGGAAGCAGGGTTAATAACAACAAAGCAGTGAATCAGAGGAATAAAATGTAAATCTTTGATTGCTTATATTGCCAATATTTGATGACCTGGGAACGGGCTCTATGCACATTTTTTCACAATTCTGTTCCTCTATGTACTGTATCGTACATAGACTGATGACAATAAAGTGTCTCTTACCTATTATTAACAGAGCCAAGGAGCAGGTGCAGAAGTCTAATTTTTTTCTCAGACCACTTGAATTAAAATGTCACAATTTATTTCTGTAATTAATAAGAAAATTGTCACTGGGTCAGTCATTTTCTTTACTATATAAACATCTTTTTTCTTCTTTCTTTAGTTTCATTTTATTCATGTGCTTGTTAGCTGTATACAAGTGTGTTGGCAGAGAAGACTGGACCAATAGCACAGACATTAATTCCATGTCATGTGCAGTCACTTCATAGCTTTCGAGGGTGAAACATTCCATCATTTTCGCTGTGTTTGTGTGTTGCTGTGAGGACAATACCAAGTTATGTAAGTAGGGCTGTTAAAGTCAACAAGCACCTTTTGAGTGCAGCTTCCTATTTCTCCCACATAACATTATCATTGGTGAAGCAACTGTAGATGTCGGCTTCACTGCTTAGCCAGTAAGATGGATCTCCTGCACTTCACTGACAGCAGATATTCCATTATATCAACCAGCAGTCACAGTCTCCTCCCCTAAATTATTGCCAGCCCTGTTACTTGCCTCAGCAGCAAATTGGCTTAGCCAGTAAATTAAGGATTTGAATACATTCCATCTATCTGCCTCCTTTTCTTCTGCCTGGACTTCATTTAGTGACTTCATAATATTTTTATTTGTAACAGTTGCTCAAGATTCACATGAAGTCTTACTACCCTCTTCAATGCAAAACAAGTAAAATTGCCAGATTTCCAAAGCAGAACTGCTGTCATTTTGTACTTTTATAATTCTGTATTAGAGGTAAGCATACAAAAATCTACATTTTAGTTACATGTACATGCTCTTAACTGGGTTGAAATGTCTAGGTTGTTGGTTTTCTTAACTCCTTAGCTATACTTGTACTTATTCTGTGTTGATGAAAACAATACCTGGTGTGTCCTAGAAGCTACAATTTCATGTGTGTCGTAGCACTCATTAATACCAGAAAACATTATTTACAGTTATGTTGTATCAATTTCTACTTCCGCTTTATGTTCATTGTTTCTTAAGTAAATTTCGTCTTTTATTGTAAGATAGTTTCATAGCAAATTAGATAAAATGTATCTGTCAGTCTAGTTTAGTTTGTCTAATGTTTGTGTATATAATGCATACTAATTCAAACCGTGTTAAACAATTCGCCAACAAAAAGATCGTTGTAAGGACATGAACATTCAGCTTTAAGCTCAAAGCTCTCAAAAGCATCCGTTTAACTGAAAATGCTGTAAGGACACCCAAATGCAAAGTGACAGAACAACAAGAGGTTTAAACACTGCTGTGTAAACAAACCTACAGTACTGCAACCTTGGATTATATGTAAAACCTGTTAAAAATCTGTCAAATATAGTAGATTTTCTTGAAACGCACAATTCTGCATCAATAAATCCATTCACAGGGTGACAAGACACCATAACATTACATATTTGGATTTATAAATACTATATGAATAAATATTCCATAGCAATCATGCCCTCAAGGTAAATTCAGCTGGGAAGGTTCATTAAGAAAACCCATGAAGCCCACCCCATCTGCTGCACTCTGAAAGCTGCTGTCCTCATGTTGTATCTGAATAAAAAATAAACAAAACAAAGAGGCAATAAAAATGCATATCTGAAGCTTGTACATATGTGCCTTCTCCAATGCATCCTAAGAGTGTTTTGCTTGTTAGGATTCAGATTTGATGCAGAAACATTGCCATTTGTAAGAATACATGCACCTCCCTAGGGAGGTGTTCCAGGCACGTCCAACTGGGAGGAGGCCTCAGGCAAGACCCAGGACTAGGTGGAGAGGTTATATCTCCAACCTGGCCTGGGAACGCCTCGGGATCCCCCAGTTGGAGCTGGTTAATGTGGCTCGAGAAAGGGAAGTTTGGGGTCCCCTGCTGGAGCTGCTGCCCCCACGACCCGATACCGGATAAGGATGGATGGATGGATGGATGGATGGATGGATGGATGGATGGATGGATGAAGAATACATGTAGCTTGTCTGCTCAAAAGAAGAATGAGACCTTTGGCTGTGACCTATTCTTCTTTATTCTGCCAACTGTGGGTCCTGATACCTTTATTTTTTTTTCATTCAGGGTGTTGTGCAGTGGCAGCACCAGGCTCAAAGGCTATAGTGTCATGTATCAGGATTGCCTGGGGGTCGTGAGGACATTAAGGAGCATGATACAGTGTGTCTGTCACTCTCAGTGCTGCAGCTGCACTGCTCTGACTTCCTGGGCCGGGCTGTCGGCGTCCACATTTCACAACTCCAATGTGGCTGCTGCAGTGAGACAAGACATTGCAGTGCCTGTGCCAAGTCGTCGCACAACCACTTGCTCCCTCTCAGAGAAGAGCCTGGCTTGCTCGGGTCATCCCCCAAACTACGTCATTACAGAGGACATCAGGCTGCACTCTCCATAAATTAAATCTGGGACTGCATTTACACAGGGACAGACAATGTGGGTTTAACCATTGAGGCACAGATCAGAGTTTGGTCACAGCTATAACTTAGCAGGAAAATGTTCCAGCTCCTTTTACCTGTACTTTAACATGTTAATTTTACCTCCTATTTCTTAAGCACTGTCCTGTATCACAATGCGTGGGCGCAGGTCCATGTGGGTGGGAATTTGCATTCTGCAGTTTCTTGTATTCAACAATTTATCATTGATGTGTATTGATTTACTATCACAGGGACCAAGGCCTGACCTCTTTAATGAAGTATGGTCTACTTCAATAACTACCATGGTCCCTCCCTTTCTCTCCCCCTCCATTTAATCCTGAAATTTACAGACCATGCCATCGCAACATGGCAGTTTTTACTTGTCTATTGAGACTCCTTAATGGTTTCCATTTCCATTACATTTTCCTCTTTACATGTGTGCCTGTGCATGACATAAACAGCTTGTAATCATTTTCATTTAATGTGTACACATATAAAATAACGTGAATATTTTCAAAAATATGCAGGTGATATTAAAGGGAATAGAAAGACCCCATATTACATCACATAGTCAACCAAATTGCTTGGAAATATTAGGCACTTCTTTTGGTGAATAAAGGGCCCCCTGCTGGTAGGACCAATGGAACTTTGTGTGGTAAAAAAAAAAATACTATCTTCTTTCATGCAAATTAAACATGCCCCCAACCAGACTGTAAAATTGAGCAATTTCTAGCACGGTGGTGCAGCCTATGGTCAGAGAAAAAAGGAGGAAAAGTTTGCTCATAGATTGGCTGTTCAAGCCTGAAAGCTCATGTGACGTAGCTGATAGTTTTCACTCTGACGGTCTTCATTAACTTGAAAACCTCTCCGTTTTTTATGATACAGCGGCTATCATGCGTTTTCACTTCAACCGGAGGAGTTGTTGCTGTAACCCTCCCAGCATCCGTAATGAACCCGCCACCATTTATAGCCTCGCGGTGACAAACAATCTTATTATGAGATTTAAACTTTGCCTCGGCTAGACTGGATGATCAACATGCGCTCCTTTTGCACTTATTCCCCGCAGCTTCACAACTGACACAGTAATACCTATCTAGCATACGTACCCGCCTCCTTTGATTGCGGTTAAACGCCGGTGTCAGCTCTCGGGTGTAATAGAAAAACCCCAAGCTGGACTCCGGGTCTGTTTAGCATACATAAAGCCGAGCGGTGAGAGGAGCTCAGCCCAGAATTAAATCACTCACCGCTAAATGGATCTGTGAGACTCTCCCTTTACACAGTCAGCCGAGGCTGTGTGCGTCTTCAACCCGAAAACAGAGAACTGGGATTCTTTTTTTATGTTTCATTATCGAACAAAACGAACTCCTGTCTCTTTGAAAATATACTGTGTTCGTGGTGACATACAGTAAGCTGCCAGCCTTGCATCGGGAAGAGGCTCTTGCTCCGCGATCGTCAAGCAGGTAAGCTCTTACAGTGTTGCTATTTTACACTTCCAAATCGCAGACTTTACAGACAGCATACTGTACGTTATGTCTATTACATTCACACGGGAAAGTGGTACATCTCTTTGGTTAAAATGGAGTGTTTTAAATAATATTGGTGATAGTGTTTGTGTGCAGAACAAAACAGCAACTCTTTTGCTGAGCATACACAACGGACAAAATGCATAGTTGAACTTGTGCATTTTGCTTTCGTTTCTGCGAGATCTTTGAAAGCTGACATGTACTGTGCATGGGACATGGGGGCACTCTTAGATTGCGATTCCTGTGTTGCAAGTAGTCTTTTAATTTTCTTTCTAATAAGTTCTATCATTCTGAATATTCATTTGACTGAATAATCGTGCTTTTTATGACACAATAGATTAGCTTCCACCTGATACGGCTCCAGGGAAAGTAGTAGGTACTTTGCAACTGTAAACCTCTAATAACACCGCCCGCTTTAGATGTCGCTTCAGCACCACGGACAGCTCCCCAGCCGCAATTACTTAACCAGGAAAGGCTGAACTTTTTTCAGAGATCCACTTAAAAAAAACTGATGTCTACTTACATTGGAGTGAGAACTCATGCATGTGAATGTTAGCTTTTACTTCTTATTATTCCTGAATAAACAAATAAATGAAGAAAAATCTTTCAGCATTAGGCCTACTCAGCCTACACCACAGCCACAAAATGAGAGTCAGTTTCACAAATCTATGCCAAAAAACGATACGATCCTTACAATTTAAGGCAAATAATAAATTATCTGGGCATTGCATGGTGTGAACCTATTATGTTGACATTACACAGTCTTGTGCTTATAGCCCTGTGCAGTTTTACTCAGATTAGCTGAGGATTTTGTTGTGTCTGTGCCATCTGTCTTGGAAATGTGTAATATATAATTCACACTAGACATGTTGATTCATTTGAATTGCACAAGACTTCATATGGATTGACTGATTTTTTTTAGTCAGCATAGGCCTAATTTCCAAAGATCTTAATCCAGCTCAGAATGAAGATATCCAGATTGTTCTGTCAGGGGAGGATGTGGTGGTGGTATTGGGAAGGATCTGTAGTCCAAAGCATCAGGGTTGAAAAAAAAGCTGAAACAATGCCATGTTTAATACAAATTACACTTGCGGCCACACAGCCAAGGAAATGACAAGCCCGTAGGAACAATTCTCTGGCTTTCCACTCAGCTGCACTATAGACGTAGGTGTAGAAGTGCTGTGTCATCTTGGGTCTGTAATAATATGTTACTGTCTTAATGACATTTAAAACCAGGAACGCATTTAAAGCTATAGTGCGTAGTTTCTGCCACCCCCATGGGGAATTCTATGACAACAACACTGTTGTGCATCCACATGATACAAGCATTCCGTGATTGCGTCCAGCCCCCGCCCCTCCCATACGCAGTTGCTAGTAGCCAAGGAGGACACGGTGGATTAAAAATACAGGATGAACTCTTCAGAAGAGGTGATTATCTTCACTTAAGTTTCTGCGCAGGAAAGTCACCGGACTCCACAATCTTCTGAACATAGCCGTACTGAAAAATACAGAGAGAGTTGGGTGGAGCTGAAAGTCTTAGCTTTGTATCAACTCTTTGGTCAATGGTTTGAATGTAATGGACGTTAATTAATATAAAAAAACGTATGCACTAAAGCTTTAAGATAAATCTGTTTTAGGCCATTGCACTGCTGACATTGTATTAATTGTCAGTGGTTACCCTCGTTCCAGTCATTTCCTGCAGAAGATCAGCCTCAGCCTTTACCATCAGTGTGAATCATTATCTTACTTCTTCCAAGTTTTAGTGTCTAGAGTTATGACTGTTTCAAAACATCTTAGTTTTGCTGCTGTTGCTAAAGCTGTCTCTTGCATTAGCCTCCACATCTCCCTTTTTCTATCCCCGTCTTCCTTATCTTGATTATGCAGCTAGCTGATTAAGTCAGCTATTTTGTATGCAAGTTGCCTTAGCTTGATTCTTTGTGGAGGAGAGAGAGAAAGAGAGAGAGATCGTGCCGAGGATACTGAGAGAATTACAGCTTCTCATGGCGGTGAAGAGTGGAAAAGATGAGGCTGCCCTATTCGATAAATTGCTGTTTGAGAGAGACAGATATCCTAGTGGGACAGCGGTTTTGAAAATGTGACCAACCCTTTCTAAATGGAAATGGCAGCACACATAACACTTTTCCACGGTTCTATTATGTGGATGACTTGAATAAAAGCAACCAAAACTCTTTGTTAGCAAGTTAGTCTGATATAAATCCAATTCTCTGAATTGACAAAGATTTTAGAGGCAAGTAGTATTGTGAGTGTACATAAAAGTTGTAGAGTGCTATGGAGAATAAAAACCTTAAATCTAAACACATTCTGCATGTAACTGAGGCATCCTCAGTTTGAGTCCAGTTGGGGACTTTTACCATATTTCATTCCCCTTTATATCTCCACATGTTTCCGGTTGGTTGTGAACTATTAAGGCCATATAATCATTAGTGGTCTCCTATTGTGATGATAAAAATGCAGATTACTGGACACATTGGTTGAAAAACAGCAAAAAACATTACACATGCAATGCAAATATGTCTATGTTTTTCCATTGATGTCATATTGTCGAAAAAGTTACAGAGGCTTGGCAGACTGTACGGTGCAGCGATGCTCTAGTTATATGGTTAACAATGTGTAAAGTGTAATCAAAGGGACCAGTCAGGGTTTTATAGATGGAGCTGTGAAACATGGTACAACAGTATGTCATATTTCAGTTCAAGCTCTACAGCTTCCACAACCGTAAAAATTCAAACAGAAACTTCCTGTGCTGCGAGTAGTGTGTGTGCCATTTTACAAGAGCTGTTGCATCACCTTAGCTTCAAAAGTCCCATGTGACACCCAGCTGTTTTTAAGAAAAGGAAGAATGAGCTCTTTTTTTCATAGTGAAGAATAGTAAGGTCATGAAATTGGACACAGAGGGGTAACAAAAGGAAGGAGAAAATGTAATTATCCTTTCAGTAAGTGCTAAATGTCTGGATTGGATTCAGCGGATATAGTTATGTTTCAACAGGGAAAGCCCATATACAGTAGTTTAGTTATATTCACATTTAACCTGCATTTTTCTTTTAGCAATTGTGATTCTGTGTATTTACATTCTGCAGTTACCTCTTAACCGGATAAGCGGATGAAGATGGATGGATGGAGTTACCTCTCTATATGTTAGTTTTCAGTGATAGTGGTGTAGTCTGCCATTCCCACACTGGATTTAAGAGAGGTTCATTCACATGCAGAAGTTTTTATGCTTGCATGGAATCCAGCATCTCTTAACACTAAAACCCCCAAATATCACCAAATCAACTAGAACTGAAATCATAAGCATTACAAGTTATATAGTAATAAATAAAAATTAGAACTAATGATGATACTGATATCATTACATGTTAATAATAATTAACTTTGGCTTCTAAAATTTTAAATGGTAACCTTTATTGGTTTGTTTATGGGATGATGTATTAGCTACTCAGAGCTAACAGACACTTATCTTAGTTTTAAAAACATATGGTAATTAATGCATTATAGCTGCCGACCTTTGCTTTGAAGCTTTTCTTCAGTTTTTGCAGTGGACAGACCTGTAAACAGTCCTTCGTTGTGAAGGACAGAAGCATCAATGACACTGTCAGCGTTGCACCTCAGGACAACAGACATAAAAAGGAAAGGTTATTGACAGTAATTTAACATTCAGGAAAGGAAGGCAATTGGTTGGGGATTTCCAATATCTAATAAAGGCTGTAACTAGCAGATAAGGCTGAAAATACAAAAAACTGGCCAGTACATTTTATTTAACCACTGCAAAACAAAGATGCACCTTTGCTGTAATGTTATTATGTTATTGCTGGAAAGCATGCAAAAAAAAAAAAAAACATTAGCAAACTTCACCTTGATTCAGCAGCTCATCAGTCATTAACTGCACATTGTGTTCACAGAACTGTGGCCTGGTCTCATCTCAGGAAATAAAGTGATGGAGTTTACTTAGGGGAGTTTATTGAAAGTGGCAGCAATGGTTCTTTGGATTCAATGTACATTTTAAAAAGAAGAAAAAAACATTTCCGGTGTATATGGCTAATGTCTTTTATTTCATCTACTTAAGAACATTTTACATTTTTCTTGACAACTGATAAACCCACATGAGCTAAGCAGAATATAAATGTATGTACTATACATGAGAAGAAAGCTGGAGACAGTAAAGTTGAATGAGCTGCTGTGCCATTGACAGGCTGCAAGGATCAACCCGGAGATGTAGGGATTCACTTGAGGGTGTCAATCAGTCTTTTTAATTTAGGAGTGCACAGCAATTAATCCACCCAGAAGTGCCAGAAACGTTTCTATGTAGTTTCCCCAGCCACCTGCTGGCTGCCTGATGATAGATGAAACCCTTTAGTAAACAAGCATCACAAAATGGCAGAGTGAGGCATATTGAACATTGCTCTGTCTCTTCCTTGCCATATTCTCTGCAAAGTAATTAGCTGCTGGGATGCAAAACACCATGGCAGTGTATCTGCAGGCACCTGCTCTGCTTGATGAATATCCTGTACATGAGAGCCCATTAAAGCTGGAGATACATAAGCGTTCTGTCATAGCTCACTTCAGAAGCAGTTTTTTGTGTGTCAAGGGTTGTCCCTGATTTCCTTTCCTAAATGCATGCTTTTTGTAACATCAGATTATGCATATGGTGATGAGCATAGCAGATTGCACTTTGCCTTATGGTGTGTGGGTCACCTTTTCATTATAAACCAGAGCAGCATTTCCTCTGTGCATTGTACACAGCACAAATATTCTGTACATTAGCACACATACAAAGCACTGGAATAAAATAACGCTCATTTTCTTATCTATTCCATGTTATAAAACTAAACTCTTTATTAGTGATATTAGTTTCAACAGTGTTAATACTCGGTTTCTATTGTCAGTCTTTTTGGCTACACTTTGCATCTGTATCAGTTTGTCATAAAAATATCTGTTTTTGAATAGCATTTTAATCATGTCCCTAAAATGATCAAACAATAAAATTACATTTGAACCCCACTTTCAAAAATTTAGTCTAAATAAAAGCTCTGTAACTGTAATTCAGGTTGAACCCAATAATCATTGTATACAGACTGCATTCAATACAGTAATGTGTCAATCGTAAGCAATAGCAGTTAAAGGCCATGGCTATCATTAAGCTATTTATGTTGGTTGCAGATACAGGTGTGATTATGTCAATCATTTATTTTCTTTGGTCCAAATGATTCCAGGAAACGATCAAAACAAAGTGCAACCTTGTGACAAAGGCTGTACCTTCTGTGGTAGTCAGACAAACAAAGAGATGATGAATGAATAACCGGATAGGAGAATTAGTCTCATTAACTGTATATTCCAGACTGCAAATGCTCTTCATCAATCATGAAAGGGATGCTATAAATTAAATTGTCAACACGTATTATACTGTTGCCTGATGAGGGACATGATGTGTCATAAATACATACAGTGTCCTGTCAATTGTTTTCTGTGTTCAAAGTAACTGCACCTGAGAGGTCTGGGGCCTGTATTGTTTAATGCTATTTTAGGTGCACACTTGAGTTTGAATGGAACTGATCTCAGCTGCTTAATCAAACCAAACTATAGGATAAAATGTGGGGTTTTCACAAATTAAATCTAACAGGATCTGTGTTAACGTGCCATCAGGTTTGAATGAACGAAAAGGAAAATTTGCCAATTATGACGTATCTTTCATTTATTGGATGTAGCTGATTACCTTGAGTGGAACTGCTGTTTCTATAGTATAATAGATTAGGAATAACATCTTAAGGATCGTAAAAATAGGATTAGATGTTGTAGTACTCCATTTAATATCTATAATTTTAACGGCTGACGACTACTTTAAGGCAGTCGTGGTACTCTCTAAGATATACACATGGGCACAAACATGCTCTGCCTCTCTATCTAATACACTCCCTATCCCTCTCTTTTTTACACTGAAAAGACAGGAACCAATCACATTAATTGGTTCACTGGGGAAATATAAAACCCAAGGAGTAGGTCCAAAAGTCCAAGGCACTCAAAGTCCACCAAGTAAGAAAATATATTTAAGACTGTGAGCTGTCGGTCTATCAAATTAAAATCATTGTATACAGTAGACTGTAAATTGCACATCTTTTGTTTAGATAATTAAATTAGATTTCATTGCAGTTACAAATAGTGTTATAAAATGTAGCTGATTAGATCCCTGATTGGTAATGTAACATGATTAGGCAATTTGCGGTTTCCTACAAATTATGAAATTTAAAGCAACAGCCTTTAAAGATGACAGATGCGCTGTGAATAAAGTTACTTCCACATGCCACATCGAAGGCAAATGCTTTTCATCAAACAGTGAGAAAATTCGTTGAGGTTACTAGATGCCAAAGGTTGTATAATGGTAATCAAAACATGGCCCTCATCCATATGAATGTTAATGACACTAATCTGTGCTCATAAACGGCTGATCAACTAACGATGTACTGAGGAAACTAACCTGTAAATTTCTGTAAACATGAAGCACTACATGTGTGTTCTTTCTCTTCAAGACTGCCAGCATGCAACAGTGTGGGTCTTTGACACTCGTATTTCTATTCTTCCCTTTTTGATGAACAGTGATATAGCTTGATATAGCAGTGATATAGCTTGGTTTTTACACAATTTAATCTTCTAATTGCTGCACGTTTTTTAGTACTTACAACATCTAGAGCAGCTGTTGGTTTAAAAACGTTTGAATTGGAGGGAGGAGGGGGGCAGACTGGAGCACAGATTCATGTGGAAAAATGTGTGAAGACTCAAATTCAAAGTCCTGGTTTTTGGTATCACTAAATTTTACATTATGCATAGTTACAATGCTTATTCAATGTAATGACTGGATGCCACACTTTAAATATTGTAAAATGAAATAATATAAAAGGACAAATTATGACAATGAGTTCCACAAACAATTCTGTCAGAATGTCATTTCACTGTTTACAAACATAAAAGCCCTCTGTGCACTCATAGTCCACTCACAATGTTGCCGGTTAATGTCTCTACTTTTTACTCCAGGGGCTTGATTGTGGAGCTGGTTTTGCTCCGTGCACCCAATTTCCCCTCACCGACTGAACAAACATTTTAGTGTACAATCACCTAAAGTGAAAGACAAGGAGCAATCAGATGATCAGTCCAGGATTCATCTTCAATTTGATGATGTTTGAAGGTCATCCCTTAATCTTACTTCACACCGCAGCCAACCACATTGTAGTCCACACGTCTTATGGATGATTTGAGCAAGCCGATTGCTTCCCTTTGAGCCAGTTTTAAAGAAGCCATAAAGGGGACAGACTGCAATGCTAGTGAATGCCTGGTGGCTGATGGGCAACCCCCATAAATATCCAGCTGACCCAAATAACAAGGTCAATATCAGACAGTCACCCAACGTTTGTATTCATAAAAACAGCAAAATTTAAAAAGTGGCTTGTTTGGTGCATATTTTTCCATGTACTGTAGCTCTCAGTCTCGGCCCCCATTGCTAGCAGATGGTCTAACCCAACAAAGATTGCACCATCCACCACCTCCATGATGCACCATAACTGACCATGATCACAGATAGGCCTATTGCGGACAACAAGCTATTTAAAGCTCTTGTAAATGCAAACAGATTCAGAAAATGGATCACAATGAGCTGAGGACGAAAATATGGAGCACTAGCTGGAAGCACAAAAATCTAAGAGTTTCACTCCAGACCAGTCAGGTGAGAAAACATAGTGAGTGGATCTTCTGAAATGGCCACCATCTTGGTGGAGTGTTATGTGTAAGATGAGAAAGCAGAGGTAAAGTCATGATTGTTTAAAAACAGTGGCTATCTGTACATCTTTGCCAAGAGCAAACCAGTACAGAAGGCATCAATAAGTTGTTGGGGAGGGTCATGCATTTTTTCCCAATCATTTTAGAGGGTAATAGACAAATTCATTGCTGGTGAAGGGGACGGTCAAGTCTATTTTGGCTAAAGATCCCAAAACTCCTCCGGCAGCCCCTTAAATAAAAAACAAACATTGCATTTTGTGTGCAATTATTATGCTTAGGTACAAATTTCAGGTACTTGCACAAAAATTAAGTATCATTGCCTCAACTGACCTTCTCACAGGGACCAATAGCATACAATATCACAGAGTATGGATTCACAAAGTCAAGCTTAAAATGGAAAATGGCTACTTTAAATAACAGCTGAGAAAGGCAGGTTTGAAATAATAGGGTGTCTGACTCATCAATAATTTCATCAGCCATATGTCTAACCATTGCAAAATGTAGATGACTTTGTTTCTTGAACTGTGGGGATCAAAGGTTAGTTTTGCGAGGAAATAATTAAGTACGTCTTTTGATGGCTATTGACTTTCAGTGTGCAAGCTGCCAGAATACGTCTAATGCATCTCTACATCTCAACTTAAAAGCCTTCAAGCATCTCTGTCAACATAGTGTACAGCTTTTAAGTTTTGGCAAGTGAGCAACTTTGCTTACCTAAGCACATGTGTTTTGTCATGATTAAAGAGTGCAACATATTTCAGAGTAAAAGCAACGGCAGTTCACAGGCTTGAATAGAGCTGCTCCACTCTTAATCAGTGAATCAACAGATTATCAGCGAGAAAGTGAAGATAGGACATTGTTACCATAGAAACTGCTCCAAAACTTAGAGCAAACATACTAGCATCTACTTACAAAAATGTGCCAGTATTCACACCATTAGCTGGCTAGAGTGTGCAATAACACTGCATACTTGACTTAATGTTTAGTGAAACTATCAGAGCCTATAATATAATGCAAGTTACTCAAAGAGCCTGCAATGTAGTCATCTAAATGGATTCATGAAAAGGCCTAGGTGCTTTACACAACATAAGGAACCTTGAAAAAACTATACATTAATTAGCACTTAAACTGTTCCCACTGACTCACTTGTGTTTCTGCTGTTGTTTTGAGGGGTGTCCTTTATAGAGGGATTGATTGCAGAGCAACAAAGCAAGGTAGAACGCTGGACTTTCAAAGCAATAACTGAACCGAGTCACATCAACTGGAAAACATCACTATATTTGGTGAGCCCCGAGCAATGAAGTCAGTGTTGGACTGTGCCAAGTTTTGAAAGTGCCGTTTTCCAAATATTACAGATCATGACTCAGATCGGATGCAAGACCTTTCTTGGCAGCTTACTTGGTGCTTACAGCAGCAAATCAGAAACATATCAACTGCTGATGTCTCTGAACAACAGCCAGATGAATAACATTTTGCAAATATAACTTATTTCTCCCATCCCAACAGCTGATGGAATCACAGAAAAAGGTTCTTGTAGCATGAGCACTTTTGCACAAGCCTTTTATTTTTTTAGAATTATTATCCAGGTTGACAGCTGGCAAGAAAAGAGGTCCATTCCCAGCTGCAGAGCATAAATCTGACGCTCCACCTGTTGTCTCTTCACTCACACCCTCCATTGCTCATTATACAGCGCTGCCTTTTAGTCCGAATCAGCTCAGCCTGGTGATCACCCACTGTGAGACCAGAGCACAGCGACAGAACGGATCTGGGGTGCCAGGTTGTCAGGCCTGTGAGGTGTTATTCCTTTAATAAATATGTGTAAAGCCTGTGTGCCAATTATGATTTCCCACTTCTTTAGTACGACCAATTGGAATCTCTGTGAAGCTATGCACAGTAAAAAAATGTACAGTTATATGTGCTATATAAAATGAACAGGAAAAAAGGCGTCAGGTTAGCTTACAGTGACATCAGGATGTATTTACCACACTCACAGTGCATTACATCTTTAAACCAAGGTGAGAAACTCAATCACTTCAAATCAGCAAAATCAAGATTATCCCTTCAAGGAGAATTCATCTTTTCAATCCAGGGATAAGGCAGCATTAGAACTAGTCTCAGTGTCTGCTGGATGTAGACCTAACAGTCCTGTCTGTCTTAATGTAAAATCTCCCAACACAGTCGCAAAACACAGCGGTAGTCTGTAAAATTGAGCAAGATTGTCCTTTTAAAAAAAGAAAAATCTAAGTGTGGGAGCTCTCCGTAACCTGTCTGAATTTAGAATCTGCCCAACCACTTTAGGTAAAATACAGGTGTCAAGGATTATCACATTTAGAACAAGCTGTCGAAACCACATAAACCTGAAAGAAAAACCAAGCAAAACACCAAAGCATGTTTGCATCTGATGTGATCTGTTAAACACAGATCTGTGTTAAACACAGAGAAACCATCAAAATCATGAGGCTCGATAATATTTATCAAAATTATAAAAGAGATCATAGAAATCTTTATACAGCTATGCTGGAAAGCAGTCTCTGCTGCTTTTACAGAGGTGTGTGTGGTTTAACTGGGATGTTTGTGTGATTTCCCTGCCTCATGGTCTACCATGTACTGTAAGTTAGTGACTAAACTGAATAGCCTGCAGTCACATCTGAAAATAATGATCAGATTACAATAACTTTAAATGTATAGGCTTTTTGAGTTTTGTGATCTCCTTCTTCAGTTGCTTATGCAGCTACAACAAATAAAGAGAATCATGGCTCTCTAGTGGTTAAAGTGCAATTCAGAAAGTTGATGAATACCAAGGCCTCATGCTGTCAGGGCAGTAAATAATCTGCAAATGAAGAGTGGAGCAGAGTGCTCACCTTATGATATAATGTATCCAGATCTCCGCTCACTTGCACGAGATGTAGAAGATTTTCATCAGTGTAATAAAATAAATAATTTACAGTGACTTGCATGCCACAGACACTTTGCACACAAACATACAAGAAAAAGCATGCTTTTTACTTCTTCTCTTCTTGGCTTGGAACTTGGAACACCTTGTCACGGATTTGATGCACAAAGAGAAGGCACCCTATGACCGGGGAGTGATGATTGTCAGGGCACTACAATGATGTGTCATCCCTCCAGAGGACACCTCACTAGAGAAAATAGACTATGAGTATAGATGGTCTTAGTACAGTACTATAGATCAGCTCACCTCCACCCTATGACCTGGGAGTGATGATTGCCAGGAAACCATAGTGATGTGTCCTCCCTCCAGAGGACACCTCACTAGAGAAAATAGATGTGAGTCTAGATGGTCTCAGTAGAGTACAATAGATCAGCTCACCTCCAGGGAAAATGAGAAGTGTTTAAGGGAAGTATAAGTAAGAGATGACTGCTCTGTAGCCAACTTGGCTTCGGCTAATAGTTTTTACATTATGATCCTATATAGTCTGAATGAAAGGACAGCAAATATGACTCCCTGTAGCATTAAAATAGAAGCACACAACTTAGGCCCTTCAATATCTTCAGCGTGCTCAGTGGAGTGCTGAATAAACTGCAGGAATAAGCCTGAGCAGTGAATATTACTACAAAATATACTGTGTATGTTTTATTCAAGGACAGGGCCTCCCTTGAGGGCCAGAGTGCCTAAAAGCCCTGTGGGTGTGCTTGCGATGACTCCCATCCGATCTGCCGCAGGCACAGTCCCTCTGTCAATTCCTCTGTGTTGGGCCTCCGGTCCCTTCTCCAGGGAAGTTTTCAAAGAAGTACATCTGTTATGTCACAGTAATGCCAGTCATAACATGATGATGAACTTGTTTTTTTTTTCTTTGCAAATTATCAAAAACATTTCTCAACTGACTAGGATATCAAATGGAACCATAATTACAATGATTGGCCTAATTCTAACAATACTATATATTAATTTGAATTAATTAACTATAGCCTTAATCTTGTGGTAGCTACAATGTTTTTCCATTAATCAATAATAAATTGAACTTTCCAACATTAATTATGCATTTTAGTCTCAGTCATTCCCGTAACGGGAATAAACATATTCATAGAAATGTGTAGGAGACAACCCTTCAATTTAGCAATGTAATGCAAAATTAGCTTTATTATAATTACATTAATCACAGCATAAAAGAGGTTGAAATTTCAATTAATTTTCCTTGATAGTTTTCTAAGATATGAGCCTGATTAAAAATTATAATCCATTTTGACCAGCATATAAATCCACATCAGAAAAGTCCATGAGGAAAAGAGCACACTGTAGTGAACACACAGGCTCTGTTATTAGAGGTTCAAGCCTGACTGTATCCTTTTCTGTCTAATCTGATTTGCACAGCTAAATGCTTATGCCTAGTGCTACATGCAAGTGTCACTGTACTTATAATTAAAACTAGTCTTTCACTTTTCATTATTCTTGCTGTTTAAGGATTTTCATAACTCCCATTTGGCTGATTTTATCTCATTACAAAGATATACTATGTGAATAGCTCTGGCTGGACTGAGACATTGAGTACTGCATACAACTACGTGCAGGCTACTCTTAATAATTAGAATGCATACATTAACGCTGGGAATATTGATAACCAATGCACACAATTTAATCCATAATCTTGTATGCAACACACTTCTAAAATTAGTAGCAGTACTACAATAAGACTAAAGTGGACTCACTTATGGGACTATGTTAAAGAACACATAGTTCAAAGCCTACTTATTTTTTCCATGTTAAATGCATGTGTGAAATCTGCTTGATGAAAATGAGTAGAAAAAAATGTGTCTTGTGGCATAAATCTTTTATGTGTACAGTGTTCAAAGCCCTGAAAATGTGCAGCTTCTATCATAGAAAGACCATAGGAGGTTTCAGTCGTTAAATATGAAACAATAAAAATATGTCATTCACTGATGGCCAGCACGTACATCAAAGCTTTTAAAGTTTTTGTGTCTGGATACATCAGTGAGTAAAAGCTAATAGACTGGAGACGGGTTCTACAGGCGTTCTTGGCTGTCCCTGCAGATCAGACTGCCGCCAGGGTTTAGACTGAGGCGGGGGCTCAAAAGCTCAAATGATATAAAATGATTTTGCACACTTTGCACTCCAGCTTTAATCACAAGTTTTAGTTTTTCCCCAAAAAAGTGCGCAAACTAGCAGTTTTGCCCAACAGTCTACAGTACAGTGAGTGCCTATAGACTACTCTGCACTACACTACTTCATGAATATCTTCCTATGAAGTATTCTATAAAGTAAAATAAAAAAATAAAATTCATTTTTTTAATGAATACTACAAACTAATTGAAGGCTTCAGTAATCTTAGTTAAGGGAATTGTAAAAAGATTAAGCAAAGTGTTAAACTATCTTGAGCTCATTACAAACCTTAGTTTTCTATAATCTGATTATTTGTAGAGACTATTTACTATTACTATTATTAAAGCATTAATCTTCTTAAACATTGTAGGTGTTAACCTCTCCAATCTATTTTTAACATAATCTGTGTCTACATATTGTCTTTAGTGTTGTCCTTTTTCAGAATCCCCGCAAAATAAACAGTTTAAATATCCTCTAATTTAAATTAAGCATGTTTCTTCACAAAATGTCTGGGGAAAAAGAAGCAAGCTCTCTTGCTTCCATGTGTCTTTCTATGTAAAGCCTGCTGTCTGGGTCTGCTGTAGCCTGAACTGCCCTGCCATGATTCATCTGCATTTATATGCATCACAAACCATCCATGTCCCGACCACATGAGGCTTCATGATGTAAGACATATACCATGAAAGCTGAGGGCCTTTGTCACATGTCATGACTTGTTCTCCCCCCCCATGTTGTTTGTCACTTTCTCCTGTAAACTGCCAAAATAATGAATAATAATAATAAGCAAAATTATGAAATAATGATTAAAATTGAAATACAAATAATATGATTTACTGTATATGACAACAGTGTATATGAGCAATTATTTCTAGCATGTGCAAGAAGCACCATTGGCCGGTGTGTCCGGTAATGCTGCTGTATCCAGTACATACTCTGTGTCAAGTTCAAGCTTTAAATTTCGCAACTACTACCATATGAATGAGATAGAGAGACGCAGCTAGCGACGGATGAGAACAAGAACACATACTGTGTCGGAGTGTTTATTTTTGATGAGCCTTGGAATACATGCTCATGGTGAAATACAGTACATGCAGAATATTTTATGCATGGTTCACAATCTCAGCTCAGCTGTTGAGTGATACCTTTTGTTACAATGTGCTGCTGTATTTTTGTAATATTATTCTTGTGATTCAGCAGGTGGATTTTTATGAACTGCCAGTCGTGCTGTTTCTTAGCAATAATTAAGTATGAGAAAACAGGCTCTTTTGTGGAATTACATAACACGTCCTCTTACAAAACGGGAGAGATTGAACTGGTGCTTTGAGGGACTAACTGAACCATGCTTCTCTTCTTTTTTTTAATGTGCTACAGATACACAGCTATGAGCCATCACACTTCCCCTGATAGCCCATACACTCACCTCATTTTTATTTCTCCTTTGGGTTCGGCCTCTACATTCTGACTTTACCTCCAAGACACCAGTATTGATAAAACACCAGCGTTGGTTTGAAATGGGCAAGTGGGAGGGCCACTCACCTTCTTAAATTGTTTTTATTAAATCAAAATAATGTTTGTGTATTGTACTGTTGTATGGGGCATGACTGAAATCTTTGTCTCAAATATATTATATTTTTCTGATATTGATATACAGTAGCTATATACCACAATAAAGGCAAAAAATTACTAACCCACTTATTACTCCAAATGTTGTCGGAAGTTTTCTTCAATATTAAAATAATCCAGTGAGAGCTCTCGCTGTTCACAAACAAAAACTGCAAATAGCCAATACAGCATACTATCAATGGTACCAATACACAAGAACGTCCTGTTTATGTCCCTCGAAAATGGCAAATACCTAACCTACTTTTTTAAAATACTAAAGCTCAGATTTTTCCATGAACAATGAATATAGTTCTTAAATACGGCAACATTAATTATCCATTCATATACATGGACAATCAGACAAAATTATTATTAAACACGTAGCATACAACTCACAGAAAAAAAAGCTGAAGTTTGGCACTACTTTGACATTATACACAACTCCACTGTACGTAAAATTCATACAAATACTACTACGTGAGCCCTGTCTCTGTGCGTTACATTGAGATTTTCCTGGATGACTCTACAACATGTAACGTTAGGCAGCCAATCACAAACATTAGATCTTGGTAGAAGCATGCTGCATCCTTGCTGGCTCATTGACACTGATGAAATTTGTTTCTTAGGTATTGAAATTGGGTATAAAATGACAAGGCATTTTTTGATACTCCAGAGGCAATTTACTAATAAAGTATTGAATTCAGAACCCAGCCCCACTAATATTTACATCATTTTTCTTGAAAAAGAAAATCTGAGGGTAGTTGTAAAGCCACAGAGATGAACAAACAACTTTCTGTGAATTTCAAGATTTATTTTCTTGTCTCGTCCACCATCATTAGTGTTCTGCTGAATTGGTTTTTAGCTCTTATAAAATACGTGTTTATCTGGACATGTATTAGAACTGCCAAGCACTTTGATTGCATGAGGTGTATAGAAACCAGGGCCACACAAATGTCTTGCCACTCCTGCGAGCTGTAAGCTCTTCCATGCACTGCTCTGAATTACCTGTCAGCATTGATTACAGGGAGTCAGTGTGGATAGGATCTTGGATTTTCTCTCACTCAGAATTAAGATAAGCTCCTGCCTGCCTGTTTGAGATGTCCCTTGTTGACCCACCTATTGAGTGTGATGTGAGATGTGTGTTCTGCCACTGTGGCCATATTATCCCGCAACTTCACACACACATGCGCTCACGCCAAGCTGGCAGCGCTCACTGTCCTCATCTGTTCATTTCTCCCTATAGCCCCCATTCCCCCAGTCTCTCATCTCATCTTTGTTTTCAGTTATCTTTTTCTTCTCTTATCTAACCCCTCTATTTGCCTGCTTTTATTTTACCTCATCTCTCTGGCCACACCTCGTTGACAGCAAATTCCAAAGAGAGTGTCTTATTTTTGCTGTTATCCAAGCAGAAATAAAACACTATGTTCATTTAGTTTGTGACATTGGAAATATATAAATTTGAGGCAATTTCCCAATAGTAAGGGTGCACAATACTATGTACTATGCCTTCAGAATAGAATAAATAAATAACCAAATCTAAAGTGATGTTCCACTTAAATTATATCTTTTTTATTATCAAATACAAATTTTCTATCAACATTAATGGGAGGCTGTTTCAATGGGTATCAATTCTGATGATTTGTCACGGCTGACAAGAAGCGTCAAAATGTTAACAGAAAGAACAAACCTTGAAATTAATTCAGCACAAAGGAAATAATCAAATGAAATTTCGACAAACTTAAAGGGGAACTATTACATAGCATTTTTAGGTTTATATTTGTATTTTGTTTTTGTACATGATTACATGTTTAAATGTTAAAAAAAACTTTTTTATTTTTCTCATACTGCCAATGGTTGCTGCACCTGTATTCACCCTCTGCAGGTCTCTTTAAGCCCCCCTCCCAGTCTGCTCTGATTGGCCAGAGTGTTTCCTGGATTCTCCATGCTCCAGTTTTGTTACACTAGTAGCAGCTGGGGCTTCGGCAAAAATTCTAAACCAAATACTACACAACCGGATATGTCCCAGCTGTAATGTGACCCGAAATTGGGGCAAAATCACCAGCATTGGCTGCCAAGATTACAGCTATCTGGCATTAGCATGCAGCTACTCAATAGTTAGCAGCATACTAACGTTGGATCTTAATTGAATGAAGCAGCACTTTCTACCGTAAAAACAATCACAGAAAAAGGCTTCTGAAGCAAATACTTCCCGATCTGACATATTTCAGCAGGAATGCAACCCAAATTGTGGAGAATTTAGCAACATTGGCACCCAAGATGACACAATTTACTGCTTTTAGCATGTTGCTACTATAGGTAGCAATTGACACTAATAGAATATAGCAGCAATTTTTACAGTTCTACAAATAAAGGCTTTTAAACCAAATACTGCATAACCGAAATTGGTTCAGGAGTAATGTGACCCGAAATTGGCAGCCAGGATGAAATCTTTTACTGCCGTTAGCATGTAGCTACATGCAACAATTTAAACAGCGCAGTAGCTTTTGAAAAAAAAAAGAAAACTACAGTCCTGACTAGCTGGAGCAGATGACCAATTATAGAAGGCCGGCTTGGAGTTGCACGTACACACTACAGAGATTAGAAAAAACTGTTGAAACCAAAGCATTCAAAACTGTTGGAAATCTGAATAGCTCACAGGGATTTCTCTAAAATACATTTACCTCATTATTTGGCTACACATAACTTGAAAACCTGACATTATAACATTGTAGATATGACAAAAAATATGGAAAAGCATAATATGTTTGCTTTAATTACAATAATTCCCTAGCCTCTGAATCAGCACCACAGCAAAGCACAATTAACTAATTGTTTCTAATAGGAAAAAATGTGTGCTGCAGGCTTTAGAGGTTGTTTCCAATTAACACTAACACCAGATATTCAAACATATCTCTGCTTAAGACGGAGTGCAGCTTTAACTGGAATTGCAGATGTATGCCTTCACCAACCAGTCAAGTTGCAGTTTACATTCCACCCAAGATGAGTGTCACCAAGTCAGTATCAGACCAAATGTCTTCCCTTCTGTTCCTGAGTCATGGTGTTAAATAATGAGCAGAAAAGTGATTTTGCAGAACATTATGATGTGAAGCTGTGAACAACAGTGAAGTTGATCTTTGCAATTTTAAAAATATCATCACTTCATCATTTTAGACATTTGTGTGAAATGTTGTCATAATTACAGTAGGAGTTCTTTGACTTTTGGTAAAAAAAAAAAGAAATGCATTTTGTGAGGTCACATTGACCTTGACCTTAGACCTCCAAAATGGACATAGATGGACAATGGACAAAGTTGACATTTCTGCCAAATTTGAAGATATAATAAAAACATATACATAACGGCACCACCACAGCTATCTGCCTTGTGCGTTTGTTCGTGGGCCTGGGCTGCTCCTGCCTGAACATTCAACTTCCTGTCTGATTGAGCCTAGCCCATAGGGAACTTCTTCTTCTCTTAATACATCCATGATCGGGAAGAAACTCGGTTGTTTATGACCAAATTACAAACGGCTCAATGACCACGGTGTATCACGGTCATATCTGTCTCTTGCACACTCCAGAGAGAGAGAGAGGGAGGGAGAGAGAGAGGAATAACGTTACACAAGGTGTTATGTGTCCTGTTGTATTGGTTTGCCCTCTTATGGATATAATGCGCAAAATAGATATTTGAATATACTTCAACATCTGTGGTTTTTTTAGAACCAATATTTAAACGTAATTTTTGGCCAATTTTGACAGCCCTATTCCCTTCAAACGTTCCTGAGGCATTGCATTCATGATAATGGAAAACATGTGAGGTCACAGTAACCTGACCCTTGAACTTTTAGCTCCAAAATCAAATCAGTTCATGCCTGAGTCAAGGTGGATGATTGAGTATAACCTGAAAAAATTCCCTCCAGGCAGTCCTGAGATATCGCTTTCAAAAGTATGGGACGGACAACTTGGAAACACACTGCCTCCAGCCACAGCTGTCGCTGGGGCAGAAGCATAAAAAACTATTTCTGTTTTAGAAGACTTTGACTTGCTAATATTTTTTTTTATTAATGCCAGCCAGAAAAAGAGATTTCCCTGACCTCTAATCAAATGAACAGTATGTTTCACTATTGTACAGCTTGATAAGGTAAGAAATTGATTAAAAGATGGAAAAAGTGACCGTGGCCGTACTGAGATTATCATCTTTTTTTTTCCCTCAGAAAAAGAGATTTCCCTGACCTCTAATCGAATGAATAGTATGTTTCACTAATATATAGCTTGATAGGGGGAAAATGATTAAAAGATGGGGGATAAAAAAAATACAGAGACTATTCTATCAATTTTTTAAGTTATTTTCTTACTAGTAGAATAATGTAAAGCTCTTTGAGGTATAATTCAGACAAACTATTTATGAGTCACCCAACTCAGTTGTAGTATTCATTACCAATTAAAGAACTCTAGGCCGTGCATCAATATGACACTGCAGTTAAGTATTGAACCTCTGGCTTTGAGAGGGAGCTTTTCATTGTTATAGATTCTGATTGGACTTTCTAATACCCTGAGAAAATGATATGTGACTTTGTAGTGTTCCCTAAACCATCGCAAAAGCTTTCATCATGAGAGAGAGGCCGGCCTTTAAACGAACGCTTTCCATCATTTTCACAGCTTCAAGCCTAATGTTAAGTTGATGAGAGTCTCATGGAGGAATCTGGAATCTAATATAATTTGATTACACTCTAAATGGTTGCAGACCTTTCAATATGATGAGTTAAGTAGATACTGCAAAACATACATTTTAAGGTTTCTTCTGAGGGATTTCAATTTTACAAATTATAGGTTTCTTCAATGCCAGAAGAAATCATTTGTGACTTTGTGGTGTTCTCATTATCACTTATTACCATTTCATCTAGGGAATTAAGATGATCTTTTATGAATGATCTTGAACATATACACAAAAAATTACTGAATCAAACCTTTTGGATTGTTTTAACTCAGGATTACTGTAGTAAATATGGTATAGTTGCAAAAAGTTATAATCTATCCTATCTCTTTTTAAACGTGTATATGTCTATTATTTACTGGTCGTTAATAATATGTACAGTTTTCAATGCGTACATTTATCATTTTTTAAGGTAAAAATTCTTAGCTAGTCAAAAACATATCTTAATTCTGCTTAATCATTCAACAGTAAAATTAGAACTAACACTAACATTGGGTCAAAACAACCCATTAGTCGTGGTTAAAATAAAGTATATTGACCCAAACTGTTCATGATTTTCAGTGAGTACTATGATGGGTTAAATCATATTTCGAGTTAGGGTTCAACCTTCTAGTCAGCAAGCTGCAGGAGCCCATTTTCAAATGTGACAGGGACTCAGGCCATCATATCCACGTTGCATGCCTTAATCAGCTCGCCTCAAACATGGCAGGGTAATTGTGTCCTTGTCAAGCCATGTTGTTATTGTATTTAAAGTTCCTAATCCCCCAGGTAATCCCATCGACTTTACTATAGCCACAACCGCCCTGGTTGAGGTTTTCTGGACAGCTGTCATCTGTTTCTATTTAACTGTCAAACTGTTGGGACAGATAAGGGTTTATTAGCTAGGTGTGATGTGGTCAAAAACTTTTTATCGGCTTTGGCTGGCTAAATAACTGTGCCAATATGAAGACATGAAGAATGGTGAGGTGTGGGAATAACAGCCCCATAATTGGATTCATTTGAAGATGATCATTGTCCCCATTAGTGCCAATTGTGTACAGTGATGTAGACTCAATCTTTCATTGCCTTTCATTGCCTCCTCCTCTCCCCTTGGAAATTAACAATTACCTTCTGTAAATTGATTTCTGCCGCACACCAGGTTGCACATCAAACGCATGCGCATAAAGCCACTTAGTCCAGCATACCCTTTCACTCACTTTGAATCATGCTGCACACATGTTGGCAATGCACTGTATCTCTTCCTGTGTAGGAGCATAAATCTAGGTTGTGGAGAAATTCAAAATGTATGATTTTTTTGTGTGATACTGGTGGAGAGAAGGACTCAGGGCCACAGTGGCCACTGCTATCAGATGATAGTCAACAGCGCCTTGGGCACATCCCATCACAAGGTTGACATAATTTCCTTAGTGCCATTATCTATCTAATATGCTCACTCTGAGGGCCAGTGTATGAGCCAACAGTCCAGAAGAGATTTTATAGGTCAGTCTTTCTGCAACAGAAAACACCAAGATGGCTACTGGCTACTAAATAGTCAACGTGGATGAATTAGATACGTAGATACCATCCAGTAGTATGCTTTTCTACAGACTGTTGTGTATTAAGGCTAAGCAGACCATAAACCTGAGTCGCATTGAAATCATTTAGATAAAATCAGATTGTCTAATAAGGGTTCCAGGGGCACTGACAGTGCGAAGACCTATTTTTCTTTTTTTTTGTACAATCACATTTTTGAGGGGCTTGTGGTTCTGGAAAATCATGAAAAATGGCACACATGTCATGTCTGGCGAAAATTGCAATGTGCTGCAGTGATTGGGCTCAGGTGTGGCCACCGGCTCCATAGCACCCCCAAAGACACGCCTGGCTTGGGATAAAGATGTTCACAAAATTCAGTGGGAGTATTGTTCTTATCTTTAGGAACACAATAGAAGTTTCTTTTTTCCTTTGACAGGAAGACAGCCATTTTGGATTCTGAGTATTTATTTTTTATTTTAGAAACAAATGTTTAAGAACTTCAGGATGCAAAAAAAAACACATGTAACTGTGCACCCCTATTCAAATGATAAAGTTTTGCAAGTATTGCAAGACTATACAGCAATTTGGTTCATGCATGTTTAGCAGACTCCATAGCCTCCCTAAGTTAACTGGCTGCTGGATGTAGCTTCATAGTAATTGTCCATATTTGTTCATCTAACTCTTTACCAGAATGTATCACAACATGTTTAACTTACTGTGGTTTACTATAACAGATTGGGGATGAGCAGAATAAATTGTTCGTTTTTGGCTCTGAATGATAGAACTGAATTTCTATGATGTTAGTTATAATAACAGGCAACACTGAAATGCTGTGGTAAATCCCTTTTACTGTGTCTTAGAGCCTTGTGAAGAGGATTAGAGAGAAAATCCACACCATGCAGAGCTCAATCTCTGTATTGTGTCTTCATGATCTTATACAGCTTGGGATTTCTTTACATGCAATGCTTTCACCCAAAGTTAGAAAAAGAGCCAAGCGTTGTAATAAATCACTAATACAAAGAATGCTGTTTTGCTGAGCCCCTAAAGAGCTGTACTGTATAGCACATGGAGGGGCTAAGTCAGAGGCTGAAGGTGCTCTATAGTTGCATAAGCTCACTGGGTGTTGTCTAAGATGTAGTTTAGACCTTAGTCTCCGCCTCCTCCGCTGCTGCCTCCAGGCCAGCTGTCCAGCATCAGCCCTACAACACAGCCGCTCTCTCTCAGATTCCTCATTCAGTGGAGCACTGACCACCACTGACTGAGACCATGTTTAAAAGTCTGTTACATGAATGGCAGCCTGAGCCTCTAAAAAGTGCAATTCACTTATTCTTGTAGGACTTTTCCATTTCTGTCTCCTCAAACTGAGTGTTTACAGTGTGTCATGGCTCAGCTAGCTACTCATTGTTCTTGTAGTTCACATGTGATTTGCATGTGTGCTTGAAAAACTGAAAATTGCTGAAAATGGCAAAAATTGTGGGGAGGGTGCAATGTAAAAGAGATGCATTTTGTTAAGGTAAATAAGTCATCTTAATCAATAAGCAAAATAAAGATTAAGAAAGAATTTGGAGAGAAAAAATGTCAATCCACACAAATATAAAAGCATATTATGATAAAAGTAGCAGGCCATGATGTAACAAGTCCCACATGAGTGTTCCAAAAATGACTTGCGGGGGCAATTGTTGATCTGCTGGCCCAATGGTTAAGGTATGGTACATTTAGGTAACTAAGGATTGAGTAAAATTTCATGGTTGTAAGAAAAGCAGTGTTGTCTAAGATGCAGTTTGCTCTGGATAGTCAACATTTAAAAGACAGCAATATTGACTGTCAGTATGTAACAACAGTTGTGTAAAAGTCCAACATTTTGGTGATCAATCCATCCTTCCATCCATCCTCCTCCTTATGTAGACTTTGTCACTCCATGATTACTACAGCTGATAAAGGGCTTTGTCCCTTGAACATGAACAAATTTAGGAATTTACTAATGTTTGTATACTAAATTAGAGTTACACCTGATGGAACACTCTTCCAGAATCCTTATGTATTTCCAGCCTCCTGAGTGTTCCAAAGTTCCAAACTATGTAATTTATTGAAGAACTTGTGGAGTGAACGCTGAAGTCAGAGAGGTCCAGCAAGTTTAGAAAGATGTGATGTGATGGTACAGTCCCCTGGGGTGATTGTGCTTCTCTGCAACTTGACTAACCATGTGCTCTGCAGGTGGATAAGTGACAAATAACCTAAAAACTCTGACAGTGTCTACTCACACTGCTACGACTACCTGTGTACAAAGTTCATGCAATAAAGAGAACTGTTTCAGTTAAAGTTGAAAAAGTTATTCAATTATCTGTTATTATTTATTCATCCACTGTCACACAAAGGAGTCAGAACAGACTTCCTTAACACTGAGGCAAGAGTCAATCATGGCTCTAAGCACAGGACATCTCTGCATGTCCTATCTCCACTGAGCTCCATCAATACATTACAGTGATTGATGTGTCAAGTAGTGGGAGCAAGTCAAATGACTTACACCAGTCATTTGCTTCCTCACAGTTTGGCAGTTTAATGGGTCCAAGTAAAGGGAAAGATAGACAGAAGTAAAGTGTTGCTCAGTTCTGTTGGAGGAGATAGGCCTCTTCCTACAGATCAGCTGTTAAAGTCATTGAGCTGACAGTCAGTTCTTTTCTTCCTCAAAGAAGCTGTGTCTGCCTGGTGTATCAAATGTTTCATTTATGAAACATTGCTTCTTGTACAAAATTCCTCTGAGTATGCTGCCTGTTTGGTCTGCGGGATGTTTTGTCTTGCGTTGGTTTGTAAGGAGGGCTTCTTTTTTTAACTGGCACAGAGAGACAAATGTTCTGACAATGTGAACTGTCATTTAGTACAATATACCGCACTGCACCATGGATTTGGTTTCAGGCAAGGCTGTGTTGGTCTATGATGGAGGCACAGTTAAACATAAGTTTTAACAGCCATGTTACACTGGTTTGGATGACTTGACAATATACTTTGAGGCGATAGAGATTTTGTCAGATTTTTCTTTACTATTTCTACCAAGGTAACAACTCCTGAATATTGCTTTGTTTCCATTGCATGACATATTACAAATCAGTTAAGATTAATTAATAGCAATATTTCCTTTAATGTATTTTTGCATCAATGTAGAGATGACGTGATTAACCAACTTGATGGACAGAAAATTAATCAGCAACTATTGTGGTAATTGATTTAGTCATTTTTCATGATTCATTTTCTATTTACAGATGAAAAAGTATTGAGGATTTGAAGCTTTTAATTGTTATTTATAATAATAACTTAATCTCTTTGCTTTTTTGGACTCTATTAACAACGTTTCAAGGAAATATATTCAAGGAACATTTCAAGGAAAAAAAATATTGATTGTTATAGCAGCCCTGCGTCAATGTCACAAAACACCTTGACTGGTACAGACATTAAGACATTTTATTTTATCCATTGATGGTTTTTCCAACTGATTTTCCAGAATATTTACTAAATATTGTAAATGTAATTGTGATACAGATTTGAAATCCTCTTCTATTGTGTTGACGTTTTGTCTGCTTGCAGTTTTTCATAACATTGAAAATCACAATCTAAAGCAAACACCAATAATGCTCAGTGTTCAAGGGGACATTACATGCTCATCATTAGATTAGATTGTAAATGATATTTACTGATTGCAAGAATGAATGAAAGCCACCAAATGGGCGGCCATTTAGCAAGCCTTTTGTGGAAGCATTATTCTAAAGAATCCATTAAGTACAACAATATAGATGAAAAAGACCATTTAAACGTTGCGATGGTGATGATAGTCACAAATCGTAACTGTAGTCAGAGCCCTTTAATGGGGCTCCATGCCACTTATCCACGAAACTCTCCTCAGTGAAATTTGCATATGTTCAGCCATTCAGGATAATCCAACTTAGTCCTATGGGAGTAGCAACTCCACTTCTCTTACGGTAGGCATGTGTGGTAAAGTGCAATTACTGCGCCCTGTGCCCTGAAACAGCAACAATTATCTTTCAAGTTGGCCCAATGCAACTATCATTTTTTAACCCTTGTGTATCAGGTCAGCACCACTGGTCTGCCACTCCCCATCTATCCTGAAAGGTTTACTACAAAAGCCTGTATGTAGCGTGACTGACAATAGTCAACTGCCTAACAAGTCAGGCAGGAACAATCTATCACGTCCCGCCTCTAATAGGAAGTTGATGGGTGGACAGTGACTTCAATTAGTTTCTACAGTACAACATACCTACAACAGATGGCTTTAGTTTTTCTGATATTATATATAAAAAAGTACCTTGTTTTTCAATATCATCAACTGCACCTAGCAACACCTACTGTCACTGGAGATACTGGGCAGATGAGTCAAAAATAAATCCACGCACAAAACTATTTCTAACATCACGGTGTCTTTATTAACTCCAAGAGACATAAAGTTAAAAACATTGTTGGAGTTTTAGGAAAGAGTATTTGTCCTTAACACATGATGGAGCTTCTCTTTTACTCCTGCCTTCAATCTTTGCGCTAAACTAACATATACCCGATCATACTGTAGCAGAATAGCTAAAAAGTGTGCTGTACTGCCATTAGCTTGTAATAAGGAGAATTCATAGTTTATGCTGAGTTAAACAGTATGAAAATTACATGAAAACAAAATTCTGACTGCAAGGATCAACTCTGGTCCCGGATTGGTACCTAAAGAAAAATGTTCCCTTAGCCACACATTTTCCATGTGTGTGTGTGTGTGTGTGTGTGTGTGTGTGTGTGTGTGTGTGTGTGTGTGTGTGTGTGTGTGTGTGTGTTATGCGTGTGTGTGTGTGTGTGTGTGTGTGTGTGTGTGTGTGTGTGTGTGTGTGTGTGTACAATATAAGGTATAACGCTTTCTTGGTAAACAATGCAATATTTTACTCAAGAGTGTTTTATTGATATTAATGTTTGGTAGTGTTTTAAAGACTACCAATTTAAAGATTACTCTCTCATGTAACATTGCAAAAATTGAGGTTATATGGTATCATACTGTAAATTGAACAGTGGATTTTTTACAACCCCCGAGCGAGGAAAGAAAGTTCATTACATCATGTTTTTATTGCTTCAGTGATCCTGCATTAGTCGTCGTCATAGCACTGAAAGATTAACAGCTTTGATACCACCTGAAGAATGATTCACTTTGCACTAGGCTACATAAGACTAAATCTATATTGGTAGGCCTGGAGGTATCACAGGTGTTTCATAAAACGAGTGTAATGTGTATCCTCAATATACTGCTCTGGATAATGAGTCTGTGGTGGTTAAGGCTACAATCTGTAGTAAAGTACACTTTGTTTTTCAGTCCAGTCGAGGTCCTCTGGATCAAATGGCTCTGGATATTTTGGCAAACCTCTTGTAGAACGATGATGTAAGCATACAGGCTTTTAGGTAGCTGGTGTGCAGCGAGGTAGAATGACATACAGTATAGCAAGGAGGCATGAGAAATGTGCTGCAAATCACACTTAGGTGAACACAATCTCTGCCTTGGCTTTTAGGTTTCATAAATAACACAGCATGGGCAAAAAGAAACATTTGGATTCCCAGAAGCAAAGACAGATACCTTTTGAATTTCACTTTTAAGTGCACTTGTTTAAAAAAGGCATGTTATACTTATCGACTAAAGCTAAGCTTGTTTGTCACTACACCAGAGTAAAGAATTCAAGAGTGTAAACATTTATAGCCAGAGTAGTCTAAAAATGCAACTTAACTGCACAACTTCGACCTGGAAAACACTCGTCTATTTTAAACCACAACATTAATCCAGCCCAAGAAGGTCTGGGACTTGAGTAGAGTAGCAGGTGGTCCACAGTTCAAACAGACTGATGAAGCCAGATTACTACACAATGTGTTTATTTAGATGAACCAACCAACTCTCAATTGAGCATTTGTTGTAAATAATAATTAGTCACACATTCTTTAAACAGTCTATTCTGATATCTTACTACTGCATCATGAGACATATATTGTGTTTCATGTGATATAGTGGTGTGAAAACAGTGTGAAAGTGCAAAAATATTCAGTGTTTGGATTGTAGTTATTGTTAGAAACTGAGTAAGGTAATGTGTCTGATATGAATATTAAAATTGGGTTTTGGTGTTTCAGATTATTTGGATATTCCAAAAATATGCTTATTACAGCCATTTCTAAAAATAATTAATAATAGTGCACCCTCAGTTGTCAGGTAAAACATTGTTTTGTTTAGTCTTTTCTTACTGAAGGGGGAAGAGCAGTTGACTTAAAGTGCTTGAAGTGTGTGCAACGAATGTGCCAGAAAAGAAACCCTACATGTATAGATGCCTTCAATACCTCCTAATGTTGTCCTGTGTTTGTTGTCCAATGAGCCTGACATCAGAGCGAAGAGTTGACTTTAAAGGGCATCAATTAGGAATCAATGAAAACGTTCATTCACAATCATTTAAATTTAGAACAAACACTGCTGACTTTTTCTTTTCTGTATGCTCCAGTATCACTTTTTAGGACTATGTAGTTATTATACATCATGCCTCAAATGGGTCTGGATTAGATGCACTGGGCAGAAGTGCCAAATGCAGAAGTGAAAACAGGGAGGAAGAGAGACAAATGAGGAGAGAGACAGAGAAAAAAATAAGAATGGAGGTTTTTCTGCCTCAGAGAGCATGTGGATTTTTGTGTGATAGCTGGTGGTTGAAGGAGGCTGTGAAAAGATAATTTTTACTAATGGGGTGTTCAGGAGAATGTTTAATTTATTATCATACTTTACTGATGTGACCATGGAGTAATATCGAGCGCCTGTGCTTTTCAGGAGAGCTCTGAGAGGTTTACATTGTAGGGACATTGTTAGTGGTGCTTCCAAAACCATTAATGATGGTACAGAAGAGGCAGCTGCAGTTGAGAGGCTGTTATGAAGTGTAGCTTTAAAGCAGCCAGGGGCCATGTTAGGTCCACAGACCTGATACTTTAATATTTACCATGAACACATCTCCAGTAATGTGTTTCTCCATGATAGTTTCTTGTTCTTAGTTGTACTTTGACCTTCTTAGCCCAAAGACATAAAACAGTTTTTGGCTGCCTTTCAACATGTCAATTTAGCTTACTACAGTTCTCTGTACGGTTTCATCTAAGTTAAGAAAGCCCAAACAAACTAACCCTATAACTAACAATGTGAAATGCACTCATAAATATGTCAGCCTTTCTTAAAAGGATTACTCCACTGATTTAGCATTGCACTCCTATAACACTGTCAGACTTAAGATGGACAGTTGTTGTTTTTTTAAGTATTTAAATTGATGCATCAGAACTCGAGACATTGTCTTTTTTATTTTATAGTAGCAAGAAGAGCAATCTATCATGTGAACTGTTTGGCAGGAAGTTTTGTGTTCTTGTAGATACCCGTTACTCATAGTAAGAAGCTGATTGAGAAGATAGTTTTTTAGTTTCTTTAAAGGGGCATTCATTAATACATATAATGTAATAATAGTCTTGCAGTTTTGATGTGTTTGATACGACCATAATTCAATTATTCATACTTTTCCAAATTAGATTTTTGGTTTTCAAAATGTATTTTCTAAGTTGCAGTCAATAAATAAAGCTCATTAACCACTTAAGTTTTCTATTTCTACAATAAAGCAATGAGCAGGCCATCAACCATCTTACTATTGATCTTAGGCTAAAAAATACATGAGAGAGCAGTGTTGTTATTGCAGTATTTAGCATTGTGATATACAACTTAATCACTGAACATTTCTGTTGGTTTTTGGTCTCTTATTCATGGCGTATGACTTTATTTTTATGTCAGTTACCATCAATGGTGTTGCCTGTGCGAGACATTAAGCATTATCAGCAAGATAGTTTTCCTCTTAAAATAAAAAATAAAACATTCATAGGCTGTTGCTGTTGCTGATGCTTCCTTTTCCACAGTGATACGGTTAGTGGATGTAGTTCAGTAGAATGAAAATAGCTCCTTTATGAAACTGCTCATAACCAGGTCTGTGGATTATCTTGTGTAACCAGGTCAGAATTTAAGTAAAGGGACACTGCTGTTGAAGTGTTCAAATGTTTTTTTGGCACTTTGAGCACCACAAGCCAGGTGTCATCTTGTTACATTATATTTGAGAGAAAGCAAACATCTCTACGGCTGAAATCTCTAACACTGGCCAACTCACACAAAAACACTCTACACTAAAGGTAAATTAATTCTGGGGTGAACTGTCCCATTAAAGCCTTTAAACTATATATAAGAGATGAAATGATCCGTATTAACAAAGGGAACCAAAGTTATAGTGAAAAGCATATTAAGTAATGTTTCAAAAAAACTACACGTTGTATGGTCATGTTAGAAATGGAGTTGCATTGGGCCAACTTCCTGTTATAGTCAACAGGAGGAGGAACATGCACACTGGGCAAGAAATGTGTCATAGGTGACCAACCTGGAGGAGTTCTGGAGGCAGAGAGAGAAAGCCCAGGAACGCAGCCAGCACAAACAGATGTTGGAAAAGGCACAAAAAATCCAGCACAAAGCCAGGTGCTGGATGGCAGAATAAAAATGCACAAATGTGGGGGCGCCCGGATGGCTCAGTTGGTGAAGCGGGCACCCATATATAGAAGTTTACTCCTTGACGCAGCGGGCCATGGTTAGACTCAGACCTGAGCCCCTTTGATGCATGTCCTTCTCCCCTTTCTTCCCTTTCATGTCTTCAGCTGTCCTGTCGAATAAAAGCCTAAAAATGCCCAAAAATTCTGCCACAGTAAACCATGTCATGGCAAAAGAGGAATGGAGACATTAGCTCACAAAGTGAGCATGAAGGATGAAGAATAAAATACGACTTGAATTCAAAATGGATCCTTAATGCAACTATTATGTTTCAGACATAGCCCAAAAGTTGAGTGAGTTGTGATCAAATTATACCATCAGACAGTTCAGAGTGGTTATTTGATTGTTTCAGACAATTTTTCCAGCAGTGTGTACATATAGAGAATATAACGTATGTTCCCGGCAACAAGAAGGCTCACAGTGAGCGATCTAGAAAGTAAAGTAAAAAGTGCCATTTGAGAACTAGTCAAGCATGTTTTGTTGAGTGCTCCACACTAAAGGCTCAATCAATTTAAATACAGTGTATCTGATGGAAATACATCATACCACTACCAAAAGATAAACGCAGGATTCCAACACAGCCAATGATGAACTGGTGTGCACAGATGTTTTGTGTGATTAAAGGACATGCCAGAAGTTTTTGTTTAACAAAAGAAGCTGAAAGATAAGTAGAAAAGGCGTACATGATGTTTCCCACTGAGACATCAACCCAGCTATCTGAAGCAGTCATCCCGTGATGCAGCTAGTGGATTTTGACAAATCCCACTGCATTAAAGCAGCCTAGAGTGCAAGCTGCTCAGTGATACTGCATGACATGTGGTATTTTTATTACCACTGTGATATGAACATCGGTGATTAGCAGAAAGAAAAGGGCTGATATTGAGAGGAGTAAATCAAAGTGCTGGTAAACAAAAAGCTTACACACATGTGGATGTCATTGTGTTGATAACCAAAATAAGCAGTTTATTTTATCAGTTTGACAGATGCAGCTATCTTTAAAAAATCAGTTTGCTACATTCACTGCAAGGCCACCTGAGATGCTATATTCAAATTACGTTTAAACTACCAACTAAGATCAGTTCTAATATAGTTTGGTAGGGTGTCCAAGGTCGAGGGATGCAAAACGTCTGTTCCACCTTTTTTCACTACCACTCAAATCTCATTAGATAGTAAACCCTCTTGGGGGAAAACAAAATCAGGAAGAGATGAGAGAAGGAGGCAAGCAGGGAGAAACTGGGTCTGTTTCTGTGCTTCAATATTAGTGATGAGACATTAGCCTCAATGTACGTGAAGCCCTCAGATAACCCAAGTAAGTAAGGAGCTGATAGAGAATTAGAGATGTTGCAATTGTATTAAATTGGTCAAACATTTGTAACCAACTACATGCTGGTGCGAAATCAAAGATTAGAGAATATGTTACCAGTACGTCCACATGTTGTATAGGTATACAAGTGTTTGATGTTTGTGTTAGAGAGAGATACAGTTTGCTTGTTCATTGCTCATAATTTGTTGAATGTGACCCCATTGTGTTTTAATGACACCTATGATGTCTTAGCGACTTGACAAATGAACCTTAAGAAACTGAATAAAAACATCTATAGCTGGGCGCCCGGATAGCTCAGTTGGTATAGCGCATGCTCACATATAAGGGTTTACTCCTCGACACAGCAGGCCCGGGCTTGACTCCAATCTGCAACCCTTTGCTGCATGTCATCACCCCTCTCTCTCCCCTTTCACTTCTTAAGCTGTCCTGTCATTTGGCCTAAAATGCCCAAAAATAATCTTTAAAGGTCCCATGACACGGTGCTCGTTGGATGCTTTTATATAGACCTTAGTGGTCCCCTAATACCATATCTGAAGTCTCTTTCCCAAAACTCAGCCTTGGTGCTGAATTACAGCCACTAGAGCCAGTCCCACAATGTAGCTTTTGAGGAGGAGAGAAGAGGGGGCAAGGTGGAGGGTGGAAGTGTGGCCTTGACCAACTGCCGCTTTGTTCGTTTGAAAGCCATTACGTCTCTCTCTCATGGGTTCTCTGGGCAGGCAAAGCAGAGAAAGGGGAGGTAACATTGCCCCTTATGACCTCATAAGGAGCAAGATTCCAGATAGGTCCATCTGAGCTTTAATTTTCTCAAAGGCAGAGCAGGATACCCAGGGCTCGGTTTACACCTATCATACCTATATCATTTCTAGCCATTGGGGAACCATAGGCAGGCTGGGGGAACTCATATTAATATTAAAAAACCTCCATTAAGTGAAACTTTCATGCCATGGGACCTTTAAAAAAAAAAAAGCATCTATAGCTAACAAAGCTCCATTATGATATGTAACTTATTTGGTATGCAGTAATATTGAACTTTAACTTTAGTTAAATCCGCACACAGCTACATGCAACTGTGCGCCTTGAGATAGGGAGCGTATGTGGTCTGCATGACCCTTTAGAATCATTGATTTTAATAATTTAACCAAGAGCAACCAGGTGAATTTGTTTTCGTTTGTGTTTATGTCATATGAGATAGGTAATCCATCACAGTGAACAGCATGTCATCTTTTATTTACATCATAGTAATGTTATTGCATGCTTATGAAGTTGACACTAGAGCAGCAATTTCACCAATAAACTAGGATTACGAAGGCTTAGAATTTGAAAGTAATACTTTTTTGTGCTTAATGTATTTGTCAGTGAACACGTAGAGCTTTGCCCAACTTATTATTGTGCCATGATTAATTAATTTAACCTAATTATTGCAAAGAATAAATAAAAACAGTATAACAGAGTAAAGCCAGAAAAGTAATGTATGAAAATACTTTAGAGTCAAAAGCATGGAGATGAGTACTACAGTAAGTAAACATTTCTACTGTTTCTCATTTTGACTTAAAAAAGAAAATGAAGGCTTGTTTCTAAAATTAAAAACCCAACTGCAGTTTTTTGATGAGTTGCTAAATATGCAGTTCAAAAGATCGTCATTTAAGATATTTGTAGTGTGGAACAGACTCAATTATATTACCCATAATAGATGGACGATATAGGAACCCTTTTCCAGAATTAGAAAACACTTTAGTTTAATCAGCAGTCAGCACAAGTTTCCAGTGGCGTAAAGTTTGCTGAACTATATTGAACCCAAATAGTGTGTGAATTCTTTACCTCCAACATTCAATTAGCGCATCATTAGCATTACAAGAAAGCTGAGGGTTAGGCATATGTTGGTCTATATCATATATATATATATATATATATATATATATATATATATATATATATATATATATATATATATATATATACTTATATATTATATATACAATTATTTGTATTTCAGATATAGAGTACAGCAGATACACTCATCAGTCATGTCACTAAATAGGCCTTAGTAAGATTTAATTTGTATGTTGGTATTAGGTCACACTTACAGTTACCGAGTAAGCTTGAAAAATAAATGCAACATAATTAATAGCAAACATTTAATGACAATCTCTTAAAAACAGAATGTAGGCTACATTTAATGGTGCAACAATACAAAGTAAATACAAAGTATATGAACTTAATGTGCTATATTAACTTCCAAAATAAGTTTTAGTAGTTGAATACATTATGCTTGAATAACTGAGTGAATAATTTTGAGCAATGAGTTGGCATCTGCACCAAATTTAGTAATAAGTTCAATCCTTGGATGACTCAGATGCGGTTTTATGACTGTACACAATGCACTTTTATGTACTGTGTATCAATTTATTTCTGCATTCTCCATTGCAGCAGAATGCACAATAAAAAGGCTTGAACCGACTGCTTGGCTTAAGTCTTGACACTGTAGCTTCATCAGACCCCAAAGTGCATAACCAGCTCCACTCAAACACTTTCATGAATCAACTTTGGCAAGACCCATCAATATAAAGACACTGAATAATGCCTTTAGAGCAGACACTTAACTTGTTACCCTATCCATTCTATAAGTGCTGATTGAGGAAATGGAGGAAATAGCTGCAGTGAAAAGGTTGTTCTCATTTATGGCATCAATCTAAAATACAATTATGGGTAATATAATTAGTTTGTTTAATGTGATGCGTTATTTACAGTTATTTACAGTGCATGAAACACTGCAACATAAAATGCTTTTGCAAAACTCATTTTGAGATTTTTTTGTCTCCGTGGTACACTGTAAATCGAACCAGGAAATGTTACTGTACACCAGTTTTTTGACCAGGTCTCTCACAGACAACAATACCTGTACATGCTTGTTTCTCAAGTTACTTTCTACTCTTTGTATTATAGATGATGTCTGTTCATTTTCCCTTTTTAATTATTCATTTTAGTCGAAGGAGGCAATCACATTAATCATCACTCATATTGCAGGAATTAATGGCCAAAAACATCTGCGGGCATTTTCTATTTTGAATTTAACTTTGATGTATTTTACATATTTGTTTCGGAATTCCTGAAATAGCTCGTTTAGCCAAGAGGATGTTGCTGAGTTATCAGAATTCATCCTCACAGTCATTGACATTGGTGTCTTAGCGGCTGCAGAGTAAAGGCAGAGCGTTGTCTGTGATTTATTGAGTAGGCCTACTGCAGAGGGAAGCAGGAAGAATAAAATGCTCTCACCTGGAAAGTGAGACCCACTGTGGTCAGGAGAGATTTTCCGAGGCTTCGCTACTCACATTACTGTAAAAAGAGCCAGTGAGGTCTAAATGATTCCATATTCATGAGTGGATAAATGAACAGTCGCAGGAATCGTGTCTGCAGAGACAAATTGATTGTTAACATTTGCCAGTGTTGAATATATGAATGGGCAAGAGCGAGCGTGCAGGAGGTTGGAGCTTGGACCGCTTTCTAATGAACTTAAAAGGAAATGTGTACAGAAGTCTGCATTATCTCTCTTCTGCACATTTAGTTGAGTGGCTGGGACGTTCCCTTGTAAACTGCTTGAAGTCACTCTCAGTGTGTGGGCACTCTGCACACTATGACTGCCCTGGTTTGTGGCCTTGCAGGTCCCCATGTTAACATATGTACAGTGCAGCTCTATGGACCCGACACTCCAACTCCCCTGTGCAAGAGCTGCATGAGTTGAATAAGGTGAGATTACTTTTATTTTTTATGCTAGATCATGTCCCAGATATGCATCACCTACCAGTAAATGTAGGGTGTCTTACTCAGTTGTAATCAGTGAATGTTTCAATCAGGACTGGTTTAGGGATTACATAAACTTAAACATGAATTAACATAAACATGATTTTACAGCACTCTGCAAACAACTTTTGTATGCCTTAACGCCTCAAGCTATGCAGCAATTCCAGGTTTTTACATATCACAGACCTCCAAGTCTCCTCTGATCTCAACAATTAAACTGTAAGCTCCTTTTTATGGTGGGCTTATACCTTTTGTCTTTTACACAGTAAAGCATGCTTTTAAAGCCATCCACATAATCTGACTGATCACAACTAACTGACTATTTACATTTTAGAATATACCTGTATGGTCAGTAGCTAATAATGTGAACTGAAAATAAATGCATTAAATGTAAAGAAGCCATCTTATTGAAATGTTGAAATAACCATGTTTGAAGAAGAAAACTGATATTTTAAACCATTTTTATTAAAATGTTGATTTCCAAATGGTGATATCAATTAGAACTGAATTGAATGTTGGGATGCTTAATACTTGCTTTGCAAGCCTCAAAATTACAGTTTGAATTCAGGTCTCATGATGGTACTGATGATTGGACTAATTTTAAATTAATTCCGGAGCTGTTGCTGAGATTTTGCTCTGCTGTAGGTCTTAATTTAATTGTGGCAGCAGTGCTTGAGATATTCTGCTGCTGCTTCTTGATATGATCTTTACTTGGAAGCTGCTGGACAGGAGCATCACTGCAACATCAGTGTTTCATTGCACCATATGTTTTTCGCAGATGCCTTTAACGTTTGTTCATGAGAATATCAGAGAACATGCTAAACATTCAGAGATACTGAAACTCATTAGGGCTGAAAAGGAAAACAGCCCTAATGACTTCAAGCATCTCTGTAATGAAAGTTTACAATGTATCATAAATCCTTTCTTTTCCTAAAAAGAGCCTCTGTGCATCAGTCTGTCTTTCAATGTGCACTTGTTCATAACTGTTCTTTTCAGTCAATCCCAGAACACCAGCACACAATGCCCTCTTCAGCTTGTCCTGCCCTGAAGAAAATCTGCTCTAAGCATTAAAGGCAGTGGAGTAAAACCACGCAGATCCCCTGCTATACTTGTCATCCTTTCATTCCACCTCACTTATTCCAGATAATAACAAATTACAGGCTGTGTCGCTCAAGAGATCTGACTTTAATCGAGAATAAAAGTCATTATGCTGCTTCACAAGATTTTCCTGATGAACAATCCTGGAGAGCAAAAGCAGACACGGGAGTGCATGTCTTTGTTACATGCATGTGTGCAAGGCCACTTTTGGTCACGGAGGACCATTCTGTTACTATTCATTACTATTCAGAGCTCGCCTGGAAGCAAAAAATAAGAATCCACTGTACGAGGCAAGGAACAGACATTAAATGAATGATTTCCCATGCAAAACAAAACAGCGCCAGAGTTACTTAATAGGTTTTCTACGTTTTAACCCGGGGTCTAGGCTGTTCACAGAGCACAGAAATGGCTTGAACAAAAGGCTGTGAATGCACTCATGAAATAAAATGTCAACAACAGGGTTTCCCTCAATGTGGCAAAGGTTAAGTGCCCAGCTTTTTTATGTTAAAACAACACAAGAGGCACCGCAGTTAGAGTGCGAGGTTCCTAAAGAGATTATTATATAATTAAATACTGACAGAAAGTATTGGACTTTACATTTTGAATATGATGATAAAAACATAATCAAAAAAATCTTAAATTCTAGCAGAATGTGAATTTAATTTAAGTTTTCTTGAAGGAATATAGTGGTTAATATTATTTCCTTGGTAAATTGCTTGCAAATTCAGGGTCTCTTCAAAAGTATGCTTACTGTACTTCTCTGAGGATCTAAAGGCTGTAGATTTTCACACCACACACGTTTAGGGACTGTACAAAAATTACTAGGCAGGGCAGAAAATAGGAAGGGTAATGTAATTTTTCTTCTTGGCTGAAAGAAGGGCATTCTAAGTTTTTTTCTTTTTCCGTTTAAGTTCATAATTTGATTTTATTTCCTACTTGTGATTTTTATTACATGTAAACAATACCAAATAGCAGCATCAGTAGCATCATGATTTCCATGTTTTATTGGCATATATAAAGGATATAGGATGGGGTGAGAAGATATTGCATTGAACGAGTCCTTGAGCACAGAGCTATTGTCTGTACATCACCATTTTGTTATATTTCCCGTAAATATATTATTATGAGTAATATTTATTTTTTTAAGTGAAAAGTTGGTCCAAAGAAAATTTTGTACGATGTAGTTGTCTTAGAGTCCCTTCATTATTTCTTATTTAGAAAAGGAGGGCAACATATTTAACAATAATATAAATACTAAACTGATAATCAAGCATTCATACAGTATCATTAGGTGAACTATTAGCAGAACCATACAATTGAAATCACAAATAAATTGCATGTAACTCTTGTAGGATCTTGTAAGATTGTTAAACCACTATGTGCCTCTATCCATGTGTTTCATTTAAATTGTACATAAAGTAGCATGCACAATTTAACTTCAGATATATTAGATTTTAACATTGATATGACAAAGTGACAGTTTCATGCAGTAGCCGTTTTAAAAGATTTAAGCAAATCTCAGTATATAAATTTCTCAAAATGTATCATGGTTAATTTTTTTGTTTCTCTAGACCAAAACCTCCCACACACGCTAGTAGTGCCGTCATTTTGTACTTTAGCAGTTAAGTCTATAACTAGCCATGTTTTATTTTTCTATCAAGCCATTACATCATTATGTGTGCTCTAGAAAGCATGCCATGCTACTTAAATATTGAATGAGTGAAGGAATAGCACACCAGTATCTTGCTTTCATGAAGCTATCAGGAAACCCATTCTGTCTCCAAATGTGTTTTTTACCGTCAATAGCATTTTCTATGGTTGAGGGTTCGGTAAGTATTACAGCACGTCTATTTTTAGAAAGGCAATTTCAAAGTTTACTGTGTGCATACGCATGCACATGGCCAAGTTAGATGGAAGTATTCTTGTGTTTGTGTGTGCATTTGTGCGTGTGTGTGTGTGTGCATGTGTGCATGTGCGTATGTCTGTGTGTTTGTGTGTGTGTATGTGTGTGTGTTGCTTTGCTTAAGGCTTGTTGTTTGTGGGTTCAACAGGCAGCGCACACTCTTTTATTCTCCACAGGGGAAACTAGCTGTGTTGCTCTCCACTTCCATACCTTCAGGCTTAACTGAGATTGAGTCGCTCAGATGTAAAAGCAGGAACTTAACATCTTGAGTATGACTGTTGCAAAAATGTAAATCTAATAACTTTCCCCCCGGTTCAGTTATCTCATGGTCAGTTGGAACCACCTGATTTTCGCTATCCCAACACAACCCCAGTTAGTGATTCATTTTGATATAGAGAAACTGCTTTTTTATTTATTGTTGTTGGTAATGGTTCTATGATTCTATATCAGTAGCCCTTTCAAAGACCATCAATAGTTTTAGCCAGTCTGTTGCTTCCTCTGTTGCTTGTGACTGTGCAACATGTTCCAAAGATGTTTTGTGCTAGTAAAGTACTGAAATCCTTGATTAGCAACTCAGGGTTGGTGAAGTACGTAACATGACCTCGTCAAAAATAGTCTTATTTAATACAAGTTACTCTGACAGAAGTGTACCGCGCAAGGAGCATAAAATGGGTATGTTATTGCAAAGCAACACTCTTGTCAAATCTTCACACTTTTTTCACTAAGATATATTTCTGTTTGGCCACTGGCCAACGGAAGCTAAGACATAATATAACCAGGCAATATCAACTACTTCAGCACACTAATCTCTTCAATTAATGAAGGGGCACAATGTATGTGTGCACACACAGATGTTTTGACTTTTTTGATGAGGAGGGCACACATAACTTGACTTGGGGTTACTCCTTTTCTGTATATTTTAACTGCTCACATTTCAAATAGATTGCACCCAGCCAGTCTTACAAACTTTATATAGCATCCACTTAGGACAGTGATAGCACAGATCAAATGAAATGATCTCAGACATCCTTTAAAAACAATAACTAAATATTGCTACACTGCAACAGTAGTCATCTCCTAGAAAGTTGACATTGGACAGAGTAAATTGGCATTGATTTAAATTCTGAACAGTTGCATCAAGCTGTGGATCCCAACAAGCTATTTTTGTCCTCGTATCAATGTGTGCTGCTCTGCACGTCAGCAGCTGGGCAGAATCAGTCAGATTGGTGCCAGTGCTCAACCTTTCAATGGTCTGGGTCAGCATCCTGGAGATGTGCCAGAAACTCCAGCTCCTGAAGACCATATGGGGTCTGTTTCTCCTCAGCATCTCCACTCTTCCCCCCACCCTGCACTGTTTCTCCAAGGCTGCAACCTGACCCATCGTCACATACATCATGTCTTATGAAAACCAACACAACACAGTAGAGTTGTTGGATAAGAAGAGAGAGCACGGTGGATGTATACTGCTCTATTAAAGATTCCCTCTTTGTGTCTGTACAAGAAAACAAGTTCCATATAGTGTTACAAAATAAAGTGTTGCATACATTATTTTAGTAAAACTATTTTAATGAGGTAAATTCACGTAACAATGGACTCCCTCAAACTGTAACCTGAACACAGTTGCTACGTCAAGCAGCATCTACATAATCATTACCAAAATCTTACTTTGCATATAGAACACATTGTTTATCTTCAAAGCTTCTATGTGCCAACTTCATGGTGGGCGCCAATGTGACAAACCTGATGCCCAACAACATACATGAAAAATAATTACAAAAATAAATAATTATTTTCTTTTTGGAGCTACTGTGAACATGTGTGGATTTGTTTTTAGGGGAAATTGTGTAATTTGTGTTAAATTATGTGTTTTTAGGGGAAATCTGGTCCGGGAGGGGGGGGGCATTAAAGGACAGCTGCAGGACTGACCCTGCCAAGGACAGAGAGCTTCCCATGCCTGTTCAATGTCGTAAAATGGGTCATTGAACAGCTAAATGGAGTCATTATGATGAGTAATTAAAAAAATACTGCTGAAGACTCCCAAAGTCGCCTTTTCTCTTGGTTCCGCTTCTTTTTGTGTTGTCACGGGCCTTTGCTGAAAGGCAGCTGTCTTGGGCCACTTAAACTATCACCCCTTTCACTGGGATGCAAATAGCAGCCTTAGCAGCTAATGGAATTGCATGATCTATTGTCCTCTCATTTACTGAAAATGATTTCCATAACTGATTGTTGGAGATTATATTTTGCTGGTGCTTTTCATCTGATACGGCGTGTCAAACTCAAAGGGTTGAGAACACAGAATTGTTTAATTAAAGCAAGTAGAGTAATATGAATGATGATTGTGTAATCTGGAGCTTATCTTGTGTAGATATTAATACGTACCAGTATGTAGGTGGGAAAATTTCTGCTTGGCATCGCTGCATCAAGACTTGATAAACAGAATCAAAAAAGCTAGAACGAAACATGTATAGAAGGTGAGGAAATCATGTTTCATTTCTTTCACTATTGTGGTGAATACAAAACATCTATTCAATTAAAATTGTATTTATATTAACTATCTAATCATAACAGTTACATTTCAGGACACTTTACAACTGGAGTAGGTCTAGACCACACTCTATGATTTAAAAAGTTTCATCGGTAATTTATCTGTCTCTCTTTAGCACAAAGCTTATGTTTCTCTTTGATTTTAACTTCCAAAACAAAATGCATTACGTTGTGCCCATGCAGCCTTCCTCGGGAAATGTGTGCAGCCCATTCTCATTTACTTTACAGGAAGTCATTAAGATGATGGGGGGGTGGACACTGATGTTTGATTAATTAATAAAACTAACTTTGGCAAGACCGAGCACTGAAACAAAGGATTTCATGAGCTTCTGCTTGCTAGATAAGGTTAATGAGGTGGTTCAGATATTTTAAAAAAAAGAAGAAAAAAAATGCTGCTAAATTCATTTCGGAGACCGCAATGCCAAAGAAGGTTATCCTTTGAAGAAGCAGCTTTTTATTACATGCCCCATTAAGACAGGACTCCGTGGAACGATCCAACATGAAAGTGTTAAAGAATTAAATTGCCGTTTTTTTAACCAACTTTGTATCATAATAATGTTAGTATTAAATGAATTACGTTAAACATCCCTCTATCTTACCAGTGTCCAGATCTCTACACTCACAGGCCAGCAAAAAAAAAAGTGATGAGTTTTGCGTTAAACGCTTTTTTGCTGTAACTACAGACCGTACTTTGCTTACAGGCACAAAGAGTTTTGAAGCGGATCGAAAGAGAAAGCCGCTTAATGTGTTCAGAAACATATTTCAGCTTACAGTTTAACTGGTATACGAGATTGTTTGTTACCAGCCGGCCGCCATTCTGTGTCAATCAGACGAGCCTGAGTTGTATCACCCACCAGCGGGAGCATTTATTGGCCCGGTGCAGCACAGTGCATTCTGGTAGTTGTAGGTTTTCTACCTTTTGTGCAAAAGGGAATATCACATATTTTTTTACGGTTTCTCTGGTCATATAGCATCAATTTCAAAAATGTTGCACCGTTCTACTGCATAGACAGTCTAGTTATATGCTTATTGCCTTTGTCGAAATACTTCTTCACTTGTAAATATACAAAAAAAACATTCACTTGATTAAGATGTTCAAAAACAAACATCTTAATAGAAAATGACCTAATATGTTCCTCTATCATTTAATTTTCCCTCAGAGTTCAAAAGGAGGAATCAGTTAACATCTGTACTGCTGGAGGACACAAGGGATGCTTTCTCACACTGTGGACTTCAACCTAGGTTCCAGAGGTAAGTGCAGGTATTTCACTTGTAACTTGAGTCAACTGCAGCTCTGCATGAGCAAACGGCCCTTAAGCCATCTCTAATCAACTGGTCAATACACACGACAAGTACAGTACATGTCACTCAAAGGACATGTCATCCTGAGAGTGGACAGTCTGAATATCACTCTGTGGAGTCATGTAGTGTTCAGGTTCCCTTTTTCCACCTCTGCTTTTTCATTTACAATAGAATGTCAGCACCAGAATCAAATATGTTTATTATAGGATTTAGCGGGAGCATCAAAATTCATTTGTTTTTCTAGTTCTATTTTTATAACCCACGTCCAACCACCTGGACAAATGACTTTATAACAACTTTGTTTTATTCCTCCTATAACGACTAGAATATATAAAAAGTTGTTTCACTATAGCTTAACTTGTATTATTCAAATAATTAAAAACATAAAACGTGGCCCAATAATCATGGTAGGGGGAAAAGCCAACCTGCACCAAAACATAAATCAGTGTAAATGATTTAAGACAATTTAATAAGTTTATTACCATCCCTTCTGCCTTAGGGTTACTAGGTATCCATATGGGTTGGCCTGTTGCAATTATTATATAAAATAATTGCCTAATGGTGATTATTTGAGCTGACCGTGATCATTTTTGCATAATCTTTGCATTCCACAATCAAGGGAATTCAAAGCCAATGATACAAATGTGGCACCAAATAGAAGGTGAATTACAGTAGGTGTCTACCTGAGCATAAGGTTCCAATGACAGGAAAAAAAACTTGGAAAAAGCAAGCTGGGCTATCTACAGTATATCTTACTGCTGTTGGGCAGGTTCTTTTGTTTCAGCTCATATGAGATTGTATTTGTTGCAATTCAAAGCAAGATAATGTCAGAGTTGTGACGATAATGTCCCTCTTTTAATTTATCACAGAGAGTCTCCCCCACAAGTGCAGCAGTGTGCTTGACAGCTCTGGGGAAAGTTATGCTGAAGTTGTTGCTTCCATTCAGCTTTTCTAAATTTAATATTTCACATGAAAATGTTAAGATAGAAACATGGTATTATAAGAGTAGCGTGGGTCCTTTTTTTGAAGAATGCTTTAGTGTACGTGTGTAGTGTACGAGCAAGCGAGCGAGCAAGAGAGAAAGAGAGAGAAAATAGCGGTAAAATTGTTCAGTAGTAGTAAATGAACAGTATAACCCCGAAGACAGCATAACTCAGCCTTGGAGGCAAAACAAAGTCTCCCCTGTCTGATAACTGAAGCAGGAACATTTAACATTCGCTTTGTGTTTCCCGGTTGAATATTACTGCTTACTTTTGAAAATAAAATAAGCCTCCTTCTACAATAATTAACTGTCTTGAACCATGTTTTTTGTTACATTAGGTCGACCCACACAACATTTTTAGAACAGGCTATTTGAAATAAATGTATGTGAAGCGAGAGGTGAAAAAGAAATTCAGAAAACTATTTAAAGATTGACACTTCTTTGCCAACGATGTAACAATTACCAGTGTAACGGTAAACCAAGGTTGAAATGTTGACGGTAATAATTATCCTTTTCATTTAAAATATCCTTATTATCGCGGTGGATTAGCATGGTGTGGAAACCCTGTGTTTAATCCTGCCAAGCTTCATCGGAGGCTCCTGAAATTGCCGTGCAGGCACACTGCGCTCAGACAGGAGAAGGGGACAGAATGTAGCAGCTGTTAACAGACTTTTTTCTTCATCTTTTTTCTTTTCTTTCCCATTTTCGGAGATGTTGAAGTGATGTGGGTGGCCCAGAACATAAGTTAAAACTATTCTATAGCTTGCTAAAAGTCATGGTTTTACTGCCTTATTATCTTCAATAAGTCTTCTGCTACGATGTGGAAGTTTAGCATGTGTTACATCTTGACATTTCTTTGTAGAGAAAGAGATATATTATCGCCTTGATAATATTGCTGTTGGTGTGTTTCTTATTGCAGAGCTGATAGATGTGTAGATTGTTTAATATTACTTGTACAGCCACGTGTTGATATTCAGGTTGTGTTTGCTAGCAATGTGCAATTGCCAACAAACAGATTAGCTTGTGGAGCCATGTGCTTAGCTATTACAGGTGTATTACACTAGCTAAGTTTCCATCCACTTGAAGTTCAGTAAAAAAAACTCATGCGAATAAAGCTGGTAAAAGTGTGTTTCTATCTATCTAACGGCTTTAAAGTGAATAAAAACCTGTGCGTAATGACGTCACATGCTGTTTTGCGATCAATTTGGCATATCAAATTGACATTTTAAGGTTTTTCCATTTATTTTCGCACTGAATTGCACAACAAAGTTTTTAGGTTTTTAGTTTTTTGAAGTTACATTTTCATACTGTTACCAATTAGCAAAACATTTTGATGAGCAGCCATTAAAATTAACAACATGGATGTAGGTCTGGTGGCAAATCCAAACACAACAGCACTGCGATGTGTGATAAAATGAACAGAAATAGACAATTATATCTTAATTTATATGACTATTAATCGTCAACAGCACTACATATCTTTTTGAAGAAAGAAACTTTGGTTTTTCGGTCCCTTTTTCTTTCCACCGAACAAAAAATGAGTACTTTCATTGGCTCATGTGTGTAGAGTGACAGGAAGAGTAGGTGAACACTGAACAATTAATGCTAATTAAGAGGCTGTTCACAGAGGGGCATGGCCTTAGAATTTTAATCATCACTGACTCACTTTCTGGGAATACATTTCCATAACCTGCACAACCTTTCTGTTTAACTGACTCACCAGTTACATAGCTAGTCTGTCATGTAAAGCACAGCAGATGGGGAGTGCCCTTTGGCTTCATTAAGGCAAGTCAGCAGCAGTAGAGTTCTAAATTTAACACTTTCTTTTTGCGGTTTACTTAATTGCAGCAGCATAATGAAAAAGTGAACTGTAGGCCTTAAGGATTCATTCCTACAGCCCTCTGTGTCCTAGATGTAGTTAAATGAAACTCAAAGCAGGTAGATATTGCCAATGTCTAATACTTAGCTCAGTTAGCATGTTAATAGCATCCATTTTAAAGCACAGCTGAGCATAAGTACAGAACAGCTTTTCCTCAGAGCTGACGTAAAGATCTAAAAAATAAAAATTGTATCGATCCAACAACTTTATTTGGCTAACCTCATGGGGCTGCAAGTGTGGCTAAAAACTACATAATTCCCAACTTGTTAATACTTGACTTAATAATAAGTCCCAGTGGCCATTAAACAAAAATTAAACTATACCAAACAGAGATGCAATCTCAACATGTAGAGGACCTGAGAAAGGAACAATAACAAGACAAAGCTATGTGGAAATAATAGACTTGTTTGAAAACCGTTTCTTACACTGCAGATAATGTATTCAGTGCTTCACATATCACCATCTAAATCAGCTTGCAACAAGATATTCAGTTTATGAGTTCTGACAGAAAGCACTTAAATGGATATTGAATCTGCTGTTTTAGTGTCATCACTAACCAAAGAAATCCTCTTTGTTGTATTTTTGAACTATTTCTTTCATGTTTACATTCTATTTTCAGTTTTTGATCCAAATGGGAGCAGCTATTTATGGCATTTAAATATAAATTAGAAGTTGAGACAATGAGCGTTTGTATATATTCTTGTCAATCACGAAAGGAAGGACATGTTTGAACAGACTTCAAAAATGAAATCCCCAAATGAACATATCAAATGTGTGTTGGAGTGTTGGATCAATTAAATGACTTTGATTTAATCCTTGCTGCCTTTTAAATATACCCAAAGGGATTTTTTAGGTTAGTAACGAGTCAATGAGCCCAGAGCTGGAAAGGGACAATAAAACTCCCAGGTTAATTATTTCATTTGTCCCAACCAATATTCTTTAAAGGGACCCATAATGTTTTCTGGTAGCGATATGTGCATTTATCCTACTGATTTACACTATACAGAATGTGCAACGTGCATTACAGGAGGAAACGAAATACTGGGCCTCAAGCAGGAACATTTTCACATTCTTACCCTATCATCTCGCACACATTTTACCTGAACCTAAACCTCTGAAGAGCCTAATGAATGCCACCTGTTCATGAGGAGGTGTGTGTAATGTGTATCATTACCATAATGAATGTTCCTAAAATATGCCAAACGAGGCTACCTGTTACGCTCACAAAAATGTTACTACAAGTAGACAAAAGAGAGCAGGCAAAGCCAGAAAACATTTAATAGTGTCAGTTGATGTTTTCACACTGTTGGGTGCAACAGAATATTAAACTGGAGAATTGCAGCTGTTGGAGTGAAAGAATTGTTCAAGCATTTACTCACTGTATTGACAATATAAATGATAAAATCTTAAAAGCTTAAAACTTTATTCAAATCAGTGTATTGGAAAGCCATAATGATGATAATCTGGCGTTATCACTGATTTCTATCCTACATTATATCAGCAGACTTTGAGAAGACTTTTTACTTGCCTTCTTTAAGTTTCATCTTTCAGTTTGTGATTAAAGTTTCAAATAATTTGACTTCCTATTTTGCTTTATAACTATATTTAACCACATTTTAATGTTGAGACCCACTCAAATGACCACCTGTCGGTCTCAATACATGTGAAACATCACCATAGAGTCATCGATCATTGTGATGATCATTCTCCCGACCAGGTCACAGCTAGGCCATTAACAATTATTACATAATCGTCAAATTGTCAATTATTTTACATAATCACGTTTTCTAGCTAAGGTCTTAAGGCGTATGATTAGTAGTTTTTGATTTTGTTTAGATATGCCAAATTGTAAAAGTGATTATTGGTCAGACTATATAATTGTTGGCATTTGAGCCTTAACATGGTCATAGCAACAAAAATGACAAGAGGGGATATAGTTAGAAAATATGTTTTATGATAATAGAGAAGCATTGTTTACTTCATATGCTGTGTAGAGTGTTTTACATTATCTAGGTCACATGACAGTGATATAACCAAAAGATGTATCCTGGAATTCATTCAAAACTATTTTTTTTAAATAAGCAATATATAAATACATATTTTTAAATTTGACTGAAAGAAACAATTGATATTGTGAATCGCAATCATTTCTGAGACAATTAATTATCCAGCAAAATTTGGAATTGTTACAGCTCTAGTGTTGGATTTTATTATATCATTGCCTTAACTATAATCATTATATAGAATGCTATTATCCTCTAAAATGTGCATGTTACAATTGAACATAAGACACAAGACCAAGGTTTAACTATAAATCATATGATTGTTTAATGAATCTATTGTATGTAAGAAACTGAGGACATTACATTTATTACGCATGCCAATAGAGTGTTGCTGATCTTGTATCTTAGTCAGCACACAGGAAGCTTGCCGTGCAGAGCAGAATGGGGCTTGAAGATGTTTCCTGTCTTGCTGATGAGCTATTGTTCCGGACAAGAAGTGTCAGTTAAAGAAAGGTCATAAGCTCCTGTATCTTGAGGAACTGAAAGCAGATGTTGCCTGATAAGTTGATAAACTTCCTGTTCTGTGTGTCTGAAAGAGAGTATAAAGCTTGCAGCTGAGAAAGAGGAAAACAGATAAACCTTGGTGAGCAGTGGAGGTGTTATACTCTGTGGCTTATTAAAGCTTTGTCTCTAGAATATTCTATTATTAATAAAGTTCCTATATTCCAACTTCAGTTTGAGAATCCTTCTTCCTGGAAAAGAACATAGGGGCTGAATTTGAAGCCCAACACTAGTCACAGCGGCTTTATGCCTGTCAAGCTGTATAGTGCCAACTCCTACTTCAACCTGGATTCCTAATTGATGGCACTGGAGAAGAGTTATTTGAATGGATTACTGTAAAGAACATCATGGATTAGCCTGTAGGAGACATGGATCCCAAGGGAGCCTTAAATTGGTCACATAGTGATTATAAAACATCCGTACGGTTGGCAATTATTGGGCTCTATCCTCATCAAAGAAATTGAACCCTTCCTCTACATTTGCTCACAGCATTGATTCAACTCTAGACAGTTATACCTCATGTTGGATGCAGTTGTGTTTGTTGGTACCCAAGAAGCAATGATCAATTCGCACAGGAAGGAAAACAACTGGCTGCAAACATAGCATTGGTTGTGGTTGCATTTACTAGGACATCAAATTGGTAACTATGTAAAACCAACCTGTTTTTTAAGCAAGATAAATGCAATATACCACATCCTCCATGGCAGAACACTTCTATTAAGTTAACAATTTGATTTCATTATTACTGGGAACTACGGTGCGAAAATACAACACAGTGCCTCCTCAGTGGTTCTCTTGTGGTTTTGTATTGGTGCGATTCCAGATCCAACTGCCCTGCCCAGGCTGCTACCAGTCCTAATGTACTGTAATTTTTTGTGATCACTTTACTCACTTGATGCTCCCTCAGGCCATTAATTCTGTGATGAGAGCTACATCTATCAGAAATAAGGCCAGCGCAATATTAAAGGCTTTGCCTTGTGGAAGATCTAAATCAGATCAAAAATGTCTTCAGTAAACATTGTGTGCATGCTCAAGTCCCTTTGTGTAAGTCTGTGTTAAAACATCAGTGTCATTTATGTCTGCAGTATGCTGAAATATTCAAATGGTAACCCTTCCATTTGCCACAAATTGGGCTTGCATTTAAAGAAGGTGGCAAAATATAGTTTTGCTGTGTTAAAAGTCATAGTAAAAGTTTAAAATTTATAAAATAAGGAAAAGTCATGAAGTATCAAGGAAATAAAACAATACTGAATATGTATGGGTTCAGCAAAAAAAAATAAAAAAATTACAGCCCACAATGCATCTGTACAACAAATACGTGTAAAATAGGCCAAAACGAGTCTCAGGGGACTTATGTCATCTCCATGACTTCGATCAAATCCTATATTGTGTTAATAAAGACGAAGCAGCCAGGCTGTGACTTAGCAATGAGAAAGGCAACCATGGAGAAAATGGATGAAATTTAAAATAGGACTACACAGATTTGACAGACAGCTGTCAGCCATTCATTACAGACTCCTAATGATATTTTTCCACATCACAGATAAATTGCTGCGCTGCGCCACCTTTTTCAGCATGACAGGGGACTTGTCTCAAATCATGACACCTCAAATCTTCCCTCTTATTACATGCCATTCATTCAGCCAGACCTCAGAAGACAAAGCTTCCTGTCTGTCTCTTAGAAATTTAAATTAAAGCAATGCAAGACACTCCATGTTTATGCATGTGTTGTTCATAGCTCAGATTTAGGCATGTTTATGATTGAGACATGGGGAGATATTCGAGGCTTTGGTTGATTGCCTACAGCGAATGATTAATAACCAGAGGCCACCCACCTTTAAGAAGGATCTCTGGACAGCGGCTTTTGTTTCTTCTTGTCAAACGCCCTTCATTTTCGACATGTCTCTTTGACATTTATCTTTTAATTTCTTTTTTAAGCCATTATCCAATGTGCTTTGTTTTAAAGTCTGTAAACTAGTACCAGATTTCATGAAGATTATTAAAATAAAACAAAATATGGTGGTAAATGAGTCTTTAAATACATTTAATGAGCATGCCTATCATTTGTTCACCTTCTTGCATTAGGTAAATTTCATGTGAGTCACTGTTTATAATAAAAGATAAAACTGATGTGGCATCACATCAGTGCTATGGCACTTTTAATTTTATATAGTGATTTTCTTAAGAAGTTTTCTTTGGTCTCAAAGATAACAAGATTGCAGAAGATGAGATGTTTTAATGAGAAAACTGTCAACATAATATTGTCACAGTCTGTAAAACTATGTGCAGGTATTCATTGTATTAGCTTTTATCCTCTCTGCCTCCAGTCCTCCGTTGCAATGTTATTTCACCCATAACCTTTTAATGACAGTAAAAAAACAACTATAATTTTCATTATATCCTGCATGTGTTTGTTTATTTCTATTTAACAGGAAGTAACCTCACCATTTCAGGATTGTGTGTTTTCCATTGCCCCTGTGGTTCTTTATTAAGCCTCGTTCAAGATGAGCCAGGCCTGCGTAGAATCGATCACCGGCGATCGCCGCCCGTTGCAAGCCGGTTAGATTTGTGTCCGGCTTAATCCCAGGGGGGTAAGATCTCTAAGCGTAGGTCCCATGGCACCATTTTAATGCTACAAAGCCATCACCTGCAGTTAGCATCCCACTGACTGCCATTCATTTTGGCGCCACTTTGACAGTGAATAACTTCACATCTGAAGCGTTTCAAGATTCTATTTGTCAGTTGTTTATTTCTAAAGAAACACAAAAATGTATAAAAGGCTCCATTACCTTGTACCTCACGTTATGGCTCCGTAGCAGATGTTTTTATAAAAATAGGCTAACAATTGTGTCATAACAACGCGACTTGCTGTTGCATAGTTGACAAATCACCGTATGCCAGGACAAGCTTGCAGACAGTTTTGACTTACATCAGCTGTTTAGGTTTAATTACTAATGTTAACTAGCATGTTAGTTAGCAGGAATTTGCCTGAGCCTATGTTATCTCCTAACATATACCTACGCTCTCCATCTCTGCTGATTGGGAATGATTGAGATTTCTCTTGGCACAGCTACCAGAAGACTTACAACTTTCAGACACGTTGCCCACGTCACAACTACATCGTCAAGCTCAGTTGGAGGCCGCGCAGTAACGCCTAGCCATCACCGGAAAAGTGCTTTTATTTTCCTTCACTGGTCTCCGTCCAGAACAACGGGATCCGTTGTACCATATCTTTAACTGTCTATGCTTGATCCCGACTTGCTTCTGACGTCATGCACACGTGGGCAATGATAATCTCACGAGATCAAGGCGGTCGCATGTTTGAGACGCAGGCAGCACAGTTTCTTTTCACCGACTGCATAACCCAGGCGGACCCAGAGCATGCTGGGAAACGCCGGCCTCTCAGCTGATTTAACAGCTGATTGGTTCAGAATGATGACGTTTTCAATAACCTTTTTAAATTTAATTGGAGGGATTTTAATTGCCATTTGTCTGATTTAAAGGCTAATTCTGTACAAACCAAATGTTATGTGGCTGTGTAGTGACGTTTAGAAGTCAGAGAGACGAAAGCCGTTCAGATCACGGATCATATACAGTCTGTTGTTTATTAATATTAGCAACAGATCGCATGTAGAACATTTTGACAGCTACTCTGTCTTAATAAAAACAACTGCAGACTGTATTTGTGTCTGATAACATTTTATTAAATCGGAATAGGACCTAACAGAATGTGAGTGTTTCTTTGACTTCCTGCTCAGCATCAAGGCTGCAGGAATCAGCTGGAAACTGTCCAACTTGACAACAGATTTTTTTCACCGCCCCCCGTTGCTGCCGCCTGCTCTCATCCACTTTGCAGGCGAGATGCAGTTCATCTCCAACAAGCCTATTCCCTTATCCCTTTCGAAAGATAGCACATAGCTGAAAATTGCACCTCAAATAGGTTATAGATTGGCATCAGAGTCTGACTGTTCAACTTGGGCGGTAATGTGTCAGGAGTCAAGACTGTGGCACAGTCCCAACAAAAAACCTAGTTGAAGATGTAATAAATCTATGATATAAAAACAGTACATTAGTCATTTAACGTTGATTACCCAAATGTAAAAAGGTAGCACACACAGATATCTTTATCTATATTTATTAATTCACCTTGATAAAGTGAGAGGGGATGATTAAAGTGATTAAAGGGCAAGGTCTAGGTGTTTAACAATATACAAATTGACATGAACACAAACATAACTGCTGATTTAGCAAATTTTGTAGTGAATATTTTTGGTGACATACAGATAAAAGGCATACTTATTATTAATAATAGTGAGTGTAAAATCACATGTAGGTGTTAAGGCTATTGGATAATGGCATTGATGAAGAAAGTAAGTGATCGTCAGGTGATGTGAGGTATAGTTATACATATATAAACAATTCCTGAAGTATATCATAAAAAAGTCTTGACAGTTGAATTATACAAATATTGGACAAGTTGTTAAAATAGACAGATAAAAGTAATGGATGTAATGGTTGGCTCTTTCAAACTGGCACCTTTTACTAAACCACACATCTATTTAACAGCACAGTAAAATCTGAATGTGTCAATGTGAAGACAAAATGTGTGTGGTCTGACTGACAGCAGTCATTTCAACAGGGCCTGATAAAAGTAGAACACTTTCATCTGCAAAATGATGAATCACATCCGGCATCTGTCCACTATGTAATATATCTTGTCAAATGACCTTTAGACTTTGTTGTAGAATGATAATTGCCTCTGCCTCATTTCCTTAGTAGGTCATGACAGAGATGACATTTATTGACTACACACCCTTGTACAAGTATTTTTCAAGTGTGCAAAAGGCAATTTAGATGAGGAGCATCTGTGAAAAAGAGGCACTTATTTTTTTATGGAGGACTTGCATTATCAATGCTGGTGATGAAACCTGCTGTTGAAAACCTCTTTAAAGCTTCTGCTTCTTGAAATCGGAAATGATGTATTCAAATAAAATCTCTGCCAGAGAGGAGGCATGTGGTAAAAACTGTGAAGGGCATTGTAGTCTGAATCAACGGAAGTACATTTCCAGGATAATTTCCTGACATCTGGCGTGTGTCCCTCACCTTCTGCTCTGTGTGTGGCTGTTCTCAAATTCTGTTCACTTCATGAAACATCAAACTTCAAGCTAGCAAGCTATATGCTGAAAATTGAAGTTTTGAAGAAAATTTGGATCATGCAAGAAGGCAGTCCTCCTTGTTTTTTTCGGGAAATAATTGTAAAGACTTACAAGGAATAAGTTTATGGCATTTACTATCTAAGGGACGTTTGGTGACCTGGTGGGCATTGCTATGGACAAAGTGCACTGCACAGTACACACAGCGATATACTGGCAATAGCAAATTAAGTTAACCATGTCTCCAGCTAATTTAAATAGTGAACAGTGAACTTCATTTTATATTGGCATTTTCTTTTGCAGGGTGCAAATGTTCCACCAAAACAAATTCCTTCCTGAGACCATTTTGCAGAGAGACCATCTCTGCTTCCAGAGCTTAGCTCTGACCAGGAATATTGTGATTGCTTTAAAGAAATGCAAACAACCCAGAGCGTTTTTCTCCTGTCCCAGAATGTAAGTGCAGTGTAGCCAGACTATTACGGTGGTGACCACTATAGCATCGCATTTGAGAGCTACTCAAGCACAAGGTGATTTTTTTAACCACTGTTTACTGCATACACAGTAAAAAACTGAGCAAACACTCCCTTTTCTCCCACAATGTACATTTTTGGAGGTAAATTCAAATGGACAACAACAATAAAAATGCAAATTCTGACAATGTTATCAGAGCATTCTAAGTCTGTTTATCTCACTAATGGCCATTAGCATTTAAAGCATTTATTTGCTGCATTCTCCAACCAAACTGGGATAAAAGTCCTCCCAGTGGTGTACCTGTCATCTCGTGTTGAGATCTTGTTTATTTACTGTATGACAGTTCGCTTTCTGTGGTGCGCCAAAAAACCTTTCACTCCTGTGATAGTCAAGCACCAACTTGCTGTTGCATCCTCTGCCCCTTATTGAGCCTGAGAGAATTTGCCATGTCAGAAACAATAACTTCCCTTTCAAGGAAGAGACAGTTTTATTTCCAAACATAGCCATCGCACAAGGTGGTTGTTTTCATTTGCCTTCCCCCGTGTTTCCTATGAGTCCTGCACTCATCATAGATGTATCAAATTGTAGTGCCAATAAAGTCGGACTAACATTCTTGCTTACACAGATTGATTTTTATCCTGTCACCTTGTCCAACTGTGATACTCCTTTTTGGTAGCTCATACTATAGGTTCAGGGAGTTACTATCCCACCACACACTAAACTAATGTGTTGAAACTCCAGCTTCATTAATCTGTTGCTACTGTTGCTCCTATCTGCTGTCACTGACCACCATAATCTTAAATTCACTTCCCATGGATGGATTGCTAATTGCTTCCCTGGTAGGCATGTTCATTAAACGTAAATGGGTATTTCTGGAACAAATCTGAACAAGTTTGACACAGACAATCCCCTTGACAGAGCATCACATAGCAGAGCCACACCGCCAAAGTAAAATGCATATTGCTGCAATAAATGGTTAAAACCTTGACCCAAGTGTCCTGATTGAACCTGAATGAGGGCAAAAAAATAAAAAAATTCTCAAGAAGCCAACCTAACTCTTCAAGATTTACTGTAGATGAGTTGAGTTAAACTCCTTGTGGAAATAATCTCAAAGTGATAATTTCCTCTTCCATTAAGGTGTTCTAAGCGATGTCACGCGTGCTTTAGGCTACAACTTTTGTTGTCACATACAGCAAACATCTCCTCACTATCCGCAAGCTGCCTGTCCCCAGTACACACTGTAAAAAGACTTGGTCTCTGTAGACAGCCCAGGGTCTGCAAACGGCAACATTAACAAACTTGTCCACGTGCACCACGAAGCATACACAGTGTTCCAGAGTTCCAGCCAATAACCAACAAGAAGGATTTAGGGGTGAGGGGTGGGGGGTGAGGGGTTAGTGTGCGGAAGGACAAAAGGGAGGGGACATGATGAGGAGGAGGGAGGGGCAAGCTAGTCTTGTTTTGTTTGAAAATACTTTGAACATCAACAAGAAGTAACGTCACCCAACATCGCTTTGAGCACCTTTAATGTGTCAGAAAGTCTGTCTGGTCAGACACATATAAACATTCAGCACAGGGAATGGCTGCTCTTCTGTTCACAGCCTGTCAATCAGAACACTGAGGCAGGTTGACCCGAACAGCTGACCTGCAGAACAGCATAACTGAATTAGGTCCAGTCACTTTCTGAAGATTAATTGGTGGGGAAACCTTGGTTCAGCAAGGTGAGGTAATTGACAAAGATAAGGAGAGCGATTCTTTTCACAGCTTTAGTCAGCACATGGACTTTTATCAATTCTCTAAATATAAGGTATTAATTAAAACATAAAGAAGTTGACACACAATCCTGTTAAATCCACTTGAGTAGTGAGCTTCCCATAACTTCCTGCTGAGGGCTGCACACTTTAGTTCGACATGTCATGAGTCAGCAGCCAGAGACATTGCTGGCAGATGCTTTTGGCTTGGAGGCCAAAATAACGTGCCGGGTTGATGGTCAGTTGATGGCCTGGAAAATTGCATTTAAACCTTCAGGTGTTATTCCAAGTTGTATCTTACTTTCAAACGTACAGAATTAAATTAAATTCTTCTTAGCTCCTGTCCCTGTGATAGATGATCTCTATAGCCCAGTTGCCTTTCCCCCTGTTCAGTATGTATCCTGTGGAGCTGAACTGTTATGGTTTTGTTATAGAATAGGGTACAGTGCAAAGATCACAGCATTCATTTTAAAGAAAGAACTGTGAAAAGTTGAGAAGGATACACTTTTCTGGTAACTATTGTGCCAGGCTGCTTTAATTCCCCTGCAGGGTTTCACTGATGCATTGGTCTTCATCAGTGCGATGTGATCTCTCCATCAGCTTATCATGTTGATATAAGAGGTGTCACCCAAAGTAGAGCTTTTAGTTTGTAAGGAGATTTTTTGCTCTCTTCTGAGCTTGAATCATACTAGTTCACAAGACTCCTGAAGGACTCTTGATACACTAAAGAACAATAGAGTGAGATATTGGGAATTACCAAGAGATGGCAGGGCAGTAAGTCATTTCAAGTTTTCCACCTGTGTGGAATACTAAGTAGTTAGTGGACTGCATAACTTTCCATTAGACTAGTTTCAAATACAAGATGCCTGTGCAAATCGGTATTAGCCCAACCTTAGCTCTCATACCTTAATTATCCAAAAGGATCTGGTATTTGACATTTTAGCACTAATGATGTATCATCAGCATTAATTCAGATCAACCCACACTTCAGCAATACTTATTATCCTGATGCTAATTTGAAGCTAATTAGCAGGGACCAGTAGTAATTTGCATTTTTTCCGTCTCGGCGAAACTTTAATAAATCTAGGATTATTGGAAAAATAAAAATAAAGATTTGTGTTTTCTTTGAATTTGTTTCTTCAACTATTATAGTAATGTATATTGTAACGCCAAAATGACAGTGGACATACTCCCCAGACGGGTGGGTGGTCTCTACAGCATTTGAGCATCATGCAGCAATGACAGTTAAAGGACAAATCCGATGCATAATGAACCTAGGGGTTAATAAAACATGGGTACAGAGTCAAGTGTCTCTGGGGTATGTTTTCATGTTAATCAAATGTGACCAGTTTTAGCTGACTAATGCACATAACTCAATCATTCAAACATGCTCACTTTAATGGATACTCCCCTGCTGGTGGAATTGAGGAAGTGTACTTTAGATAATTAAGATCATATCAATCGCGAAAAAGTTTGAAACTGGCCTTTTTCACAGAATTTCACAAAATTCATAGAATAAAAATTCCACCATACCAATTGTTACAGTACATTTGCAGGTAGTCCTTTTTTGACTGAAACTTTACTGTTATGGTTCACTCCCATTGCATCGTTTTCAGATTTATCAGGAAACTCTTTTCAGTGAAAAAGTTTTTAAAACCCACAGCACATTATTGGCTAAACACCTAACAGGAGACAGACCCATTTAATGACTAGCTGGTGGACAAAGTGGAGCTTTTATCAGATATTTATCTCTACAGTTGGTAGAGACCAAAGACAGAGCTAAAAGAAGAATCAATATTGGACTAACATTTGCAAGGTGGACAAGGTAGACATAATATTGCTCTGAAACTGCAGGATGTTTAAATAAGCAACGATGTGCCATATCTGCTGCCCCTAAGTGGCCAAACAATCATTTTTTGCAGGTTTCAATTTATTTGAATTTTTCTTACTTTATTGTGGAGATTCTGGCCAAAACTGTTAGAGCAAATATTTCTAAAAGTGTGTTTTCAAATGTTGTCAAATCCCATATATTATGTAAAACCAAGAACAGTAAATTATTACTACATTTATCACTACACATATTGAGATAAACGCTATGCTGAAAGCTTCCTCAAACTCGGTTTTGTGTAAGGAAGCAACTCCAATAGTCATGCAGAAATAAAAGACTTTGTCTATCAAGGTTATCAAGGTGGTATTCAATATTCCTTACAATATCCCTCACTTAGAAGATAAGTTATAGGAATAGGTTATACTAACTAAAAACTCCATTTGCTTAGCTCCTGTCTACTAGAAAGGACACAATAAGTCCAACCAGTATATCACTGAAGCCATGAAAATTGCAGAACCTTTAGCAAACAGTATTTAATGAAGACAGGACCATAATTTTTTTTTTGCCAGGCAATATTCCCATCGTAATTAATGTATGAGTTTAATATCCTCTGATATAACCCATGCATACGTGTCCTCATTCTCCTTCCCTCAAAAGCAATTCAGTACCTCAATGAGCACAATGTTTTCCTTCCCCAAGAGAAGAAGTTCCATTTAAACTCAATTGATTCTACACTTCTGGTTTCCAATCTTTACTCTATTTCATTCTTCCCAGCAAGAAGTGCAGGCATTTTCAATGGCATCAAATAAAGGGCAGTCATTGGTATGGATGAGGAGGGTCCTCTGAGATTGAGGCACCTTCACAAAAAAAACAAGATAGGAAGTACAGGTAGAAACAAGAAAAAGCAGGGCCTCAAACTGTAAAAACAGATCCTTTGACATCACGCTTTTGTAGACACTGGGAGATTAAACAGAAAAATATCCATTTAGTATGCATGGTGAAATTGTTTTGACAGACACGCTGGCAAAAAGAAGGGGGCTGAGAGACAGAGATAGCCAGAGGGCAGTGAGGTGCAGTCCGGTTGGTTTGCATACAATATATGACTGTTTGTTGGGAAGGAGACAAAGTAGTTTCAACATCGTTTTTCTCAATGTGGCGTTCTGGAGCTTCTGTCAAAGTTTTCCTAAAAGCACTGGCTTTGTGGCGAGGCAGTACTCCTGAGGCACTGTGTGAGATAATACTTTTGCTTTACGTTTAAAGATTCCAACCAGACACACAAAGGGCCACAGCAGCTGAGAGATTCCCTCTAAAGTACGATCCAACCTGTCAGTATCACAACACCTACTTCAATCCTCATCTTGGATTCAATCTCTTGTGTGATTTTTCACTGGACGACTCCAAAAAAAGTTAGATTCTTTACTGTACATGTTGCCAGAAATAGTTCTATTCGAGATAGACCTCAATACACATTTACAGCTGCCTGTGATGTTTTGTAGCCTTTTTTCATTAAAAAAAAAGAAGCAATGATTTACTGAGTAGAAGTGAAGTATGAACAGGCCCTGAGCAACTGGAACCGAGATTTACAAGGCAGCGTTTGAATCATTCTTCAAGAGCAGGGTTTCAATAGGTTATCCACAGAAGAGGAAAATAAAAAGAAAAGCCTTCATTACCCAGCGCATAAAGCCTAAATGGAAAAGAGACTGTGGAATGGCTGCCTGTGTCTGATAGGGGAATATACTAGGCTCTGATGCCTTGGGTGTTCTGGGCTGCTGCACTCAGGGCTAGCACTAGACCATACAGATTGCTGCCATTATGGAAAGTAGATCTGTGGTGGCAAGTAGACGTAAGCTCTCATAAGGTAACATAACCTGCTGGATGCCTTAGGCTCCCTTGAAGATCTGCATATACAGTATGATGCGATTTGCATGAAACCAAAGCACTAACAAAATTATTTTAATGTTGTTGGTTGCTTTGTTTATCCCTGAATAACTTAACACTGCAGGCGTTGTTTCTGTTGGCATATGCTGTGGATTCTTTGGGACACAAGTGCAAGGGTAAAAATACAGTGTTTGAATTCAAAATCTGCCCGCAAAAACTACAGTCTCACCCATCATTGTGAGTATCCTTGTGTGCATTTGTGTTACCCTGTACACAGGAAACTAGCGTGGCTGTAATTTATGCACGGCTTTCAGTGGTTAGGCAGTGAATCATTTGGAGGCTCACTAGAGTGAGTCACTGTGGACAAACAAAACAGCCAATGCATTGTAAATGAGAGGAGACTACTCAGGTTTAACTTTTACTTGCATCTAACCGCTGTAGGATCTTGCACCAGTGCCACACTGTGAGCGGGTGGAGATTCAGGAGGTCAGGGACTGGGGAATAATAACAATGCACAGTTTTTCTTTAAGAGATCCTTTGCCTTGCCAGATATTCTGCAGAGCTGTATGTTTTCATATTCATTTCATGGAACATTTGATTTGGAACCTCTTTCCTTCCAGGGGCTTTGAGTGTGTTCTTTTCTTCAACGTTCCTCTGCCGCTGCTCTTTTGTTGCCATGAAGGTGATTTTGTTATGGCAGCTTTGACATTATGTTGCAGTGTCCTCCACCACAACATTTATTTATCCTCTTTATCTGCACTTGAAAAGCGGACCTAATCTTTTACTTGATCATCACATCCCAATAGCAGATAATTTGTTAGCTTTGTGTGAACCAAGGAAAATTGCATTTAAAACATGGTTCTTATGCACCAAAATTGCCCTTCATTTGTGTTTTAAATGCCATCTTTTATTTGCTTTTGAATGGAACTGGGTGAGTGTATACAGTATGGATTAGGGCTGCACAATGAGGAAAATATGTGATAACGTAGTTGAAAATGGCAATTATGATATTTCCTGCAATAAATAAACAGATATTAAGGTGTACTAAATTTTGCAGCATTCAGTATTCTGCTAAAACACAGCATATTGCTCATTGATTCAAAATAAACTAAAGATAATCATCAATAACATTCTGTTAATAAAAAATAATTACCTTTACATTTTAAAGTGCAGTTTTTTTACGGATTAAAAATCTCTGACTGTCTTTTGCGATATGTTGCAGGCTTTTGTGATATGATTATTGCGCTGATTATATAGCTGGACTGACACTGACAAGTGGCAAGGTCTGCCCTCACTTGTTGTCATTTTGCCAATAAAATCTTCATGCTAATTGCCACTTAACAAAATACAAATGTATTCAATACATAAACCACATAGAAAAACAACTTGCTGTTTTATGCATTTGTTTACCACATTGGGTAAAGAGTGGGATTAGGAAGGCAGAAAGAGTGAATTGGCAATGAAGACATACCAGCTTCCCCATTTACAGTAAATGTGTGGAATACAATCGCAAAAAGGCTAAACTATGAGCTATAGATTCACATATAATCTCACCCTCTAGGCCAATCTAAATCTATGTGAAACATGCACCAGATTACACCATAAATGCTCCAATGTACTGATTCTTCTGATCAATTTATCAGCATACAGCACAGTGTTTACTGTTGGAGGGGATTTAGAGCTGTTGCAAGATTATGTCCCCATTATCATTCTGTTATTTATTATTTGTTCAATTGTAATTCTAATGTAACATGAAGCATGCAGTTCTTAACTACTTGTGTCAATGTGTGTTAGGGTTGTTTGGAAATATAAAAAGTAGAAACCGCAGGGATTTGTTATTGGTTTGTACAGTGGTTAGCAGTGTCACCTAACTGCCAGAAGATCCTGGGATTGAACCCTAATTAGGTGGATGGGTAAAACCCAAAACAGACACACACCCACCCCAGCTCAGTACCTATGGGAATCATATACATTCCTACTGATTTCAGCACCTGGAGGCATTGGCCTCATAACTGGTGCTGGTCCCCTGTCAATATGAATACTATTTAGGGCCAAACAATAGGTAGATTATATTTCAGTTAAAATACTGCTCAACTTTGTGTATGATGAGGAAAACCACACCAATGTGATACACTTAACTCAGAAAAAGGTCAAAAGACAGCGGGAATGGCCTTTAGGTCCACAATGGCAGGTGGGATTTTCAACTTGAAGTATATTCTCTCTGCCACAAACTGTCACTATTATTCTATTCTAACAGTGATTATCCCTGTTGTGAAGAGCCGTGTCCACTAACACACCAAAGCACCCTCACAAGACAACTCAGTTTGGCCTTTGTCAGGCAGAACTGGTGAACAAAAAGAAAGAATAGTTTACTACACATATCAATATCTGTGGGTTGATGCGCTCATTTCAATCAATTTTTGATTCATACTCTAAATACAATTTAGTGCTCATTACAAGATATTGTAATATATTTCTGATGTTGCCCAACTGTAGTGTTCTCTCTCAACATTTTTTCATGTCAGTAGCTATACATTGACCCATTAACAATTAAAATGCTGTTGAAGGCTGTAATAATGAGTGATTTAATGATGGTATAGAGTAAGTTTGGGCTCTGAATAAATGTACTAAAAGAACTATAATCGCAACACTTTAGAGCAATGCTATAACTTTTGAAAGGCAGCAAATCTTTCCTTTTACAAATTAAAAGTTGAACACATAACGGGGGGGGTGTTTTATTTTGTTCACAAGTATTTTTGATTGTTTAAGAGAAGGTAATATATACAGTGCAACATTACAATGTCAATTATAACAAGGCATCTTTCTATTATCCCCATCCCACCCACAACAATCCCTTGGCTGAGGACAGATAAAGAAACAAAAGGGGAAAAAAATAATAATAATAATGAAAATAAAACCTTTTTTATCTATTACTCATTATACCAAATTGTGTAATCATTGTGCTTTACCATTTCTAGCAGTTATTAAGAGGGAAGTGTAGTATGTCTTTCAAAGTAAGCCAGTAAAGGGTGCCACTTTTTGTAATATTTTCTGGTTGATCCTCTAAGAGAGTATGTGACTTTTTCTATTTTTTATAAAATCTTAATATCAGAAAGCCATGTGGAGGCTTTTGGTAGTATCGATGATGTCCATTCCATAAGTATTCTCTGTCATGCTTTTAAGGTTGCAAAAGCAACAACACTTTCCTTACTTTTGGGTATTACAAAATCACCCCCTTGTACCCCAAACACAGCCATTCTAGAGCTGGGTTGTAAATTGAAATCAAAGGCTTCATTTAAGATCTTAAATATTGACATCCAGAAATATCTCAAACAAAAACATTACCAAAACATGTGAAGTAAATCTGCACTGTCTATTCTACATCTGTCACAGATGTTATCTATGTCAGAGTATATTTTGGCTAGCCTAACCTTACTATAGTGCATACGGTGAAGAACTATTGAATCAAATTCAAGAGGTCCCATTCACCCAGCTTAGAGCCCTGTCCCACACAGCTTTCAATATATTTGTCCCTAATTCTTCTTCCCATTTTGCTTTGATAGGATCCATGGATATACTGTAGAGTGACATAATTGAATTGTATATGTTACAGATTTGGCCTCTTAAGGTTAGAGGGGTCTGTAGTATATCCTCTAGGTCAGAGTGCTCAGGCAATTGAGGAAATGATAAGACGTGTTCGAATGAAATGACAAACCTGGAGATATCTGAAAAAAAATTGACTTAGTGATGTTGAATTTACTGTCTGTGAAATTAACAAAGATGTAATTTATGAAAAAATCTATACATGTAGTAAGGCCCATATTTTCACACTGTTTGAAAGTGTCATCCATTTTAGCAGCCGGAAAAAATTGATTTGTACAGATAGGAATAAGTATGGAAAGATCAGAGAAATTAAACTTTTGCCTTAATTGTATCTAAATCTTGATGTAATTAGTGCAACAAGTGACACCACTACAAAACTTGGCCTCTGCACTACACCAGTCTGCTTCAGGAGATTGAAACCATTTTTTTGTAAATTTGCAGTCCAATAACAAATCATTAAATTTGGGAGGGCAAGCCCACCCCTCTGTCTTGGTCTTTCAAAGACTCTTTGACATATCCTTTAAGTGTTACCTCCCCATAAAAAACTTGAAAGTAACTTATCTGTTGCTCAGAAGAAAGACTTTGGAAGGAAGACTGGAAGACTTTGAAATAAGTATAAAAATTGAGGCAACACATGAATTTTAACACAGTTAACTCTTCCAGCTAAAGATAAATAAATGGTACGCCATCGCTGGAGGTCAGATTTGAGCTTCCCATTGGAGTGAAATTCACATCAAACAAACCAGAAAAAGAAGGGGTGACATGGATTCCTAGATACTTGAACCTTGACTTTGATATATGAAAGGGCAAGTCTGTATCATGTATTTGATGCATCTTTTCATTGATAGAGAAACATGCTTTTTGAATAAGTAATTTTATACCCAGAAAAGCTACTAAAGTCTTCTATAATCTTCAAAATTACAAGTGTAGAAGAAGGATCCATTACGTTATATAAATTAAGAGATCATCAGCATACAAATGATGATATATTCCATTCCCATCCCTTCCCTTGTATAGACTGTGCGGTTGTAAGCTTTAATGACAGGGGTTCTGTCGCTAACAAACAGCAACGGGCTGACGAACAGCAACGGACTGAGAGGGCAACCCTGACGCGTTCATCTGGATAAAGACAAATATTGGGAACATAAATTATTAGTGACTACTGCAGCCTTATGAGAATAATATTATAAAAATAGTGGAACCCAGGAAACAAATTGTAAACCAAACCCAAACTTACCAAGCAAGGAACAAAAGCCCCATTCAACCCTGTCAAAAGCCTTCTATGGATGACTGTTCAAAAAACAGGTGGTTAAACATGTTAAGAAGCAAAGAAGTGAGCAGTGAAGAAAACGTTTTGAAAACCTCAATTGGATAACCATCTGGCCCAGTGTTCTTACCGCTCTGCATATCTTTAATTGTGTTCTCTACTTCCTGTTTATCTAGAGGTCTTTCCAGGCTTTCACTTGGAATATTGGAATTGGAAGTTTTCTAAAAATTCTGTCATATGAGAGGTATCATGAGGAAATTCTGATGTGTAATTTTTGAAAGTGCTGTTGATTGCTCAGGGGTCCATTGTCACTTCTTCAACTATGGGCGAGATTAGATTTTGTTTCCTGTGGACAATAAATCATAGTGCGCTTTAAGGTTCAATTTTTCTTTGAGTAGCTTGGGTGTTGGAGTCTTTGAATACTGATCAATTTTCAAGATGGAGTTGATTAGTTTTTTAGTTTAGTTGTTTGCCTTCTTTCTTTATTGCGTGATGCTGAAAATATTATTTGTCCCCTTAGTAAAGATTTTAATGTTTCCCACAATTGGGATGGTGGTATAGAGTCTAATTAAATAAAAAGAAATCATCTATTGATTTTGATACATACTGACAAAAGTTTGTGTCCAAAAATAATGCTGTGCTCAGCAGACTTTGCAGGATAGTTAAGTGCAATGTTAATGTGCAATAATAATGTGAAATAAGGGTGCACGATCCGACTCGACAATGGGTGGTCTACAGAGTCCTCTACAGATTTTACTGAAGGGAGAAGATGTTTGTTGATGAAAAGATAATCTATTCTAGAGTATGACTGGTGTACATGCAAAAAACAAGAAAATTCTCTTTTACTAGGGTACAGAAATCTCCATGGGTCTATACAACCTATATGAGACATGAGGCTAGAGAGCACCCTGGACATCTTTGATGTGAGTGTAGTTTTAGGATTTAAGCGCTCCAAAGCTGTATTCATCACACAATTTATATCTCCACCAAATATTAAATGATGTGTTTTTAAATCAGGCAACAAGGTAATTATTTTCTTGAAAAAGTCGACATCATCCCAGTTGGGGCAAATATGCAAACTAAGACAAGAAACAGACTACCTGATGTGTTTTATTGCTTAAGTTCAATACACTGTATACACTCCAACCTTTATTGGTCATACCAAAACATACCAGAAAAGAACATCATAAAAGAAAATATTTTGGGGGATTTTCTTTCTGCAGTGGCCTCTGCAGATTAGAGAGCAAGAGCTGTTGTTCCCATTTTTACAACCGTGGCTTGTCTCCCATTGCAAACAATCTTAATTTAATTTAGGATGATACAGTAATCACACCTTGGGCTCCTTTCTGTTGTTTGTTTCGGAATCAGTGCACAAACGTATTTCAATTTATGCATGAAGGTTTTCAGAGGAAAATCCTTAATACATTGATCCAAAGTGTCATTTCATGTAGTGTTGTATAATTGATGTAATGCAGCTTCTTAACATTGTTGCGTCTGCTGTCCTCAGGTTAATGGTGTAAAAACAAGGTCCTGCTTTTCCCAACCTGTCAAATGGTAATTGGCCAATGGTTTCCTCAAATTGCAGTCTGCCACAGGGACTGCAAACATCTCTTAAAATGTGTACAAAATAATTGGTGGGGCATAAACAAGGAGTGCATGCAGTAAACATGAATTCTAGGCTTTGAATGTAAAATTTCATTACCAACATATGCAGTAGAAGTACATTTCTTTTCCTGATAAATTTTATTTCATAACAACTATGTGTTCTTGTCTTTTGCAGGTTATTCCTCCGTGCAAATAAAGAAGAAAGAAAGACAGTGGCAGAAACAATAAGATGAGACCATTTAATGATGGTAACCTCTAAGAAGAAAAGCACAAGCCAACCTGAGACGGTGAAATCTCTTTTAAGCATTACCACAACTTCAAATGCAGGCAAACCTCATGGAAAGAAACTCAGTGTAAGGGCGGATTCTCAAAAAATTTTGATTGGTACATGGGGACAATACCATCCATCAATGAGAAGGAGACAAATAAAAGCATTGTTTCTGACCCGGAGAAACAGTTGAACAACCAGCTGACTTTCCAGGATTGTCTCTGCACTGAAAACACAGCAGTATCCCCCCTCTCATTTTTTTGGTCCTGCACATGACTCTCAGAAAAGCACCAATGGCCTGCAGCTCAGGCATGGTGATGAGTGCCTTGTTTTGGTCTGTAGCCATTGTATATTTGACTCATGTTGGCAGAGTCAGTGGAGACTGCTGGTTAATTGAGGGGGAAAAGGGCTTTGTATGGCTTGCAATTTGTAGCCAAAACCAACCACCTTATGAGGCCATCCCACAGCATATCAACAGCACCATTGTGGACCTTCGTCTGAATGAAAACAAAATCAAAAGTATTCATTATTCTGCCCTTAGTCGCTTTGCCAACTTGACCTACCTGAACCTTACAAAGAATGAAATCTCCTACATAGAGGATGGGGCCTTTTCTGCTCAGTTTAACTTACAAGTCCTTCAAATGGGCTTCAACAAGTTGCGGAATCTGACAGAGGGGATCCTCAGAGGTTTAGGAAAGCTGCAGTACCTCTACCTCCAGGCAAACCTGATTGAGACTGTGACACCCAATGCCTTTTGGGAATGCCCCAACATTGAGAACATTGACCTCTCCATGAACCGAATCCAGCAGTTAGACGGGTCCACGTTTACAAGTTTGACTAAACTAACCACCTGCGAGCTGTACACCAACCCTTTCAACTGTTCTTGTGAATTATTTGGTTTTGTCAAATGGCTCTCAGTTTTCCCAAACAGGACGAATGAGCGGATGGTCTGCGACTCCCCACCTGGCGTCTCTAGTTATAGTTTATTGAGCCAGAATCCAAACAATCCAACATATCGAAATGCGCTTCACATACTCACCTCTGTGTGTACTGATGACTACGTGACTCCATTTATTCCTATGCCCATTGAGCCCACAACACCTGCGCCAGACTCCACACTCTGTGGGCTAGAAGATTGTCCCTCAGGCACAGAACCAGAAGACATTACCATCAGTACAACCTACAATGATGTGGAAGTAAACCCTCTGATGAAACTGAAGCAAGTATCAAATACAGGTGCCATCATCACGGTTCAGATTCCTCACCCCTACAAGAAGATGTACATCCTGGTTCTGTACAACAACAGTTTTTTCACAGATATTCAAAACCTGAAAGATATTAAGGAGGACATTGAACTAAAAAGCCTTAAACCCCACACGAACTACACATACTGTGTCGCTTCGATACGTAATTCTCTTAGACACAACCACACTTGTCTGACACTCACTACTGGCCCTTGGAATGGAAAGGATAGAGTTGTAAACAATGCAACTGCTACTCACTACATTATGACAATCTTGGGCTGCCTCTTTAGCATGGTCATTTTTCTGGGTGTGGTCTACTATTGCTTGCGAAGAAAGCGTCAGCAAGATGAAAAGCACAAAAAAGCAGGTAGCCTGAAGAAAAATATAATAGAACTCAAATATGGACAAGAACTGGAGGGAGCGACTATTTCTCGAATGTCGCAGAAGCAACTGTTGGCCGGGGAGAGCATGGCACGTATGCCGTATTTACCATCTGCAACTGAAAGGGAGCAGTACAAATTTCAAGAGATAAGTGATACTCCTAAAATGATGAAAGGAAATTACATGGAGGTGCGAAGCATGGACCACCATGAACGCAGGGAGTGTGACATGGGAATGGCTGGGAATAGCCAGGGGTCGGTGGCAGAGATTTCCACCATTGCAAAAGAAGTGGATAAGGTCAATCAGATAATTAACAACTGTATAGACGCTCTAAAGTCAGAATCCACCTCTTTTCAAGGGAAATCTGGAGCAGTCTCCACTGCAGAGCCCCAGCTTGTACTAATATCAGAACACCCACAGAGTAAATCTGGCCTTCTTTCCCCAGTGTATACGGACAGCTATCACCACTCCCTGCAGAGGCATCGGACCTCTGATGTCTCGCCAAAGAGGCCAAGCACTGCCACAGGAGGGCCCATGCGAAGTCCCAGGCCTTATCGCTCTGAATCCAAGTACATAGAAAAACTTCCCCAACAGGAGAGACCATGCTCACTGTAACACCAACTGCCGCCATCCTGAGGGCGGAGGCAGAGAAGATCCGTCATTATGACCACCGGCACTCATATCCTGATGCTCAGATAGAAGAGCTTGAAAGACCTGACAGCCACAAGTCCTCCATGTTGGAGCCTCTCACTCACTCCCGCGCCAGAGACTTAGCATATTCCCAGCTGTCATCTCAGTATCACAATCTAAGCTACTCCTCCAGTCCCGAATACTACTGCAAACCTTCACACAGCATCTGGGAGCGATTCAAACTCCACCGGAAACGGCACAAAGATGAGGAATACATGGCTGCGGGCCATGCACTGCGTAAGAAAGTCCAGTTTGCAAAGGATGAGGACCTGCATGATATTTTAGACTACTGGAAAGGTGTATCATCCCAACAGAAGTCATAACATCTTTAGGGGTTTTAAAATGGACCACACATTGCAGAAAAGACACAAGAACCTCATCTGACAATTGAATCAATGGAAACTTCCATATTATAATCAACTACTCACTCACATTCTCTTTTGACTGTGAGGAAAATAGGGTAAAAAGTCTTTAAATTTGTAATATTATGTAAAACATTCATCGGGAAAACTTATCTATTAAAGAGAAAATATATTGCAAATTAATAATATATATGTTACAATGGATTATAAGTTTTTGGTATCGCATGGCCAAGTCCTGTGACAGTGGATTTGCTGTTGTGTAATATGAAACTACTATATGAAGATTTGTCTACTGAAACCTCAATATTCTTTTGAGGAACTATCTGGACTCTTCATTCAAAAAGAACCTTTTCTTTTCTCCCTGCATATATTTCATTAAACAAAAACTATGTACAGATATGAGTATCTATATTTGCAATGTTTGCTGTGTAAATTGTAAATGGATAAGTATTAGTGGTTGAATCAGGTTCATCAAATGAAGCGCTGTTCATTTAGAGTTAACTTGTTGCTGAAGAACAGCCAAACCTGTCAGAACAGTTGTCATTTTAACCGTCACCGCCTGTTTTTTTAATTTTTTTTTAAGCTTTTACATGCATTTAAAAGATACAGACTATTCAGTTTTAATGTACCCTTTTTCCACACAAAACAGTATTCACTGCATGGAATGTGATAGACTTCATGTAGACAAGATGCAGTATATTACATGCTGAAATGAAAGTCTCAATCATCAGTTTTATGAACCATCATTTGTATCTTTAGTACCAAAGTAGAAAAGCTGAACTGTTTACAATATTCCTGCACGGTCTGGAAATCGTACGAACATACAGTAGTAGGTCCATGTTGACTTTCTTTCCATTTTTTAATTGTATCAGTTAGTAAGCGAAAACACTGGGAAACAATAATATCCACATACTGGATATGGTATTGAAAGCCTACTCACTAACATTTTAAAGGAAGGCAGCTGTACTTTGTCACCTGTTTAGGTAGACACAGCTGTTGTTTCCTGCAGGAGAGCCCGATGGATGAATGTAACAGATACATATTCTGATCTGTCCATGGCAGCTTTCATGTAAGGAAATATTTATTTAATGCTATTAATGACTGTTTCTTTCCTTTGCTTCAATATTTCTTCCAGTGTATTATATTGCATAATGTCTGATCCGATAAATGCAGGAAAGTAGTTTGGGCCTTGTTGCTTGCTGAGAGGTTTCATTTTATTTTCAACTGCTAGGCTGTTAAATATTTTTGTATATTATTAAAGCTACGTACCAGACAATAATCAACGTGCTAGAGTAAAATTTAAGAATGTGAAACTGAATCCTCTGACTTACTGGCTGTGAATTTGTATATCATGACATCTTTTGAGTAAATATTAACGCTTTGTCTTTGTAAGATGCTTTTAAAACTCATTCCAGACAGGCTCATAATGACTCATTGCATATTCATGAATGAGCAATACATAACTTTCCCACTCATTTGAAGAATTGTAATAATGTAACTTTAAATGGATGTGGGTGTTTTAAAAAGTAAAGAACAGCTATTTAAGGGTTAGGCAGTTATGCCTCACATAGGAACGTTAGGACTTTGCGTGGAAATAAATATTAAGCATTCCGATATACATAAATAAAAAGCAGCACAGACATACTCTTTGTTTAGGTGAGGATCAGAGTCTGATAGCAGGGCTGACCTGAGGGAATGGATTTGTCTGGTGACATGGTTTTTTCATCAACTCTCATTTGCCATTAGTCATTCAGTATGTAAGAATAACTGCAGGCATTAGTTAACCCATTTGTATTTTTTTTGTGACATAATTCTGCGTCCATTTCGTAAGTGTGTCATGACGCTGATATTATTCATTGATGTGAAATGAAGCATTCATGAGCCTGATGTGAATTTGTTATGTAAGCACTTTATGAAGTGTTAACTTGGTTGTCTGAATTAATATTTCAACCGCCTTAAGATTTTGGGATATGTGTACAAGTGTAAATTTCCTTTTGTTTCATTTCAATGTTGAAACTGTTGACAAGTCTCCATTTGTTGTTATTTTTTATAAAAGCATTTCAGTATCTTCTGAGAGCTGTCAGGTTTCTAGTTCATTTAGCTATTTAGCAACATGTTTTTATACTGCACATTGTAGCACTTCTGTGTCTAAAAAGAGTGTTGATAAAACCTTTAGAAAGATCAACAGTTGTTCAAGTGCATCAAAACAAACAAGAGCACAAAATGTTTTTTTTTTATTTCTTAATACTATGTTATCAACTTTCAGACAAAGTACTGTGAAATAAAGTTAAGGGTGCACATATAGTATACACCAGCATCTTTATTATGACTTCTGGCCAGAATCACTTTAAGGCTGATTTAACAGCCATTGAGCACGGGATTTGTGTATGTAACATACTCTCCACCGCGGCTGCCAGCGATAGTGTGCTGCCATTCTAGTCATGGAACTAGTGTGGAAATGTCCACCAGCTCTGTGATTTGAATGTCTCGCCTACCACTTTCTTCTTCACTCTGCACTTTATGAATTTAATTCATAAACACCATGTTTCAACAATAGTTAGGGTAAGCCTGAAGGATGATGTTTGACACACATTGTGTTGTCCCAACAAACATCATGATTCCACACCACGTACCATGAGTGATTCTCATTCAAAGAACGTCACAATTGATAAGATGACAGACATCTTTATATTCTTAATGGAAGATATATGGTATAATCGTGGAGATAACGGATATAGCTCTTGTAGCGGGTTTTGTGCCCATATGATTTCTGTTTCAGTTTGGATGACAGCCCGTCCACAGTCAGAGTGACAGAATAGATAGATAGGCCTAACACAGACATGCAGAAATAGCGGACTGGGAGCAAGAGGCCTGAATATGAATTAATTCGTATCAATTTTGAATTTAAAAGACATTATCCCCCTCACTTAACAACAATGTCCATCATGATGTCTCACTGTGGACATCGTCATAAGCCAATTCAATAGACAACGCCCAACCCTACTAATAGTCATAACCAGCTGCTGTGCTGCAGTAGAGTAAGACAAAACAAACAAAAGTGCAGGCTAATGACAACAGCTGTGCTGTGTGATCAGCTATATTGCCATTTAAAATGAGTGATGACAGAGAAAGTTAGACCTGCTAGGCGTGTCCAGACCTGCCATGCTATTTTTTTCATCAATGTACAAATGTATGCAGCAACGTGCTCAATAATCTAAATCAAATCATCCACACTACAGAACAAACCTTTGACTTCAGTTGAAACCTGTTTTTAAGTAATAAGGACCCATTTTCCGCAGCATATATTAGGACTATGACTTTACAAGTGGATTTTTTTTCCACCATCGACTTGTGATTTGTAGTTTATTAGTTCAATTTGATTTTATTTATAGTATCAAATCATAAAATCAGTTATCTTGTGACACTTTACAGGTAGAGTAGGTCTAGACCACACTCTAATATACAAAGACCCAATAATTCAAGTAATTCCCCAAAGAGTAAGCATTAGTATGACAGTGGCAAGGAAAAACTCCCTTTTAGGAGTCAGGAGTCAGACCCAAGCTTTTGGTAGGTGGTGTCTGACGGTGCAGGTTGGGCTGTATGATGAACAGTGGCAACAACAGTTACAATAAAGATTATCATGACGTCACATGTGCTATCATGGGCCTGGAGTGCACTAACAATACATTTTATTGCAATTCAGGTAAGTTGGTGATGGTGCACCAATATAGACCTTGACAAATATCACATCATCTCCTTTCATGTACACTATGCCTTCCAGTCTCATTTCAGATAAACTCTTTAACCATGTTTCCATGTTCACACCATGTCACATGTTTTAATGTGATTGGGATATAATGATTGTTCAGCTCAAGTACTAAACAAGATAAAGTGCTTATTCTTACAAAAAATACCTTGTATTTTCTAAACCCAGTCATTTTTCTTAGTTCAGTAGAACTGGACAAACAGACCACATGGTGCAGTTTAGTGGTGACATTTCTATTGAGAAAATCTTTGACAGTACATTTTTTCCAGGTAATGAAAATATTAAATGTAGATGTCATCCTCTGAAAATCTAAGTGTCTTTCCTCGCCATTTCACACCCATCATACAGGGAGAAAAGGAGCCGAAATCTTTTTTTTTTCTCCACTCAGAGTAGCCTTAAAAGATTATTACACAATGCAGCCACATGTTGCAAGAGCTCTGTCATTGTCATGAATGCACAGAGTCAACTATGACAGAAGGTAAAAGGCTTCTTTTGAAAGTTTTTTGTAATGTTCAGGCCCATTCACAGAGTCAAAATCACAATGCTAAATATTCCATCCATTTATGCTTTCAAGAAGCATATGAGCAGTACATATCTGCAAGGGTTGCTGATTATTAGTAGAGTCAAGTAAACAAACCAAAATACATGTCTAGACTTCATTCAAAATCACAGAAGCAGATCAAAGCTGTATTTTTTTATGTTGTTTGAAGGTCCAACTGCCTCATTTAGTTAATTTACATTTTGTGTCCTCAGTCCACAGCCACACAACAGTTCAGTACCTGAACCTAAAAGGAGTATATCCTTTTTAAAAATGCAATAGAATTTAACAACAAAGCAATAACCATATTGCTTTACTTTGCTCGACTCACTTCTGCCATCAGTAGCATTTAGTGTGCTGCGTTTTCTGACTTTTATAGCAATTTGCTTGTTTGGCTTGCCAGGAGGGAAAGAAGGGAAGAGATTGTGGAAGGTGTGGACTTGGAACAGAGGTTAGAATTGAGGCGGAAATTACAGACACAACTTGTAAATCCTCACATGATTTTTGTAAAGCAGAAGTAGAGCAGAATTGATTGATTGGAAGGTTTTACAACTCTAACTTAGAATTTCCCATGTTTATTGTTGTTTGACAGTTTATGATGATGATTTTTTGTTTCGACTGTGTCCCATCCGCTAACATGAAGGGGGCGGGGTTAAAGACTTGAACTGCAACCAACCACCAGAGGGCAATCTACATGTTTGGCTTCACTTTTACAGTCATGCATCAACCCCTGGGATGAATCATGAAAGATGAAATTTAAGGAGGGAGCCCTATTATGAAGTTTCAAATCTTCTGACCACACCAACACCAATAACGATTAAACTTGAATTAAGCATAATTTGCTGAATGTCAGGTTTTGTATAGGGAATAATGAATATCAGAACTGGTGAGTGATTTCAGACTCCACCATGTCACAGCTGAGAAAACAGGGTGCAGCATACTGATCACAAAACTGGGGCTTTACCCAAGGGTTTATGTAGATCCTGAACTAACAAATATTTTAGGGGACATATCATAACAGTTAGAAAATAATGAAAAAATAGATCAGTCTAATCCCTGAAAACATTCGTTTATCTTGTTTCTGGTTTTCTTCCCTGGAAGAGCGACATTGTGAAAAGACAAAATATCATGTCCATAGTCAAAGTGCCACAAATTTTACTTTTAGTTCATGACATTTAAAAAAAAAAAACATTCCATGTAAGAAAGATTGCACACCCTGCTTGTCATCCCTTCCACAAAGTTTAGCGATGGACACCCTATCCCTGAACATGGCACACACAAAGCATTAATCAGCTGGCAGCAGAGCATGACTATAGCTCAGAGTTTAAAGTATTTTGGAAAAGAAAAACACCAAAAAGTTCTCTGCTCATGTCAAATTCAATGTCTAACTAGACAGGGGTGACCAGCTGTGAAGACAAGAGGATCTACAGTTGGGCTATAAAATGAGAGCTGCAAGGAGCTCAAAGCTCAAATAGCAGATGTAATTAACAGATCAAACTCGTATAAAGCTGCTTTAGAGGGTGATCAAACAAGTTAATAACATTTCCAGCAAGAACAGTGACCAAAACCCGCCTTGCAAATGAAATTTCAAAATATATTTGAATATGAAATATGACAATCAATTTAGGGGTTGCTTTGCATTCAGCAGTAACATTGTTACATGTAGCTGTGTGAAGTGCTTCCTGTTGTGTGCTTATGTCCCAAGAAAGAGCATTATGAATGAATCTTTCATGTTTTTGCCAAGGCGTGTTGAAGCCTGTGATCTATAAGCACCTTCATGTTGATGGGCTGAAACTCCTCACTCTTGTTAAAAGGAGATTTATGCTGATGGATGATTCCGACAAGCTGGAAAGACCCAGGACCAGCTCATTAATACACGGCACAGCAGCTCGAGATGAGAGCTCCAGTGATCGCCAAGCAGAGCAAGTGAATGATCCTTCAAATGAGTGCTGTGCAGAGGCAGGTCACAGGGACCACCAGCCAATCCTACTGGCAGGGAAGAGAAGAGGAACTGCTGAGCACATTACATGTTGGAGCAGGAGCGACCCAACAGCTCATTAGGATATGAAAGCCAGAGCAAATCAAAGCATCTTCACACACTAGAAAATATAAGACATGTGCCCCACACGGGTCATATGGCTTTTGTTCCCGGAACTTTCGCGTCTGGCGATAATGAACCTGCCTGCCTCATCCCCACATGTATGGGCTTCTTTTTTTCCTCTTCTTCCAAACACAGACTTCTCTGATCACATCGGAGTACAAACGATAGACGGCTGAGCAAAAAAATATCAATAGTTTCAATCTTGAGAAAGATAAAAAGCTTTTAGGCTTTAATTATGTCTTCCTCGTAGCTTTATAAATTTGCTTACCACTCTATTCAGGGATGAGGACTCCCTTGAACACACTTCCAATAGGCTGTATCACTTCATTTCCATTTAAAAGGAGTATGTCAATTATCTTCCTGTATTAAAACACTGGGAATCTACTTGGAACAAAAGTAATTTGTTTTTATTTTGCTTTGATTATAAACAATGTGGGATTGATTAGGAGCCCATTAAATAAAATCAAAATGTATGCATGAATAAAGCCAGTGATAAACATTTCACTTAAAACTCAAAGCTTACTTGCATTAAGTTGGCAAACAGGCAAGTGTAAATATTGTGTTTATCTTGGTCTATGTAAAAATATCGAGTGAATAACATTTTGGCCCATTACAGTAGGAAAAGCACAGGTGTAAATAATAACATAAATGAGGACTGCATTCAGCTAAGCCTCAGCGTCCTGATATTGTGCATGCTGGTTCACTGTAACACCATGATGGCTTAATGGGAAACTCAAATAGAACAGAGTCATCTTTAACGTTATCAGGAACACCTCTGCTTTTCCTGCTCTGACAAGTCAAATTGTGTTGCTGTGAAAAAAGCCTCAATGAACGAATAAACAATAATGATTTCCAGTATGACGGAAATTACAATAAACAGCTTATTATCTGAGAACCATATACAACCCATTTGTCTTTATTAGAGGTCTCTCACGTGTGCTAAAAGTAGTACTATGCAGCAGAGTATGATTAATGCATCAAATACTTCAATGTAACCTAATAAGGGGACATTTCAGATTTCACTGAGGGATTAAATAATTTTGTTTTGAGGGCTGTGTATGCTGAAATGTTAAGATGCATTATCATTCCGAGAATGAATTCACTGTGTTGAGTGAAATTATGTCCTGCTGCTGTGCTGTCAATGTGTCACCACAAGATCCTGACACTGAGATTTCTTTCTGTCACACTTTGTTGGTGCTTTTGTCTCAGCTGGGAATTCACTATAGCTATGTCCTCCGTGTGATGTCTTTTAATCTCAAAACGCAATCACAAAGGCTGTTCTTTTTCCTAGGAAACGTGTTTCTGATTGCTGAGGCTCTTGTTATTTCCTGGATGGGGCTCTGATGCAAACTACAGTCCTCTAATCTGTCCAGCAATCAAAGTCTCTGGAAGCTGTAACTGATTGCCTTGATATGGACATTATTTCAGAAGATGCCTAAAAAATGTCACTGTCAATGAAAGGCATTTTGGCCCAACTACCATAAATGTACTGTATGTCCACCAGCATCTCATGTCACTAAAGAATATATATATATATATATATATATATATATATATATATATATATATATAAATAAATACACGCACATACAACCCAAATTGATTTTCATTGCTCTTGCATGAAGATAAAAACACACTAGTCACCAATTAAAGAAAGTTGTTATTGGTTGCGGTAATAGCAAGTCAACCTTTATCTGTAGAAGTTATTAGTTGTTCTATTAGTTTTTTTAAATGATCAGCTCTGAAAGTTGCTGCCTTTGACATGTGAAATGACTTTGTGGTGCACAAGAGAATGCAATTAGTCATAGGCTTCATGATTTTGAAAAGCTTGGATTGCAATCCATTGAGAAGTGGCCTTTCCCATCATATGCTAAAAACATTTTAAGAATTCTCAGAATACGTGACGCTTTGGTGCATTATTTTCTCTCTTTAGTGCAAAATAATTCTCTATTATATCAATTCTATTGCCTGTTTAATCAAACAGAAAAATAATTCTCTATTATCCCAATTCTATTGCCTATTTAATCAAACAGAAAAAGGAAGCACCATGATTTTCATTAGCAGGAGCTCTCACGCTGCTTCGTATTCTGCACAAACTCTAACTACTCCTGTTTATCCTTCTTTATTTCTGAACGTATGAATCTGAGCATTCATCAGAGTGCAATGGCAACAAGAACGGAGACATTACGAAGTGAAGAAGCTGATGAACATGAATGGAACATCTGCACAGAATCAAAATGAACATGTACTTCTCACATGCAACTGTTTGAATGTATTTGTTTTCCATGTCCACAGATTAAATGGGGGGTCTATCCTAGCATGCACTGGGCAGAAGACCTTTATATACATTAGACAAGTTCCCAGTCAATCAAAGCCAGACAATTACTGGCAGAAAAAGGCATTTGTAAAATTAGTAAAAGAGGGAAGACCATGCAAACTACACTCATACTAAGGCCATATATGCACACCTATGAACTCAGCAAATACTTAACTGATCCTGCAGTTAAGACATTGCACTTGTATATTTGCATTTTAGGACTAAAGAATGTGTCACTGCTTTGTCACTGCAACAGAAACTAGTTTTGAAGGGTGAAGTGTGAAAAAACAAGTGATAATTACAAATGAACCTTCTCTCCTCCTTCTACTAAGCAACAACACTCTTGCTGCATAGAGAATGAGATGCATCAGACCAGGGAATGGTGTGTTAGTATGCATTGTGACTGAAATGAAGCTTTGTTCTTCATTTTACACCCTTGGCATGCACAGAAGTCTGAATTCTACGGAAATAGCTCTTGTAGGTGGCCGTGCATGAATTCATTAACTCTAGAAAAAGTGTTAACAGAGATCCCGACATTTGTGTTGTATAAAGAAAAGGAGCTCTAGGATTCTATCTAACAGAAGGGTTCAAAATAAATTATGATGATGTCGAATCAAAGCAGGAAAATTAATGGATTATCTGATTTACCTAGTTATTGATTGATAGTGGGACAAAAATCAAGTTTTACAGTACGATAATTAGTGTATGTTCTCAGCGTGTCTGCATGTTTTTTTCCTGTGGGTGCTCTGGTTTTCTCCCACAGTTTAAAGACATGCAGGTCAGGGGAAGAAAACTTTAAATTGCCTGTAGGTGTGTGCTAGCCCTGAGAAAGACTGGTGACCTCTCCAGCTGTGTACCTTGCCTCTCACCCAATGCATGCTGGGATAGACTCCAGCCCCCACTACCCCAAGAAAAAACGAGTTGGTACAAACAGATGGCGAGCCATCTGAAATATCTGAAATGCAAATCATTTTAGAATTATTTGTTCTTTCATCATTCGAGAATCTTGTTGAATCTGTTAACATCTAAATAGTTCTTTTCCAAAGTTGAAAATTAGTACTAATTGCACAACTACCACATTATAATTTTAAATCTAAAAACATTACCAGTTCAAAATGAGTATTGTAGTAGTTAAATGAACAGGTTCATGTTTGAGGAATAAGATTTAAAAGCCTCAAAAGGGAATTTATGTATAAATAATTTTGAATTACACACTATCCAATCTTATTTTTTTAAGATTATTTTTGGGGCATTTATAGGCCTTTATTGACAGGACAGCTGAAGAAATGAAAGGGGAGAGAGAGGGGGAATGACATGCAGCAAAGGACCGCAGGTCTGAGTGCTGTGGAGTGAACCTCTATACATGGGCGCCCGCTCGTCCAACTGAACTATCTGGGCACACTATCCAATCTTTTGATGTAAAAAACCTTGTGGATCCAGAAAGAAACTCATTCATTCATTCATTCAATCAATAATTCATCCAGTTTAGCTATCAGCCCCCTGTGGCTGTTGTCAAAGTCTGCAAATGACAATAAACCAGGATGATGCTCTGTCAACCTCTGCAGCTCTGTAACTCTCTCTCTCTATAACCCTATGTATGTTTCTGTTTAGGAACATTCTCTGCCCTTTAACACAAATAGCAATAAATATTGTAGTTATTGAATTACATTAAAAGGTTATGGTTATTTGGTTCTTTTATAACAAGTTGAAGGTACAAGCCTGTGTACAAAAACATTTCCAGGGAGAAGTTGACTACAAATCCCAATTTATTTATTTATTTTAAATATCATTGTATTTTCTGTAATGTTGTTCTATGTTCAACCTTTTATTTTTTCGCAGGAACACCCTTATCACATTCACACAGTTACACATTCATACCTCACAAGTTTTGCACCTCAGGGCCACTGTACAATATGTACTAGTATAGCAAGTCCAACTGAAATACAGCCATTGAAGCAAAATGTACTTTCTAGACATTTTTAGACGGTAACTAATTGCATTATTATGGCTCAATTCCATTTAGATATCCTAGCTCCACTTTCCTGGTATTGTGCATGCTGGCTCAAGGGCATAGAAGACTGGGACACCTTAATGTAGCAGAGCCATCATTAATATTGTCAATTACACCTGTGGTTTTCCTGCTGGTGGTATTTGAGAAAAGGTTGGTTGGTTGTATATTAAACAAGTTCAGTAAATGACAAACATTTCTCCTTTCAGCATTTATAACACGTATATAAGAAAGCGAGAATAACAATCTAAACACTAAAACATTTCAATGTCATTGTTGCCAGGATAGCGCAGGCTGTGATTAAGACAATTAGATCCAGTTGCCCGGGAGGGATTAGATAGCAGAGCGGTTAGGGCGCATACTATGGGCCATTTGCTGAGTCTCATTCCCCTACTCTCTTTCTCCACATTTCCTGTCTATCTCCACTATCACTATCAAAAGAAAAGTATAAAATGCCCACAAAAAACATCCACCAAAACAGTCTATATACAGTGTTTATCTGAACAGAAGACTACTGTTGATGAAAGAGGGTTTTTCATTGGCCTATCATATGTGTTGGTCCAGTCTGTGCGAATGATATCAGTGTGTGGGAGTGAGCAGGTCAGGTACCCAGCTGTAGTGGGATATATTCACTGAGAGCATGCAGATATTACGGTATTGTGTGAAGTAGTCTAGACACTATAGTGTATTTGACTCTACAGATTGATCTTAATTGACCTATTGCTCAGACCAAGCTAGACAGAGCAGAGAGAGGTCGGGGGAGAGCTAGAGAATGGATTACTTTTTTTTTAATTTTGGCCCTTAAAGAAAGACGTTATTTGCTAGGACATTCATTCATCACCTATTTTTTTTGGTAATGCAATGACGTTTGGATATTCATACTCCAGCATTACCTTTACGATCAGGATGACTCATTAGCTAATGGGCAGATTCCAATTAAATTTTAATAGGCACATTAATGTATTGCTGAAATGATTACACAATTGATTAGTCGGCAGGACAATTTTGATAATTTATTAACCATTTATGTAATTTATCAAGCAAATTTGCAAACTGTTACACTGTTTGCTCCATTATGGACATGTGTGCTGTAATAGATGTGGCTTACTCTCAGTTTGTGTTACTGAGCAATATGCTACATTTATGTTAATTATTACAGAGAAACAAATGTAAATGTTGTTTCTTGTATGCTGGTGGCTATAACATTCAGTTTTGTAAATAATGTGCATAGTAAGTTAGATGCTTGTTAATGTGCATTATTATTTGCTTTTATTTCAGAACCACATCCAACTTTACATGTAACGTCAAATACAACTTCACAGTTAACTTCATGTTTGAGTTGTAAATAAATCTTGGTGGATCTCAAAGTCAGACATCTCTGGTTCAAGTTGTTAACGGACCCCCTACAGCAGGCCAGTGTTTCAGTAGACAGTTTTCAGTAGTTTTTACATATATATATATATATATATATATATATATATATATATATATATATATATATATATATTTTCGTAATATAATAAACACTGTTACACTTTTTAACACTATTTCAGCTTGTGTAGGCCTATCAGTGCTTTCTGAACATATTGAGCAACAATACCAAAAACTGTGATAATTTTGGTCACTATAACCGTGAGGTTAAATTTTCATACCATTACATCCCTACTGTCAACACTCGTTCACAGTAGCAGCACTCAGAAACATTACATATTTTTCAACAACCTTCCTTTACTACCCTCTTACATATTTCCAGTAGTTACTCTGTCTTGTTCAGCTGAGTCTGTTAACTTTGCGCTAGGCTATTTTAAATGTACTTTAAAATGCAGCAAATTTCACATATATCAGACACTTACCTTAGAAAGTAATTTCCCCAGGCAGAAGCTAGTTTCTGATATTCTACAGGTTTACTTTAATTTTTTAAATAACATGGTGAATGTTCCCAAACTTCTTTGAATGCCACAATCATTAGTCCTGAAGATCAACACATGTCCCCAGCTAAGATGTCTTCCCCTCTACCTCAAGGCTTATTTGACTTAATAATGAAAAAAAATCCCAGTTGAAAAGCTAATGAGCTGGTTAAGATAATGGTTTGACTTATAAATCAAAGTAAAGTTTGAGCTGGTGTGGTATGCTTTGCTGCAGTAGAGGAATTAAGAAATAGCAGTCACATCAGAATGATGTTTTAAGCATAAATATTCATTGATACAGTACAAATGAACGTTGCCCTTTCTAGATTTTTCACTCATTATGAGGCTCACAAACAGCTGACATATGCTTATTACTAAAGCAAATGAAGAGCAGCGGATAAATTGTCAAGAGTCATTAGAGTCAAAGCCACTCTGTTTTCCCCAGAGTACCTGTTAAAAGGTGCAACAGCATGAAAGATACTTGTTCTGCCACGTGTACCATCCAGAATAAACAGAAGTGATACTTACTGAGCATGTCTGGCAATCTGTACTATCTTTTAACCTTGACTTTGTTAAGAAGCCTCCTGTTTAAACTGTCTCTTTCTTTCTTTTTTTTAGTAATTAATTCAAGCAAAATTATGTTATACACCAAGTAGAATAAGGACAACAAATACAGTGTGATATTGTTGTAACTTTCAATTGATACAATACAATGTTGTATTTTAACTGATGTGTTTCCTGCTCTAAAAGTAGTAAAAATCTACCTGTTAGGCCCCAAAATAAAGTTAATCAATAATTCAGAATATTCCGCCCGACCTGTATTCAGGTTGACAGAAGTCTGTACCTACAACTAAGTGGGCAAAAGGATGGAAACACTCTCCACTCACTGTCAGTCTGTGGAAGAGCTAACAAAGACAAAAACTCCCCCTTCATGTTATAACAAAGAAGATGAATTTGAGTCTACAACTCTGACTTATCTCTAATCTACTTCTGATCTACTAAGAGGAAACCAACCCAAACATGAGCTGAACCTGCAAACTTCACTGGGCTTCTTGTGTTTAAACATATCTATAAATCACATTTATAACTCTAACTGTTTACAGTAAGGACGTTGAGTAACAACAAGGGGAATAGTGTTGTCACAATAACATTGTATATTCACCACCATTAAGCAAAGCTACAGATCAAACACTGTGCTGCATTTTAACAAGATGCACCACAGAGTGCATCATCAAAATACCTCAAACACCCGAGCACATCTCTTGGCTAATACACTGCTAGCACTAATTAACAACAGTGACACAGAGTTGGGACTTCTGCTAATTTGATGTGTAGTTATTGACTAAATCCTACTCATTAATGTCAACTGTCTCCAAAACAGAACCATGTTAAACTAATTTGGCTTTAATTCATTGTTCAGGTCAGTGCATCAGTCACCATGGCGCTTTGACTCTGACAGCTTCTTCCTTTTGGCCATCTCTGAACAGAATAGTTTCATAATTTGGCTCCTGGAAACAGTCTTTTCAAAGAAAATGTAGGTGGACTGAGGTTCAAAATGCGGTGACTACTCTTGCAATGTTTTTCAGTTCTGTATTTATTCACTCCGTTGCCTGCTTAAAAAGGACCGGTGTGTAGGATTTAGTGGCATCTAGTGGAGAGGTTGCAGATAACCGTCACCCCTGCCTTTCTAAGCGTGAAGAAGAAATTACGGCCTTCAGTTAATGTAAAAACACCAAAGGAGCCATGTTAGGTTTGTCCGTTCTGGGTTACTGTAAAAATATGGGCGGTGGAACATGGCGGCCTCCATGGAAGAGGACCTGCTCCTAGATATGAAGGGCTCATTCTATGTACGCTAACGAAAACATGATTCTTTAGGTTAGGTCATTATACACTAATGAAAATATAATTCGGAATATTGTTTTTCATTTCTGCTAATAGATCCCCATAAATCCTACACACCGATCCTTTAAGCAGGTGAAATGTCTCTAATAAAATAAATTTTAACAGATCAGCACAGAACACTCACTGACACTAAAATAGCAAAGCTGACTTCATGCTCATGTTTGCAGCCCAACTTCTGAGAAACCTAAATTTCCTAAATGTTTCAAATGCACCGTGTAGGCACTGGAAAGATATTAGGTAAATGCATCTCAGATCAAAGCCTCTGGCGCAGCAGGGAATAGTGAAACTCAAAATGTCTTTAGTAGAAAGCCATTTCTAGCCTCTGAGATGTGCAAAAAACACAATAACTCTGGTGTTATTCGTTTAGGGTCACATCCATTTTTGATCTAATAAATTTCATTACACTTTCATACCATGGTCGCCATGAATACTCGATTCTGAATGACTCGAGGGGTGTTGATTAATTTCAGATAACAGTATATAGCTGTGATGGAGTGGTCTTACCACGGTTGTATTTTAGTGTGCCATGATATGAGCATGCTGTGAAGCCATCAGGCTGATGCAAAGAACTGTGGACCAACATGCAGCCTATACAGTGGTGCTCAAAAGTTTACATACACATGCTTAAGTTGACTAAAAAGAGGAATAAAAAAATCATGTTTTGGAAATTTATTTTAATACCTAAATAAAAATGAGGTAAAATCCAACCTTTGGACACCAATTTTCTTTGTGAATGAATAACGTATTGTAAATAAATAAATGTTCTTATTTAAAATACAGGGTCTACATACCCTATGTTAAATTCCCATAGAGGCAGGCAGAGGCCAGTTATTTCCTGATTCAGGATATTATGCATCCTGATAAAGTTCCCTTGGCCTTTAGAATTAAAATAGCCCCACATCATCACATACTCTTCACCATGCTTAGAGATAGGCATGGTTTTATTTCAGTTAGACTAATACCTGGTTTGATTTGCATTGAGAGATGATTTTATAGAAAGTATCCCATGCCTATCTCTAAGCATGGTGAAGAGTATGTGATGATGTGGGGCTATTTTAATTCTAAAGGCCAAGGGAACTTTATCAGGATGCATAATATCCTGAATCCAGGAAATAACTGGCCTTTAATAATAAAAATCTGCCTGCCTCTATGGGAATTTAACATAGGGGTATGTATACTTATGACCCCTGTATTTTAAATAAGAACATTTATTTATTTACAATACGTTATTCATTCACAAAGAAAATTGGTGTCCTTAAAGGTTGGATTTTACCTCATTTTTTAATTTAGGTATTAAAATAAATTTCCAAAACATGATTTTTTTATTCCTCTTTTTAGTCAACTTAAGCATGTGTATGTAAACTTTTGAGCACCACTGTAAATCCAAAAAATAATTGTTTCTTACAGCATGACGGCGGATGACGGGCAGCCAAGGTAAAATTTCTGACGCCTTGGTATCAGAAATAGGGCAGATGCACAGGGTTTCCGCTATGTATACTTTCAGCAGTTTATGAAAAGTCATAAAGTCGTAATTACACGACTCTTCAGAGCCGTCTGATCTACTGACCTCAAGCAAACTGTCATCCGTTCTCTTTCCCCTTTGAGGGTGAGCAACTAGAACAGTACCAGGACTTCATCGCTCGTGAAGTCATGGCAACCAAGTACAAGAGGACGAGTAGGCTACTACTTGTCACTCAGTCTTAGGCAAAGTGACAAACTGCAACGAAAGCTGTGACGTGAAATCCACACTCACGCGGGTCCCATGAAATATGACAGCTATAGTTAATTGGAAAATAGCAGACCCCAGATGAGACACGTTAGCGAACGCAGTGGTAGCGCTGCCTCCCCGCTGCAGGAGACGCTGAATTCTTCCGGCACGGTGAATTAACGTTAGCTACTGTTTTAAAACTATTTTCCAGGTTAGTGGGGGTGCATACCGCTCAAAACCAACATGAAAAGCTAGTAATGTAGCGTTTTGTTGTTAAACTGTGAGTAAAATGAGTGGTGACGTTAAATCACCGGTTTCAGGTAATCTCTCTACAGTACCGTCTATTTGCTGGATGGTTTCAAGGTAACGGTCGGTAGCTAACATTAGCAGATAAGCTCGTTGACAGTGACATTATTGTTCATGTGCTGACCGTAGTGGTCATAGTGACTGCAAGTGTGATGTGAGATGCCAAAAAGAAAAATCTATACGCTGTTTTCAGGTAATGTTAATCCTGTCACAAGGAGAATTCAAGAGGAATTGGGAAGGACAACCGCGTTGCAAGGTGACTGCGCTAACCCTGGCTAACTCATTTTGTTTTATGTAGGCACTATTTAACACGGACAACCTGGTTGAAATATTACTCCATCATCATTTTATTTTCCATCTTATGAAAGAAATACATAATTAATAAGGAAAATTATTAGAGATTAATTATAGAGAGAAGAGCTGTCTACTGCTGCTCCGCTGGGCACATTTGCGCAACAATGACAGAAGTCAGCAGCGTACCTTCATTGACTATTTCAGAAGCTTAAGGATTAGTTCCTTTTACTCTGTCAAGTAAATAACACTTTTTTGCTACTGTTGAGTTATAAAAAGTTAAAAACAATGTTGTGAAAACAATGTATTTCTGTGTATGTACGATGGAGCCAGGTTAGGAAAATATGCATATCTCTGTCCCTCACCTTCCCCCTCTTTTCCTTTGACTCTAAAGAATTAATCAGGTCAAGTCTGGCATTTAACATATGGAAAGGAGCTTCCTGCTACACACCAGGAGGAGGCCTCCTGTCTCCTACCCCCTGGGGTCTTAGGCTAAACTATACAAGACATATAAGACAATACAATGTTGATTAAACTGTATTGATGTTAGAATTTCACAGTTACATGACAGACCCTTTTGATCTGTGACCAAAAACGACCCCCAAAGGGGCAGAGTTTAGAGCCAGGTCCTTCCTCATTGGACAGCGAAGATGCACTCGGCATGTTGCCATGCCAACAATGGACCAATGAGTTAAGCAAATGGATTTGAATCCACCAGATGAAAAGGAACCGCCCCCAGGTGCAGGGGATAAATGAGTGTGATTTAAGAATATTCAGGACTGGTTTTCATGTGACTCCATCAGGGGGGAACATGGATCCAGTCCGCTGTCAGCTGCAGTGTTATCATGTTGTTGTTTATCTTTGTCTTATCATCTTCATCATTCTGTTGCATCAAACCTTTTCTTAATTCTCAATTGGACCCGAGCCTCCTTCCTCAGAGATCCAACGAACACAAAGTTAGAAAATTCTAACACTACTTAAATGTCCCACGATATTATGACTTTCTCATCATTCAAGTAAGAAAACAGTCACACATCAGTACAATACATAATTTAAAACGCAAAAGCCTACAGGGACGTTAGAGGGAAAGTGAACATAATTCATTTGGGAAAATAAAATGTATGCAGGGTGCATACAGGGTTACGACTGGCACTACTGCCTACAAATGAACCAAATGGTGATTCGTCGCTTTTAATTTATCTCCTTTCCTTTCATAAAGGATGATCCGGTGTATCCTATGCTAAAGATCATAAAACGAATTAGAGCACCTTTCCTTATCACTCAGACAATCCGAACGGCTCTAAGCATGGCTGCCACTTAACTACTTCTGGGTAATTTCACTCTATTAGGAAACTTCTTAAGGAAAAAGTACTATTCGACCGCAGCCAAGATATTTAAAGATGTCGCTTTGGACTCGGAGAAACAAAAATGATCAATGTTTTCATCATTTTCCGACATCAATAAATAATGATAATAATCATTAGTTGCTGCCCTAAAAAGTTCACACTGGGTCCCTCATGTTCTACAAAGAGTTTTGGATGTCATTATTGGTAATAATCAACCAATTATCAAACTTAGAGACTCAGAAATACTCACGTTTATGAGAGAACCTAGATAACAGCCATACGTTTAACACAACAGTGGCATTTTATTTCACTTTACCTCTTTTGTGCTTAGTGCACTTTGTTTTGGTCACTGTTTGTGCCTTTGCAGAAGTATCAGTTTTATAGTCATCACCTGCCAACTTGGCTGGTAACCTGAGGACACTACTTGCTTTGATTAATTTTTAAACATATTTGAAGGGTGGGCAGGTGCTAATTTCAAGCCCTGGTGGGCACGCACAGTGTCATATCTTCAAAGAAAGTTTACAGAAACTGCAGTGAGCTTCTGAAAATGCTTCTGCTAAAGCTGCAAACTCTCCCAATCTCTTCTCCTCTTGTTTGATGATTTCCCTTAACAAACTAGGCTTAGTATTTTCTAACTCAACTGCAAGATAATCCATTTTTTATAATTGATCTAAGGTCTCCAATAACACATGACAAATTAAGTAAAGAAACCACAAATCGGAGGTATAAACAATAATTATTTCACAGTAAATTAATAGCATGAAAGTTATCAGAACTAATCTTTTGGCATAAAAGTTAACATAGAAATGATAAAGATACACAATGAAGCACCTAATAAACTGAAATATTGAGACAAATTAATACTTTTGGGGAAAATACTTTAAACGCATCCTTAGAGTACTTGAATGTACTGAAAAGAAAGTGGCTTCCTATGACAGTTTGAAAACAATTTTTTTGTAAAAGTAATGTAGAAATAATGTTTTTGTTTTCATAATGTCATCTTAAAATATGTCTAATAAAGGGCTTAGTGTTCAAAGCATGTGTGAATACCAATAAATATCTTATCTTTTTTATTGCAAATGAGAATGGAATTAAAAGAAAAAAGCATCACTTTATTTGACTGTGATCCGCAGGGGGTTCATATTCAGTTTGGTATCACACAGCATGCTGCCTAACAAGACGGTCAAAGTACTTATGACTTTATAATGAAAGGCCATTAGAAATATGAAATCACATTTCTCATCATTGAGCATGTCCACCCACCCTTTAAAACGGCACTTGTGAAAATGTTTCTTGTCTTCTGTGTCTATCAATATGTTGGATGGCATTTGATAGAGCCAATGTAATGGACAGATGTTTGCTAACAAGTATGGGTAAAAAGATACATATCTCAAATCAGAGAAATTATATTTTTTGTTTCCCCATGACAAACAGAGGCAGTTTTCAAGATTTACAGTTATCTGACTGTCTCACATGAACAAGTTCTCACTTGTCTTTTACAGACTTGGATTTGTTCCTCACTTTTGCTTTGTGGTCACTTCCCACCTCTCCCTTGTGCTTGTATACAATAATCTAACACACAATAAAACAGGCCAGGATATTAAATTGGTGGATATTCGCAAGCAGTGGTGGAGTGGTAGTGGCTACGAACATGACATGCTTTGAGACAAATATCCTAGCAGATCTGTGATAAAGCACAGCTGTAGCCTGTATTTATATTTCCCTGTGCAAAATAAACTGCTATAGGCATGTGTGGTAAAAAGATGACCTTGTTTCACTTAATATATTTTAATCTTTTTTGTTGTGAAGCCTGAACGACAAATACACACAGAACTGCTGCGTTCACAAAAGCCTGGCTGAACACACTTATCACTAGCTAGCAGCTAACAGCTAATAACGGCACTGAAGGCTAGCTGTTGCCTCGCGCTGTCTCCTGGGAATTCAGGAAAAGGAAGCTAAACAGTGTGCAGATCATGTGTGATTTCATAAAAATCTTAATAATTCTAACAAAAATCTTTTGTTATGGTTTGGGGAATGTCACAAAAAGATTTTGTTGTTAGAATTATTAAGATTTTTATTAAATCAAACCGCATATTTCATATTGTCTATGGTCAAATAAAATAAATAACAAAAATAAGTGTCAAGCTACATGTGATCAAAGAAAGCATTTAACACAACCCTTCTAGGCTAATTGAGCAATTGAAACAAAGAGTAAACAAACAATGTACAATAGATATCATTTCCAGATTTCCTGTTCTACTTCACTGTGGTCAGTGTCGTCTGACTACTATGATACCAATCACCTGTCAGCTCTGTAAACCTGACTAGATGGGAGGAGTTAAATCAAAACCAGCCAACATAAAGATATAAAAGATGGCATAACATTCAACATTCAACCTAATTTTGTAATCTTAGAGATGCAGTTCTAAAAAAACAATTCTGAAAAAAACACAATAGCATTGACAGTATATTGTTTTAACAGCAATCCTAATGTCTTAGTTTTACAGTAAAGTTGTCAAGGACTATTATTTTGCCTCTGGTTTGAGGCATAATAATAAATGCCTTTATTGTATTTTTCAATATTTTCCCCAAATTTCCTAAATATTCTATAATAAATAAGGAGGCAGCAGGAAGCAACAGGCTACATAAGGTTACTCATTTGAATCCCCACATTCCTCAGTGACAACACTGTCAAAGTGCCTTTGAGGAAAGTGTTAACATCCCTAACCGCTCTAGTGGAGCTTCCAATTTGTCTAAAATAGAAAATTTCTTGGGAAGCTCCCAGATGTGAATATTTGTAATTGTGTGAATATTAAGCTCAACACTGGGGTTTACAAAGGTAAACAAAACAAATGAATTGAATAAAATTAATATAACAAGAACAAATGCTAAAATGATCACACTGGCAATTCAATGTGGATGGGGACTGTACAAAAATGATTGGGGTGTGTCAATATTTTATCTGGACCCTCTCCTTGACTTAAAAAAAATCAATATCTAAAATCATTATATTCATGGCAAACATTATTACAGCCTGAGAATAAGCTTGTTCTGTTGCTTCCGATGCACTCGAGCACTGCAGTATTTTTCAGAAAAAAAAAATATATATATATATATATATATATATATATATATATATATATATATATATATATATATATATATATATATAGAGAGAGAGAGAGAGAGAGAGAGAGAGATCAAATGATACTTTAGCGTGATATGTAAGAGATGAAAGGTCTGACTTTCAGTCGCTACATGACACCTGAGATGAGATACATGGCAGGGTAGATGTGGGTAAAAATTCTCTGTAGGTTAATCACTATGAGATACTCCTTTTCAACTGTTTTAACTGTTTTGTGTAAAGCACTTTGAATTGCCCTGTTGCTTAAATGTGCTATACAAATAAAGCTGCCTTGCCTTGCCTTATAGCCACTGTAAATTAAACTTTTTTAAAAAAATTCCATCTGAAGCTTCAAGTTACTGATACTTTTGCTATAGGGACTTTATGATGAAGGTGGAACTGCAGGTGTTGCTTCATTCACACTAAAATCTATAATCGTATCTTACTGGTCCCAGAGTGCAGAATGATTCATTGGGGGAAAAATAATCTTCATGGAAACAACAAAAAGATAAAAGACAGCTGAACTTTAAACCCAGGGCCACAGGGTAACACTGCAGAAAAGACATTTTCATTTCCTGGGACCTTTAAGCCTTCTGAGTTACACAGGAGCCATTTTAAATCTGCCAATACGATTATGTTTACAATCTGAACATTCACAGTGTATTTAAGTACAATGTCTCTCAGGAAATTACCACTCTCGGTTGTTTCAACATCACACAGCTGCCCCACATTTTGGTACAATGACCTTTTCAGCCCTCATGAAAACCATTTGTATTATATTCCCTCAAGCAGAATGGCATTAATTCATGCTGAAACTCTATTCTAAGCTCTGGGTTTAAACTGAGCTGCATTCATTGCAAGCCCTCTTACCGCTGCTGTTTTTGTACTCTTACCAGGTCAGCCGAGTGACAGAAGCCTGAAGCCCATTTAGTTCATCAGGCTTCCTGCAAGGGGGTCGTCACCATATGCTCCCCCCACCCCCACCCCCGCCCCCGCCCCGCACAACACCTTCACTCTCTTTAGATTGGAACGCGTTCCTCTGAAGAAATCCCAAGTGTTAGCGTCCATGGATCTTGAAGTGTGCTGGTTCCTATGTACTCAATATCATGATTCTAATAAGCCTCATGAACTTAAGGCGTTTTCTTCCTCTAATTATTTGAACATAATTATTTGAACATAAAAAAGACCAACAAGGCTGCATTCCTTACCACACTCAAAAAGATTAATGGGTTCAGCCATGATTGTGCTGGAAACACACAACATAAACACACGACAAAACCCTTCAAAATGATCTGAAGCGCTCTTTGAACAGATTGTGTCATCAAAGAGATTGTGCTCAAAGTAATTTCTATTGCTGGACATCTTTAATCTTTAATACTCATATGATAACAGATCTCTAATCAGTCTTTGAATTTACAGAGATGGGAGTGTAAGCTTCATTTACAGAGGTGCCTGCTCCACTTACACAGTATTGTGACACCAAAGACTGAACAAAACAAAATTGTTATATCAAAAGAGGCTCCACTTGGCCACTGGCGTTATGTGTGCAGGCTAAAGCCTAGTGATATCTCGCCCTGGCCCTAGTTCCCTGGTCCTGGTTCCCGGGGTCCCTCTGGCCCTGGTTCACGGGGTACCTTCGTGGTTCCCCCTGACCCTGGTTCTCGAGGTTCCTCTGGCCTCAAAACCGGAGATCCCAATTCCCTGGTTCCCGGGGCTCCCCTCGTGGTCCCCCTGGTCCCAGTTCCTCAGGGTTTCCGGGCCCCAGGTCCTTCGGTTCCCCTGGCCCCAGTTCCCCCATGCCAATTTCCGTTCCCGTCTCCTTGCCCGTCACAGTTCCTATTACTGGGGTACAGTGTCGGCCCTGTCTAAGCCTGTCCCGTTTGTGCCTAAGCCTGTCTCGTCTAAGTCGGTCCTGCTTGTCACGCCGGTTCCCTCTCTCATGGGCTCTCCCAGGCCCACTCTCATTCCCTGTCTCAGGGCCCTCTCTAGTCCCTCTTGTGCCCTGCCCTTCCATTTCTCATTCCTCCTCCCGCTCGCCTTCTCGTTCCCTCTCTCTCTCATCCTCTCGGTCCCTCTCTCGCTTGCCCTCTCGTCCCCTCTCTTGCTCACCCTCTTGGTCCCTCTCGTTCGCTCATCCTCTCGTAAGCCCTTATGTCTTTGTGCCTTCAGTTTCCCTGTGACCCAGAACCCTTTTTCCTTGGTCCCTTCAGTTCGCCTGTGTTCCTGGTCCCTTGTGCCCTGGTTTCCCTGTGCCCCCTGCTCACTAGGGTTCTTGGCTCCTGTACCCTCAGTCCCTAGCTCCTTGTTTTCCTGTGTTCTGTCCCCTGGGTCCCCATTTCCCCTCTCCCGTTTCTACTGTCTTCTGGGTTCCCTAGCTCCTTGGTAACACATTGGTTAAGGTATTCCTGTGTCTCATGTAAGCAATGAATTAATTTTAAACGTTTTGTCTGTCATCACTGTTTAAAAGGTAGGCTAGGCTATTTATTTTGCATACTGTGTTGTGGAGGTCCTACAACATATTGCAATAGACGCAAGGAAATTGCCTATTCTTGTTTCAGATCAACAAAAAATGTTGCTTTGATTTTAGAAATCACTATGAGGCGATTAAGGCCTATATATCAACTTTCCTTTTTTGCAATTGTACTGATTCGTTATGAATGCGTTTTTGGAAATGGTTTGTAATGTTCAAGGCTATGAATGTGATGTTTCTCATGTTGTAATATGCTCTATTTTTTCCACAAGGGTTGGTTAAACCCAGAGAGTTATCATATCACTAGATGAACAAACTCATCAAAGAATAACAATAGCTACATTGCTGTGTCGGAATTTGATTTCAGAACTTTACATCAGTTTGGATGGAATGCTTTGACTAAAGACACATTACAATATTTGGTTAATTCGGAGCCAAACTCAAGTAGGTTAACACTGTATTACAAGCCTTTGTTTTGCAATTTCAAAGGTATGTTAGGCTACTATATGCCATACCATATTGGCTAGGCTACACATAAGGAGAGACTGTAAATCATTAAGACAATGCATTCAAACTGCGTCGTGTATTACCACTTTTCTGTGACTTAGCTAGGTGGTAACAATTGTGAATTGCGACAATATTTGACTACGGGTTATTGTTACTGTTAAGAAATATGTATCAGTCACAATGTGTAGCGTATAGGTGGCTGTGCTAAAGTAGTAGTAGTCAATATAATCAGATGTGAGGAAAGAAACATGTAAACTCTCATCAGTATTTTCATATTTCCTCAACTAAGCCCAGGTAACCAGTTGTTTTAGTTTAGCCAAAATAAAATGTTACCTGGTTGCTGACGTAATTGATAAATACGTGACTGGAAGCATTATCTACACAGCTTTGGTAGCTCATTGCGTTGAGCAGCAGACTTATGTGTTATTTAGGCATTTTTGCCACAAGATCAAAACCAGCTCAATCCAAACAAAGACAAACATAACCACATCTGCGAGAGCAGAGCTGCTGCATGTGTGCGTGCGCCGCCATTGCTGAATGTATGTATGTATGTATGACTAAAGACATTTAAGGTAACAAATGTCATGTAGTGTGATATGGTACAACGAGCAAAATCCACAGCCCCACTTGATCAACCTGTAGGAATCTCCCAACCAGTTGCTACAAGACTAAAAAAAAAGCTATATTGTTCATTTAGTTGTTTGATTTGAGTTGGAAAATGAATATGCATCGTTTTTCATCTATGGCATCTGGTCAGATTCTGAGGCAACCTAAAATTAAATTCAAAGAAACTCTCTGAATGAATGAAAAAAAACTGTCTTGTACTACCTCTTCTTATTGGGAGTGTCTCTCTTGTGTGGTGTGAACAGCATCTCAAGTACAAAGCCATTTATTCTGAACCATCCTCAACAAGCAGGATTTAAATAGAGTCCAACCTTGGCTTTGGCAGCATTCAGGATAGAACTCTCTCCTGTTTTAAAGTTAACATGCTCCACACTAAAGACCCTACAGAGAAACCCCTTAAATCCAATGTAACAAATAAAATCAAGAGAACCATGATGGTTCAAAGACGGTCAACTGTTAAAAGGATTTCAGATTACTTGACTATAAAGAATGAAATAAGATGCCTCAGGCTAATAATTTGCCATAATGCTGAGCTGCATTATAAGCTGACATGCACAGAATGAAGGTGCTGCTAAATATAATCTGCCCTCAGTGCCTGTCTATCAAGATGTGTGTGCGCTGGCCAAGCTTGGCTAAACACACATCAAGCAGGTCATTTACTTTGTCACTTTCATCCACGCTCAGCTGGCTACTTTTAGAGGGAGGGCTCTCTGTGTGTGTTTTAACTTCATAGGCCAGTAGCTCTATTAGTGACTGTGTCAGTAGCCATATTTCAACATCTGTATGTGTTCCCACCCTTCAGCTCCCAATAACAAATGCCATAAAAGTATCAATTGAATTATGAGCCTTGGTTTCTGCCTACTCATTTTGATAATAGATTTTGAGATAAATCACGCAGCACTGTTTGGTGAGTAATGCTGGGCCGACAGGATATCAGAGGACAAAGCTTTCATACTCTGTAACTATACATCATGTAAAGCACCAACAAGATGCTGCTGGATGTTTCTCACAACAACATTTTGCACAGGAGACCGTGGAACTGCTTCCAAATCCATTAATGTTAACTATAGACAGAACAGAGAGTCTGTTGGTAGCTTGGCTAAACACTACAAAACATTAATACAAAGCAGGCAGTGATCTTTCTGGCCTTGGTAAACGGACCCTGTTTAAGCCAACAACTCTGCGGTGGCAGTATTGTTTTGTTCACTCTCCAATTAATAACTTCACTGTGAAAGGTTTGCGGGCAGCATGCATTGATTCTTTGTTATTAAAACTCCCAATGCTACCCACTAAGTCTCCCAGCCCTCGCCTGCAGACTGTTGAACAGGACCCCCCCTTCCCGTCTGCTCTTCTAATTTAGGCTGTTTGCTATCGGTATTGATTACTTCTTGAGATTCTACAGTTGGCCTGTCTGAGACGCTCTACTGTAAGTCATTGCCACCCATATGTCAATTACTGTAGAAGGGGAGTGCAGCACTCTGTCTTAATGAAAGCAGATGGACTGAGGACCTAAACAGTTTGCTTCTGCTGCAGATACAGTATAGTAAAGGGCTGTGTTGTTGAGGAAATGAGGAACTAGCTTCTTGTGGAAATTGTGCACAGCTACTGCTGCAAATAAAACTGTAATGTAGTGTGATCATGGTCTCAACACAGTGTGTTCATCTGATTTTTTAAAACATTAGGGCTGAAGAGGATCTACAGAAGAAGTCTGTAGTATTTAATAAGAATTGCTAATATATAAATATTATACTTTGGACAAATGTAATTTCTTCATATATTCTATTTCTCAGTTTATTCGGTTCTGGCATTTCTTGTGTACCGTTGATGAATGTTTTATTAACACTGGGAAATAAATAAGAAACAGCCATTTTATCATGCTGTAAAGCTGTTACAGCCATTAAATATCAATATGCAGAGCTTTAAGACCTTATTGTTACATCACTTTAATGGTTGACCTTCACTGTGCATAATATGTGCAGTTTGCTCAACTTCAATCTGAGTTTACTGACAAGCATGTTTGTATATAGCCGACCATTACCATATTGTTTCACTTTAACACCAAATCTTCTGCTATGTTTCTCAACATGTGACTCTGCTGCTGTTGCTCTACAGAGTGGACACTTTCAGTTTGTGGCGTCTGCCATCCTACTATTGATACCACCCTTAATATTTTAATATTATGTTTAATGTTATTTGATGAACGTAGGCACGAATCACTAATACACAAAAAGAAACTAAAATGGACTTTATTTCTATAAAATAAAAGAAGCAAAACAACACTGGTGGGCAAGTTCTGTAATCTGTATCATGCCACCTGTGTATCATGCCACCGTGTAACACTGGTAACACCGACTACCGCAGCAAGTCTAACCCACAACTTGATTCACCAAAGTGGCCAAAAAAATAAATAAATCAGTAATTGCAGGTTTAAAAAATGTTAAAATAGTAAGGCTGTCAAATGAACACATACATATTCTGTGATTTGGGCCTCGGGCTACTCCGTAGTTTGGGAAATCAGAAAGCAATGCAGCAGTAACATTGTGGATGGCTAGCAGAAACAAACCTCCTTGAGCAGAAATGGAAAAAAGGTCTTTTGAATGGCAAGTTTAATTTCAAAGCCCTTACATATGGTTCTCTTGACAAGACTAGTTATTTACATGTACCATCGATGTGAATTGAGTACCACAGTGGTACGTTGAGTCTCAAATACCACCTGCTGGCCAAGCATACGGCTGATGCAGAGAACCCTCCTACTCGCCAAAGGCAGGCCACACTGGATAATTTGCAACGGAGACACCTGGACAACTCTACAAGACACTCAATTTCAACAGAGATAGCTAAATGGGTGGCTACAGCATGACATTGTAGAGGACAAGGGTCTGCTTGAAATAATTTGCATCCCATCCGACTCGACTTATGAATCGCCTTTGAGAGCTACCATTGTAACTAAGATACACAACTTGAATGAAGACAAGAAAGCTAAAGTGCAGGAGGTATGGGGACAGACAAACACAGTTGCCTTCAATAGAGACTGCTGTCCTTCTCTCAGTCATCACAGTTACATTGGGGTCACATCACATTATTTTGACCCACTGTGTACACTTTGGCCGCTTCGATTGATAAGATAAAGGAGAGGCATTTTGCTGATGCATTAAATGTAAACATGTACAATTAATTTGCGATTAATCATGAGTTAACCATGGACAATCGTGCAATTAAACATTTTAAATTGATTGACAGCCCTATAAAATAGCTAATTAATCATTGTTTTGGAAACCCCATATCAGAACTAATTATTTACTAGAGCAAAGAATTGTGATGTCTTGACACCCACAGAATGCTAAATAAAGCCTTTTATCAAACCTGCATACTAACTCAAGACAAGTCTGTCTCCAACACTCTATTCCGACTGTAGAAACTGGGAGAAGCTAAAGAATAATTATAAATGACAGGATGAGCCGTGCTAGTGTGGCAAATATTAGTCTGCATCTGCTACAGGATAACTGTAAACAAGCTAAAGACAAGCATATGTAACCATTCACCAGAAATAGCACCAATTTCACTTTTCACTGTATATTACATTTTAATTATCTATGACACACCAGCATAGGTTCTGAAAACATTTTATAGATGCACAGCTCAGGAATCAAACACAGCCTTATTAGGCATCAGGACTTTGAAGTATGTGCAATCATGATTCCTGAAAGCAGTTAATAGCACAATTTAGTCTGATGAGCTATTAACACATGTCAATGGAGATGATTGCTGAGATGCACATTTCCTCACCACCTGCTGCATTTGGTTATCACTGGCAGAAAGGCGGAAACCCCATCCTGAACTTCAAAATCAGAATCTTAATTAAAAAACTTTGTAAACAAGTACAGTATGTGCGACAACTCCATAAAGCTGAAACTTTTGTGCAATTTTTTTGTTATGAGTTGAGTTTAAGTTTGCCGTTTCTTCTCCGATGAAGAAGCTAGAACAACATTTTCAAATTGGTTGTGGATGGGTTTTTCTGTCAGTGATGAAGACTTTTGTCAAGTTTAATGAGGCAATTTTCTACAAATTCTATCTTATTGCAGCAGTTGAGTGATGGAGCATTATGCGTGAACAAGGATGATTAACGGGAAGGAGATGCATTTAAAGCAGTATGATGCGTGAGTATGATGACTAATGCAGGAAGACGTGAATTAGTTGTTAATTGCAAATTATAAACCATATTATCAGAGATGATCATGAACAGAAAGACAATTTGGATGACAGACGTAGTGAGCCGGGGGTCACTGCAGGCCCACTACAGTGTCCAACATTAAATAAGAAGGGAAAAAAGAAGCAGCATACATCAATTTACGTCTTAAAAGCACCCTTGTCTTTTCTGTGATGTACAGGAGAAGAGAACATCAGAGAGATGCTGAGAACTCAAGAGAGGACTGGGGTGATATTAGAAATGGGTGAGAGCTCTACATTCTCAGCAATGATAGATAATGGTATTTCAGCCAATCTCCCATGAGTAGTAAGTATAGCTCTGCCTCTTACCTATTCCATTACATTACATACATTACGCACTCATGGCCTCCGTCAAGAACACCCTTTGGGGGATTTTATAGCTTTCATACGATACTTCAGAAGATGGACTACGTGTGCATACATCCAGGCAGAATACTCCGGTATACTACAAAAAATACTTGTACTAATACTACATAATACTACTGCAGAGCACAAACGAGGTCTGCACAATCTTAGGCAACATTTCGATCTGCAAGATCTTTTCCTTAGGAAGATATCATAGATTGAAACGTTGCCATGAAAAGATAAATAAACAAAAGTCTAACAGTGTGCAAACATCCTTTGTGGCCTGCAGTGGCACAATACTTTTGTATTGCATAAAACACTGGCTGAAAACCTTGCGACAAAGCAGTAATCACGCAAACGAAAAACGCATGATAAGAAAGGTTCCTGCAGCAACTTCCAGGTTACCATCGTGGATGTAAAATAAGAACAGAACAGAGTTTGAGGCAGAGCCCCCGTTGATTTTGATTGATGAGTGTTGCTCAGTGGCGCATAAAGCTGAAAATTACCCAGATGATCGGCACTGCTTCTGCATTATGTTCCGCACTGCGTCCTATAGGGCAGGCGCACTAGAGACTTCCGCTGGCTAACTTGAATAACTTTAAAATTATTTAAAGTACTCATAATATGCTTTTTGGCTTTTTCCCTTTCCTTTATTGAGTTATCTGTGTTGTGCATGTAATCGGTTCACAAAGTGAAAAAGCCCAAAGTCCACCCCAAAGGGAACATCTCCAACAGAAAACACTGTTTAAACTGCTCCAAACAACTCTATTGAAGTCCAGCCTTTACTTCCTAACTGCTAGTATGGCATGCCCTCAAACCAAGCTAGTTAGAGCGGAGGCCCGAAGAGTTCCAATAGTTGTATCTCCATGTCCAGGAGACAGTGCAGAATTAAAACATTACGTGTGAAAGACCAATTTGTTTACATTTAAATAACTTACCACTCTGAAATGTCTTGCTCCAGTCTATGTTGTACGGCTGAGCCAAAGCCATAGGTTACCGACAGAAGCAGGTTTGTTTTGGATCACACTTGCTTGCTTGTCAGGGCCCGACTCTGCTTTTGACTGACTAGTAGTCCTTACCTAGGTAGTGTGCATGTGCAAAAAGTACGATGCCTCTCTCTGTAGGTAAAACAGAGAACCCAACACACAGGGTGAAAAGAGGAAATGCAGCAATGTGCAGTACGACGAAAATGTAGCGTTTTTTGAAAATTAAACCATGTAAACCTTTTCTGGTACAACCTCTAAATACAATTATGAACCTGAAAATGAATATAATATGAGGACTTTAATCGTGCGGCTTTTCTAAACCTTCCAAATGGCCAGGAGTTTTAATTCTACTGTTTGGCCAGTATGTTCAATTTGCTTCAAAGCCCGGCACATCTACTGGGGGCCTGGTTACCATGAGATATAAGAAAGGAGCCACTGTTATCATAATTTAATTTAATTAATTTTATTTTATTTATAGTATCAATTCTAAAATCAAACGTTATCTCAAGACACTTTACAGATAGAGCAGGTCTAGACCACACTCCAGAATTTACAAGGACCCAACAGTTCTAGTAGTTCCCTCCAGAGCAAGCAACAGTGCAACAGAGGCGAGGAAAAACTTCCTTTTAGGCAGAAACCTGGGACAGACCCAGGCTTGGGGTTGGGGGTTAGAATGAAGAGTGGCAATAACAGTCACAAAAAATAGTAGTTTGTAGTAGTCCATTGTAGTAGTTTATGGCATAGCACAGCAGGACGTAGCAGGGCACAGCAGAGCGTAGCAGGATGAACATGGCATCGCAGGACGTGTAGCGTGACCATGGCGACAGCTGCTACCATGATTTTGGAGCCTCCAAATGACTATCATTATTAAAGTATGTACAGGAAATAATAACAAAGATGAGGAAACATTTAATATCACCAGAGTTCATGGATTTTTATGACACAAGTAAATTGATTAGACATCATTGGCAATTAGTTTAGCAATTTTTAAATCCAACAATCTTGTAGGTAGCTGTTTTTAGTGAATGAGCACTAAAAACCTGCAGTACAGTACCTGCTCAGAACCAAACAGCAGACAGACACAGTTAGAGACTGTCTGTTGAACACAGTGGAGCATCTAGAAGCTAAACAGCCAAATATTTCCCTTAGGAGTTGGGAAAGCCCAAAGACAGAGAAACACATAAAAATTAATAACTCCAAATAATTAATAGTGTTTCCCCGTCTCTAGATGTGTACTGTACATAAGCAACTGTTTCCTGTAGGTATTAATAGAAGGGTCCACATAAGTTTAATCCTCATTCCGGATTTACAGTATGCTGCTGCTTCACCTTGCTACTGGCTTTGACTTATTAGTTAAACACGTTTTCCTTTCAAACTGACTTACAGTAAATCAGCAACTTAATGAAATTATGCTTGTTTGTTTAACATTATATGTATTTATATATATCAAAATGATAACTGTATTGCATGTACAGTAAATTGTGCAGAAAACTGTCTTTTTACTTTGAATTTTAGCATGATGTACAAATCTGCAGATACTGAAAAATGTGGTTACACAGCTCTAATTTTGACAATAACAATTCAATGAAAGCTTTATACTCTGCACAATGTACACTATTTTAAAGTCATCAGAATATTAAACAAGATGCAAGCAGCACTGTGGGGAGTGCAGGTGATGATGATGGCAGTGGACTTGTCTGAGAAGCAGACCCTTGGGCCATTGATCTACCACACCACATCACTCCAGCTCCATTTACAGAACCAATCACATACCCTGCTGATGGATGTGCGGCTAATTGAGCTGTCACTAGGGTTTTCATGTTTCTCCATAGCTTGATCCAGACTTTGGTAATTGTATTGTATTTTACGAAAACACCATTTAAAACAAAAGACATCCTGATGTGTATTCATGTCAATATTCAGCCCATACTGCTGTCAGGAAGACAGAAAGATGCTTACTCCTGCATGGGGAATGATAGACCACTAGCCTGTCCAGGCTAATTAACCTCAGTGGCAAAGTCTCCTGCTACTCTGCAGGTTTAGCCGGCGGGGCAGCTGCTTCATCCCAACATCATGCAGTCACAGGCTCTTCTCTGGCTCTGACTTTACTCAGTACTAAAGTTGTGATCTTGAAGTAATCACAGTCTTGTGTTGTTGGTTTTCTTTTTAGACACATTGTAAGGACTTTCAGATTCTTCTCATTCTAAAAGCAAAAAAGAATGCACTATTTGACATACTGTACAAGTTTGTATTTTCTTTTTTTAAAGCGTTGTTCAGCGTTAAACGTTAATCCACCTGAAAGGATTTCGATCTTTGATTTTTTACAAATAAACTTTCTGGTTGAAAATGCATTTTTTTGCATGTTTACATTTTTTTTACAGATTTAAGGGAAAAAAACAAACAAATATAATGTGCAAAAAGGAGCTGGTAGACAGACTTTTAACTTTGGTCAGAGCCTGGCTTGCCATCCCCCCACCACCAACATGCTATTTAGACAGAGGGATCTGATAAGAGCACTGTTTAGTAGCCTGCTGAAGTAACATACACAGTTAATTTATTCCACAGCAGGAAGTTGGCCCGTACGCTGTTAGTATGTAACCTCTGTTCTTTTCTTCCTAGTACAGACTGCTGTTTTGCCAGAGCTTTTCCTTGTTTTTTGCGGGGTTTAGCTAATGTTGCGTATTATGTGCAGACACAGCCATCTGTAAAACCAGCTTCTTTTCTTATTAGTTCTCAAACAATGTCCTATCCAGGTGACCAGTCCTCTCCTTTCACTGCATGCATAAGTATGCAGTTGGCTGCATTTGCACTGTGCATTAGTTATGTGCACGAGTTTTTCTTTTTTTACATTCTTTTCTATCCAATTTTACATCCCTTTTTTTATACAGGGAAATCTATTGTTGTTGCTCATTTATCACCGTTTATGGTAAAAAAAAGTTCTTTGTACTAAAAAATCAAATACTGTGTTCCACACCAATGCTCAGTTATGTGAATATTGTGATTATTATGTAAATATGTATACTTGCTAAGATGACATGGCAAAAGCTTCAAAACAAGATGCAACAAAGAGAGCCCAACAAAGAAAACAGGAAATCAAAATGGGTTTGTTTCTGTGCTGGTGACAACTAGGACAGATGGTAGTTTACAAGTGTCTGGGGCAGCTAGAATTTACATGAGTCTTGTCACAATGATGATGAAAATAGGTTTTCTCTGTGGTCTGAGCAGTGCCACTTTACAGAGCACATTACGGCATTAGAACCTCCTATGGTGTATTTCCATCTGTGAATGGCCAAGCAGCAGGTTAAGCTGCCCACATGGAAAATGCTGCTGCCAGAGTTTTAATAATTAAAGAGACACAGCGTCTCTCCTCTTGCATTGTTCCCTCTTGTGATGGCCAGAAGCAATTTGATTATCCTTTTCAGCGACGACACAGCAAGATTGTCATCTGCTGCCCGCTGATACAGCGGCCATCACATAAAAGCTTACTTTCCAGCAAACTGCATCATTGCTCTAAGGCAATGGCAGCTTCATCAGAAAACTCAGACATGCACTGAGATAGCTGGTGACAATGCTTCCACACAGCAGGCCACATTTTGTGAAAGACAAATTATTTAACAATATAACTTATCAAATGGGCTTTTCTGATATTTTCTTTAAAAAAGTCCAATGGCATGAAAATGTTACTTTATGGAGGTTTTTTAACATTAATATGAGTTCCCCCAGCCTGCCTATGGTTCCCCAATGGCTAGAAATGGCGATAGGTATAAATATAAACCAAGCTGTGGGTATCCTGCTCTGCCTTTGAGAAAATGAAACCTGAGATGGGCCGATCTGGAATTTTGCTCCTTATGAGGTCATAAGGGGGAATGTTACCGCCCCTATTTCTGCTTTTCCCACCCTGTGAATTTGGCCCACCCATGAGAGAGAGACATCATGGTTTTCAAATGAGCAAAGTGGCAGTTGGTGAAGGCTACACCCCCAGCCTCTACCTTGCCCCCACCCCCCTCCTCTTCAAAAACTACAGACTCAGAAATGGCACATACTAAGGAAAGCTCATTGTGGGACTGGTTCTAGTGGCTATAATTCTGTACCAAGGCTGAATTTTGGGAAAGAGACTTCAGATATGGTATTAGTGGACAATTAAGGTCTATATAAAAGCATCCAAAGAGCACCTTGTCATGGGACCTCATCTGCCAGACTGCCCAAGTCACTGAATCCCTGTCAGGTCCAGTTTTTTTGTACTGACACAGATCATGGCCTTTGACCTTTGTAGAAACAAAGAAAAATAATTCTAACTGATAATGTCAGTCATTTCTTTTGTTATATGCTATGATCTACTGGGTGCTTGCAGACACAGTATCAATTACTTGCACCTATGAAATTGAGCCTTGGGTTAAACAATAGCGGTGAGGTGGTGAAGAGTCAGTTTAAATGCAGGGATAAGGGGACCTCAATGGGTCACTGAGTCTCAACAGTGGTACAGTAGGTGGAGGCTGAAAAGTTACACAATAAAGCTAAATACAATACCATTTTAATTGTGTTTAGCTTATTTAGTTTTTAAGTGTGGTAAAAGCAATTAAATAAGAGTGTCAGAGCAACTAATGAGGCATTACACATGGTGACCAGGTTAAAGTTTAAATGCAAAAAGAATAAAAATAAGAGCCATGCTAGAGGCTCAGAGAGGATGTGTTTGGGCACAACAATTTTTTATGCTAAATGCTAAGGTTGGCATGCTACCATGCTCACAATGACAATGCAAACATGCTGATGAGTACGTTTAATATTTACCATGTTCACCACCTTAGTGGTACTTGCTTACATGGTAATATTTGCTAACTACCTCTAAATACAAAGCTGAGGTGATGGGAATGTCAGTGTTGAGGATCATAAACTAAAGTGCTGGACAAAATACAATTTTTACCTGATGATGCCACAAGATAACAAGTCAAGGGAAGATCACCAAAGTCAGTAAGATTCATCCTCCAGAAACCAAGAATGTCTGTACGAAACCTTATGGGAATCCATCCATTAGATGTGTCAGTCAGAACCAAAGTAGTGGACCAACCAACAGCGATTTTAACATCCCTAGAGCCACGCTAGTGACGTGGCTCTAAGTCTACATATTTTTATTATATATATTGCCGAAGAGTGCCAATCTAAAATCTAATTATTAGACTATTGGTGCACAAATTGACCTGCGTGTGCGAAAGATGGAAATGTGCTCTTGTCTAAACTGTCTTCACAGGAAAAGAATAAATGTTGAATGAGTAACGCCATGTTAGTGCTGACAGCTTGTCTAAATCCTCATAGATGACAAAATATACGTATCACATATTATAATAGATATGGATGTTGTTAACAGTCCTTGCTTTCATAGATGCTGTCATAATAAGAAACCACACAAAGACAAACACAGTCTGCTTGATAAAGAAATAACATGACATGTTGTTGTTGAGCTCTACTGTAATACTCATATTGTAGCTAAGAGGGTCCTCTGGGAAGAATGATAGGGCTGCACATTTCTATCTGTGCCAGATGCCCCTGAAGGGCGGAAGCTTACCCCTTTCATCTATGTGCTTGGCTTACCAGGGATGCATGAAGCATGTGAGGCTTGTTACAACTGGGCCCTTAACTCTTCATGTCCCCCTTTAATTTGAATGTGTGACCTCCTGTTGCTGCCAGAGATGTGGACAAAAAATGTTGGTGCTTAGAGATAGGCATGCATGAGAATGTTTTTGACATTTGTGTCGGGTGTGGTCCCATTTCAGCATGGTTCAGTTTCCTCTACGCATCAATTTCACGAGTTAGGTCCAAAAGCAAATATAGCCAGAGGGGCTACTGCTGTCTGGTACTCAAATCTTTTGGAACAAGGCCCCTGGACATGATAGTCCAGAGCATGGGCAAACATATGCTAATCTGCTACCCCTCATCTCTATCGTACAGCCTCCGCTGCTCCAACAGGTTTATGGTCACGCAGTGTATACCTTATGTGGTATGCATTGATGATTTCAGCTCCAACAGGACCAATATTCATCCAAACCTCTGTGGTGCATTCAAATTAAGACCAACTATGAGAACCCCTTATGGGAGCCAGGCCCGGGCATTTATGTCCTCCCATGTAATCTAAAGTTGAATAGCTCTGCTCAAGACAATTAATAGAATTCAGTTAAAAGGAAAACATCTCTTTATATATTTATGAGTATGTATTAACACTATTACTCTTGTTGACACTGCATTTATTGGTTGCGTATATCCTTAGTAAACAATGTCTCAAAATCACATTAAAAAAAGCAGAAACAGTGTGCTTTGTCATTTGGAGTTGCTCCCTGGTTGCACATTACAAGAGCAGAGACTTGAAGTTACTGCTCAGAAAGGTTTACTGCAACAGGCACAACAGGAGGGAGCTCTGTGAAAAGGAAAGAGATAACACCAAGATGTCTTTGACAGTTTGTTGGAGTTCTCCAAATCAAAGGGAGAACATGGTGCTCAAGTGAAATAAGTCTGATATAGCAGATGGACAACTAGACAATTTAATAATGCATACTCAGAGCAGCCCAGCGGTGAATTTAGCTATATATTTATGCATAAATATTAGAACAAAGCATAATGAACAATGAAAATAAGAATACAGTATAAGCGAGACACACACACAGGGCTAAATATCCTTTCAACTTACGCTTCCCATTTTAATTCACACCTCTCATCCGACTTAGAGTCAGTGTTGAACAATGCCATTTCAATGTGACGCTCCTACAGAGATGGGAAGTAACAAAGTACAAATACTTCATTACTGTACTCAAGTAGATTTTTCAGATATTTTTACTTTACTATTTATTTTTTTGGCAACTTTTTACTTTTACATTTTAACACGAATATCGGTACTTTCCACTCCTTACATTTTACAAAACTGGCTCGTTACTTTAGTTTTGTACAAAAGGTCATCTATCAGGTGTGATTGTGAGTGCATGTAGGAGAATAGAGTGTTCAGTATTATTTACTAGCATATATAATTCCTATGCATTGTGTATGGTAGCCTTTATAATGTTATTTATTTATTTTAATACCACATAAACAGCCAGAGCAGAGCTACCCACGCCCATGTTTATAGCCTACTAATGCTTGATTGTAATAAAAGCATCAACAGAGAGAAGTTGTCTCCGTCTGTGTTTTGACAGACACACCTGGGTCAAAGTTGGAAACCAGGATCATCTTTAAATCCAGTCCTAATCTAGTCCTCACCAAGTTTAAAATAATTTCACTGGATTTACTTATTATTTTTGAGTCATCAAATTGAATCTAATTGGATGGGAATATACACAGACTTCTCATTAAATCACACTTGAATTCATATCTTGCTACTCGGTCAGAATCTTATTAACCTGGAGTCCCAGTCTCTGTCACAATAAATAGGCTATATGTTTTATATGTGTTTTAGGCCTATTGGCAGACAGACATTTAAAATGTAGCCAATGACATATAAAGAGCCTTTTTTCCATGTCCACTGTAGTTTCTTGCGTGCTCTCTAGTAATATCTGTCTGGTCCAGGTAGCTTTGTCATTCGCAAGGCTACTTTTACTTTTATACTTGAAGTAAATTTCCAAGCCTCTACTTTGTTACTTTTGAGTAAAGAAGTTAAATCAGTACTTCTACTTTTACCAGAGTATTTTTTAACACAATTATCTGTACTTCTCTGCATTCCTTTGTGCTGTGCAAACTGTGACAGACAGGCTAACTGCATGAGCGTAACCATGAGTTGGGAACCCGTTTGCTGAGCACGCACAAAACAAGTCCTGCTTGTTTAAACTGTTCAGGCTTAATCAACAGCGACATAGAATTATCTCTGCAGCCAGGTCGCAGGTGCACACTCCAGGGTACTGTTAACTCGGTCAATCTGACAAACATTTATCTGTGTAGCACAGATCCCATACAATGTCGCTTCTTATAGGATGCAGAGTTATCCATCAGAGGTTTTATATTGACAAAATGTATTGTTAAATGCAAACTCTGGTGAGGATTTTTAAAGGTGGCTGCTCAGTGCTGTGGACCAAAGTACAGAAGACAGCCAAATGTGCAGGGCAGCAGCAATCACATTTCACAATACACATAAAAGGAAGTCATTGTCATAGAGCTTAATTATTTTAATATTGCATAAGGTAATTTCAGTCAGTTATTACCATTCACTTTACATGTTGTATGAAGTAGATTCAATATGTTCTTCCCAGTCTCACTGTATAGGTGAAGAGTAAGATATCCCATTTTATAAACAGGTTATTGCTCAACCTTTAGGTACAATTAAAGGAAATCATTGTGTTTAATGAAATACTGGAGTGCTGGTCTACTTCTTCAAAGGTTTACCTCATTAAAATGGCCCCACAAGGTCAAATATATGGGATTCTGCTCTGCTGACAATATGAGTTAGGCCTCTCTCATTAGACTTCTTATCCACAGGGAGGATCCGGTCAGCACTCCAACTTACTGAAAATGCATGATGGTTTAAACTTCCTCTACATGTGGCAGGAGCACTGCTTTTCTTGAAGTAAACCTGTTCTAATTATTTAAGGAATAATGCTGAACAACTTCTAACTTTTATTCAGATCTTAACTTGCTGATTACTCAACCATGCAGTTCCTTTTTTACATTTACTGTAAAATGCAATAAAAGGAGGTTGGTGATAAAACACTCATTGCGCAGAGTGATTCTGGCCAAAGTCTTACTATCACTCGGCTTTAGAGCTACTTGTCTTTTGCTTTCCAAGATGCATGCCCTAGAGGAGCTGTATTCACTCTCAAAGAAATTGAAGGTGTGGTAGCTTTAAAATGAAGCACACAATTCCGGATTGTGTGATTTTAAAAGATAATGGGGGAAATAGGGCCCAGTTCAGCAACTGAATTATGTTTCAATACAGGCGGCACTCACCCTGCTGGCAAGATTTCCAGGAATAGGAATGTCAATACCATTTCCAAATCCTTTCTCTATATACAATAAGCAGTGGTAGCCTAAAGGTTAAAGAAGAGAGTTTGTGACCGGGAGGTCGTCGGTTAAATCCCCAGACCAACAGGATAAAATCTAGGTGGGTAAAGTGAAAGAGCAGCGCTTGTCCCTCCCTCATTACCACCTCATTACCTTAACCTCAAAAGTCCAGCAGATCAGACTGTGGTTGTACTGGTCAGCTTCCAGGTATGAATGTGTGTAACTGTGTGAATTTTGCATTCCTGCAAAAGAGAGGCTGCCTTTTAGTGAACCTTCCCTGAATAAATAAACGTTAAATAAAAACCTTTTTGTCCACCAGTCTTTGAGATTTAGATATACAATATATAATTGCATGGATGCTCCTTTATGGAGGTTGTCTGATCCAAAGCCCAAGCGCAGTAGTTAGGAATGTAAGAATAATCCAATGCCAATATGAGGTTACCATAAGCACCAGCCTGGATAAGCATTTGGTGTTGGAAGGTCATCCACCTCAATCAGCTCTGCTTGTGATAATGTCAAACCAGAAATTGTGACCTACAAGGCTTTTGGAGTCAATGAACGTCTTAACCTGTGACTTTATGCCTTTTAATTTAGAAAGAATAAACAGATCACAAAGGAAATTATGTGCAGTACTGTAGAGAACGCATTATAAATCAAATCTGTCTAGAATTATTTTTCAGCAGCATGCATTTAATATTCATGCATTTTTTTCAACCTCACGGGAATGTAGTGTGTAGTTTAAACGGCACTGACCTTTACTTACACACGTTGGCAGCAGCAAGTCACGGCTGTAACTAATTGCCATTAATTCAGTAACTTAAAGAACTTTAATAAAATAAATAAAACTTAGCTATTGTCGTGTCTGTGTCATACTGTAGGCTGTATAAAAAAAAACGTTTGTGTGCTCTCGGCAAGCCGGTTTCTGTACTCAGCCAAAGACTGTTTGCGAGGTAAAAAAAAACCACATCACTCAATCGCAGTAAGACAGTGTTTCTGTTGTTCCAATAACTATAACAGAGTGATACGTCTTCTTCTAGCTATCGCTTTTCAACAGTTTAAGGAGTCACATTTTCCAGTTAGAGTTATATTGTGTAGTTTCTGGGCGCCTGGGTAACTCACCTGGTAGAGCGTGCACCCATACATAGAGGTTTTTACTCTAGACACATCCGCTGGCTCCAACCTGTGACCCTTTGCTGCATGTCATTCCCTGTCTTTCTCCCCTTTCATGTCTTCAGCTGTCCTATAAAAAAGATAGGCCTAATATGGCCAAAGAATAATCTTTATAGTGCATAGTTTCTGTCTCCACTATGAGGCATTCTAAGTAATGCCAGCAAAACTGTCGGAGCAACCACATAATACAAGCCCTCCGTGATCGTGCACCACCCCCACCCCTCCTTCACGCAGTTGCTAGTAACCACAAGTATTAGTAGTAAGGCTTACAACAGGGTAGGTTTCCCATATGCCATTTCCCTGCTGTTTCCCTATCAGCTTCAAGAAATAAGAGAAATATCTTAACATCAGGTGTTTTTGTTCATTTGCTTGTTGGGTTTTTAGTTCTTTTTTTCTTTGTTAAAGTTTATGGGCAATTTGAATATGTTATACACCCTCCAAGCTGCAGAAGCCTGTATAGAGAAATTAAATGTACACAGACCAGGAAAGTGCCTCATGCTCTATCTTTACAGGTGTAAATGGATGAGCATATTCAAAAAAGCTTAGAATACCTTCATGATTTTATATAGAAAGCCTATAGTCAAAAAATTGATTATTAAATAATCAACATAAGCATTTGAAAAAAATGTTAATTTTGCACAATGACAATAAATCTGATTTTGTTTCTGATTGAGGGAGGCTTTAGTGTCTGATGTTCCTCCTTTTTTGAAGCGAGGTAGGACTGCTGGATTTGATTCTTTTCACCTATTTGGACTTCATACTGCCAGCAGCAAGAATATGACAGGATAGAATGAACAGCAATGTGGCAGGCTTTAGAAGTCTAGAAATGTTTGATGAAGATAATTAAAGTAAAGGAATATACTGAGTGAAAATAAACATCCTTTAAATGCTTTTGAAAAATTAAGTTGTCAGGGAAATTTAACCATGACCATATTTTGTTTTCTCTCCTTTTCTAAAGAAAAGCTATACTAAATCCTGATCTCATTCTGGGCAACTGGCGGCTTGATTAGTATTCATATTCAAACTGTTGTTTCTAAAAGCATTGGCTGCTAATTTAAAGGACAAGCAATAGTTTGTCATGGTTGTCATGCCACGTCAAAACTAAAAAAAGATGACAAATCAGCTCTTCCAGGTTCAAGATATGTAATTTAATACACAAACTACACTCCGAGCACCTCCTGAGCGACAGGTTCCTGTCAAAATGATTGAGTAGCTGAGTCAGTGGATAAATTAATGATATGATACATGGATCTATGACTGAGCAAAGGACAAGCGAATAAACCACTCACTAACGTCCTGGTGTTAGGATGGCATTTTGCACAGAATTCCCTGACTTTTCTTCTAGCGTTACTAGGATATTGATATTTGGGGTTTTGAGTAAAATGTCTCAGCAGCTAATCTCATTACACACATTTATGTTTCCCAAGAGGATTAATTGTAAAGCTTTTAGTGATCTCTGACTTTTAATCTAGCAGCTGCATCAGGTCAAATTCTTAATTTGTCCAATACTTTACGACTAAATACCTCCTAAAAACAAAATCCATTCTCATCGGCCCACAGCTCTACTTTGTGTTTAGTGCTAATTAGGAAATGTTAGCATGCTAACATGCTAAACTAAGATAGTGACCATGGTAAACAAACAACACAGTCTTGGTGTTCTTTAGCTTCTCTTGCTTACAAACCACAAGTTTGCATACATCATTAAGAACACTGAACTACACAAACTATTTTTTTAAAGCATTGTAAAAGCTATTAATAACTGTATATTATTTGTTTTTGTAATAAATGTAAGGTAATGCAAATACTTTGATGGTGTTATAATAGGCTATATTTTGATGTTCCATTTCACTCCAGATTAAAAAACGCTTTTATCTACTCTCAAGTGTTTTATCTCAGGCTGTTCTGTACAAATGTTACTGTTCTGTTTGAATGAAACACCCACTCTCGTCTGCTTTAGTATTTCAGCCCAGAAACTATTCCCTTGCTGAACAGTACTCAGGACACAAATACCTGCCTTTAGCCCAAGGTGCTTCATGTCACGAACAATGAATCGGCTGGAAAACCCTGACAGGTACAACAGACCAATAGACCAGAGAGGACCTGGGCACAAACAAAAAAAACTGTTAGAAATGTTGTTTTTTTCCTTTCCAAAGTTTTCCTGCATTACAAAATGGGAATTGTTGATTGGAACATAGTTTTAAGCTACAACTCTATGATTTCCTTGTGTAGGTCACATAACCTCATTACAATGACATTAGAGGGACGAAACTTGTTCACCAAATCAAAACATGTTGTAGTGGTAGATAAAAGAAGCAATTATCATTGTCATGTTGTTGATTGCGCTTGTCACCTCTCAGCATGCAAGCATAATACCACTATCCACCTTTATCCTATCCTTCTCTCTTAATAATAGCTTAATGACATGCATTATGCAAGCACGATGTAGGCTATCAAACCAACAAAAAAGTAAAGCCACTTTCAGTAGGAATACAAAAATAAAAACTTAAAGTAAACAAAGCAAGTGCAAAAAGAGTAGCCTGTCTTTGCTATTTTTAACAGTAGGTAAAAAAATGAATTAGCTCTTGTTTAACATCAAAGCTCTTCTTCCCTTTAATCTTACAGTAAAAAAACAAAAACATGAACTCAGATGTATGAAATAAATCCAACAATAAAACAAATTCACATTTCAAGTCACTTTCAGGAGCCATATACAAATAAACTTAAAAATAAAAAAAACAGTAAAAAAAAGTGCAATTTTTTTTCTTTCCTTTCCAAGGCAATTATGAGCCCAGTCCAGATGGGAAAAGCTCTGAATTGATCAACATGTTGAAACACCCATCCCCTTAGTTATTACTGCATGCTGAAGCATTACAAACAGTAAGCTTTTCCCCTGATTTTTGCCTCTTAGGCAACATAACAGCTGTCCTATCTTTTTGAGGGAGATTGTTGGGGCTGTTTGCAGCTTGTATGAGACACTACTCAAGGCTGAAAAAAGCCACCTTGAATCCTCTGCATGTTCAGGCAAAAAAAATATCAGAATCTGGATCAGCAGCAAGTCCTGCTCTGCTGAATGCATCCAGTATGAAAACACCTTTTGGCAACGTACCGATTAGGGGTATTTACAAATGACTGTGCTGTCCATCCCATCTCTGACAGTTATTTTTACTTTCCGTTTCCGTTTTATGGATGCCAATTGTCTGGCTATAGTTTCACCATTTTTTAAAGACTTTTGTTCTTTGACATTGTAAAATTCAGATTAGCTTGAATGTTTGAACCATCAATCATAAACTGTAATTATCTAGTAATTTAGGCTCACAACACTTTGCAGTTTGCACTGTAAAATGAAATAGTAGGCCTAGTGTTTTATCTGTAGGCTATGTAGAAAACACTGACAAACATCAGGGAGTTTAGAAGCTACAACTACATTTACAAATGCAGCTAAGAATAATTACCTCTTTCACCAGTAAATTGCTGTTAAACGACAAAAATCGATGAGAAAAGGGTATTTTACAATAACTTTAAATGCACCAGTTTTAAATAAACGCAACATTTGGTCATGTCTGTTTTTTTCCCCCAACAACAGCAGTGACTAGTATTAGTTTGTGTCTTTTTGCTTATAGAGTGTTGTTGCTGCGTCCCGCTGTTGTAATTCACTACAGTGAAATACAGTCTCACTTTTACACTTTTTTGCTGTCAGCATTTTAACCGTGTTTAATCCAGTTACTACCGTAGCTAATAGTAGGCTAACGTTACAAGTGTAAATTAGTGTTTAGCGTGACATGCAGCAATGCTTCTGTTGCCTCTAACGTCTGCTTCAGAGCATCAGAGAGCAGCTCAGACTTAAGTGGCACCGAAATGAGGCACCGAAATCCGTGTTGCTATTTCATCCGGTAACCAGATTTTAACATGTGCCGTTAACATGAACAGAGAACTACGTTGCTTGTATCTTTTCACCCCGAATGCGCATGTGTAGAAAGCGGTCGCACAACAGCTCGCAAGGACGTAGTGTTTAAACTTAACGGAGACAACCAAATAAAACATTAACTTTTTTTGAAATAACATTTTCAAGTTTTGATTGGTTTTTATATACTAAACTTTAAATCATAAAAAATAAAATTGTACAGGTGGTTGCCAAGGGGGGCAACCAGTGGCCATGAAATTGACTCAATCTGGTTGCCAAGGGCAACCGTTACTGACGTCATAATAGGGTACTTATGGCGTTTTTCCACTGCGTGGTATCTACTCGACTCGCCTCTATTCGCCTTTTTTGGTTTTCCATTACGAAAAAAAGTCCTTGGGACCTGCTACCAGGTACTTTTTTTTAGTACTACCTCAGTTGAGGTTCCAAGCGAGCTGAGGCGATACCAAAAAGTGACGTGGAAACCTGCAGACTAATGGTTGTTTAGCAAACAAGAGTGCTGAGTGTGTGTCCGGAACAACCGCGCCATTTAAAAAAAAAAAAATCTAGCCAGACATCGACAGATTATCTACTCTTTGCACTATTCTCACTTTTCTATTCTCACTATTCAATATTAAGGGCTATTATTTTGCATGTCGTTTCCAATATTGCACACTGTTACTTTTAAAAAAAACAAGACAATATATCAAAGAAAAGATTTTATTTAGCTATTCAAGTAGCGCATCAAACCCTCCCGTACATCCCGGTCTTCTTCCTCTGCACCCTGTGACAGTGCCCCCCCCCCCGGCTCTGCTGTCCCAGATGCATCCCAGTCATCGTCATAAGCGCCTCTCCGTGACTCTCATAAACATTTTACAAAGCATAGCAGTACATCGAACGCCCGAACAGACGGTCTGCGGCGGCGATTTTGCAAAGCGTGAAGGATCTGAAACACACACAGTACACAGCAGACATATTTTGGTGTGTAATCATGGTTGCTAAAGTTCATGTACTTTATATAGCGTAAAGTAAATACTGACTGTGACCCTGAACACATGCAAATGTTAGCTAACGTTACCAGGAAACTTAACTTACCCTTTTGTGTCGGCGAACAATGGTCATGTCGACGTCTGAACGCCGCCGGAATTCCCAAACTCCTGTTTTTTTTTTCCAGCAGTGATTTTTGTTGCTTCCTTCAGCTTCTTTTGAAACAAATTTTCTTCTGGCCGAGAATCAAAACAAACACCTCCAACGTGCTGTTGTGAGTTGCGTTGAAAATTACATCATGGCAGTTACCGGCTGCGTAGCTATGGTGACCAGCCACGCTGAGGCGTTACTCAATCTGCAATGGAAAACGGACGCAGCGTGTGTCGAGTCGAGTAGAGACGAGGCGAGGCGAGGCGAGGCGAGCTGTTACCATCAGTGGAAAAACGCCATTAGAGAGCATACTGTACTATTTACTGAAGGGGTACGTGGTGTAGAAACTTTGAGAAACACTGATAATTGTTTTGTTTTTTTCAAAGGAACACACCGACTTATTGGGACTTTAGCTTATTCACTGTTACCCCCAGAGTTAGACAAGTCGATACATGCCCTTCTCATCTCCACGCTGCTGTAACTCTGTCTGACGCCCCCAGCATTAGCTTAGCTTAGCAAAGATCCTGCAGGTAACCGGCTCCACCTAGCCTTCTTCTCCTAATAAGTGACAAAATAACGCCAACATGTTCCTATTTACAAGTTGTGATTTGTATAGTCACAGGGTGAACAAATAACAAGGTCACATGAGACATCTTCTATCCGCATACTAACTGGGTACTATATTCTCAGAAAAGCAAAGCACTGGTACTTGGGCGGAGTGATTACATAGACAGTTAAAGAAATAACGCTTGTGATTAACGCAACACCGAAAAGCACAGTTACTTCCGTCAACAAAACTAATGTGAATAGCTAGCTAGTAGCGAACAAGACTGGTGATCATGCCTGACTCTAAGGAATTGTCTGAGGATTTTTACTTGGTATCAAATCAGGATCTAGAAAATACATTTTTGAGCCAGAATACACATATGAGGAATTACAAATTTTGGAAGCTGATAGACAAAATGCCGAACAGACTGAGATCGAGGGGAGAATCAGAACGAACACAGACTTATCTTTATGTGGAATTAGCAAGGTAAAGGCTACAGTCATGAGCATTGGCTTTAGCATCGCTCATTTTATTCTGGGGTAAAAAGCAAACACAATGGTTCTTAAAGGTGGCTACAGGTGTATTGGATCCATATCCAGAGCAAGTGTCCATAGATTCAGCGGTCAGCGTTTTTGGTTGGAATTCTATGAAACATCATGGTATTACCTGGTCTTCCCTGTTAATTGTCGCAGTGAACACCCATGTTTATAAACTATGCTTTTAGTATCTAGTAATTGATGACTCTATTACTCCAACTTTGAGCAAACTCCAGGTGAACTCTGCTTCATGACAGGCCTTCCCAGGTACTGCGAGCATATCACTCCGCCCAAGTAGCAGAAGTACGGGTGCTTCGGCTTTCTGAGAATATAGTTCCCAGTTAGAATGCGGTAAGAAGATGGCTGTGTTTCATGTGACCTTGTTATTTGTACACGCTGTGACTATACTAATCAAAATATGTAAATAGGAACATGTTGGCGTTATTTTCTTACTTATTACGAGCAGTAGGCTAGGTGGAGCCGGTTGCCTGCAGCATCTGTGCTAGGCTAAGCCAATGCTGGGGGCGTCAGACAGTTACAGCACGCACGGAGATGAGAAGGGCATGTATCGACTTGTCTAACTCTGGGGGTAACGGTAAAAAAAGCTAAAGTCCCAATAAGTTGGCGTGTTCCTTTAAAGGCAGAATTAGCCAATGCTCATTTGATTTTATAATAGTAGACAGTACACATGCATTTAATGACAGGATGTTAAATTGGGACTCGGGTCCAACACCCATTTCCTTTGCTTTTTCTGTATTTATGTAAAGCGTTGCATATTTACTTATTCAGCTATGAAGCTGGAATCAATATAAAATAGTTTTTATACAGACTGTTAGTGATTATGCACATGTTATCTCTTTCTGTCTGTATTGTTAACCTTAACCTGTTGTCTTTATATTAATCTGATGGCATTCAATTCGTGGTCAGACTTGTGGTAAATGTGATACAGAAATGTAAATAGGATCAACCAAATAAGTCGGGTTGAGTAAAAATATCAATTAATGCATTGCAATATAAATGTCCACATATCAATATCGATTTAGAAAATCGTTTTTTCCTTGACTATACTCGCACTACTAGTAATTGCTGTTGTGACTTTTACATAAAAGTGACTTGGGCACTCAGACATGAGACACATTTGTTATCTGCTTAAAGTAAATGGGTGCATGTCTAAAAGGGGCTTATAATTCTACAATCTATTTTTTGGCAATACTTGGGTTAAAGAATAGTTTTTCAGCTACTACATTAAACATTTACAAATTTTAAATGGAGTCCTCATCACGGTTTTCAAAAGCTGCTGACAACATTGGAACAATTAAATTTTAAAAACAAAGTTAAAGTGAACATTTCCAAATAAGTCTTGGTTTTGAGACAACACTTAAGATTCCAGGTTGGGCTGCACGCCTTTTAATAACAGATCATGTTGGAGCTACTTAGACCCTGCATGTTTGGCCATCAATGCAGTTCCTACAGGGCTGCAATTTAAGTGTCCTGGGGTGAATACTTTGGGCCACAATATACTTTCACTTCAATTCTTAAGAGCAACTCTTGACTTAAAATGGCGTGTTGGGCTTTTGATTTGGAGCTGTCTGATAAGCAGTTTGCAGAACTAATAAGAGCAGAACAGCTTTGTTAACAATTGTCTTGGGAGGGGCAACATTCATCTCTTATTTCATTAGACCTCTGATTACAGGGATTAATTAACTCAGTCCTGGCATGTGTCTCGGTAGAGTGCTTCCATTTTGATGTGGGAATTCTAGATACAGATTTGCTGTAGCCTAATTGGTTTTTGGCAAGATTACATATCAGAGATTTTTAACTGACATCAAGAAACAAAATTATGAAAGGCTAAAGATGCTGAAACTGCACTCTCTGCAACTACATTACTCTGCTTGGGTTATGAACCTGCCACTCACCGTGTGCATTTAACTAATATATGTATAAGCAGTAACTACTCAAAGCATTGAGCTATAAGTTTACAAGCATTTCTTAATGCTATATCAAAGCTTTGATCAAGATCAGCTCTGATGTGTCCAACAATGTGGAAATGCATGTCACAGTTAAAGACCAATGCTTTAAACTCCCATGGTATGGTACCAACAAGTCATCCAAACTAAATGATAAACTATATCCCTTGTCCAAGCTGTCTAGAATGACATAGGTGTTTTCTGATCCAATACCCCTTTCATCATGACAACATTGTTTTTGTGTCTTGGAATGCAGCACTATATTTAAGGTTTGGTTAGGTTTAGGGAAAGATTAGGGTTTTGCTTTCAATTTAAAAAAAAACTTTTGTCATGGTTAGAGGACCTTCATTTTTATGGTTACAATAACAAATCCATCCAATAACGTCCATCTATCCACCCCCACCTCCTCCCTATGCAGACTTTGTCGCTCTATAGCAACACCTGACTTCTTCCTTTGCTCCCCTTATTATTCAAATGGCCCTAGAAGCCTGTCATATGTATATAATGAGCCTGTATATAAATGTACACTGACCAAAATTATAAACGCAACACTTGTTTTTGCCCTCATTTTTTATGATCTTAATTCAAAGATCAAATACTTTTCCATGTACACAAAAGACTTACTTCTTTCAAATATTGTTCACAAATCTGTCTAAATCTTTGTAGTGAGCACTTCTCCTTTGTAGAGATAATCCATCCACCTCATAGGTGTGGCTGTCAAGATGCTGATTAGAGAGCATGATCATTGCACAGGTGTGCCTTAGGCTGGCCACAATAAGACCACTCTAAAATGTGCAGTTTGATCACACTGCTCAATGCCACATATGTCGCAATTTGAGGGAGCGTGCAATTGGCACGCTGACTGCAGGAATGTCCAGCAGAGCCATTGCCCGTGAGCTGAATGTTAATTACCATCTACCATAAGCCGCCTCAAAAGGCATTTAAAAGAATTTGGCAGCACATCCAACCAGCCTCACAACCGCAGACCACGTGTAACCACAACAGCCCAGGACCTCCACAGCTGCTGCAACAATCGGAATTTCTGCACAAACTGTGAGAAACCATCTCAGGGAAGCTCATCTGCATGCTCGTCCCCCTTATCGTGGTCTCGACCTGGACGCAGTTCATCATAACTGACTTGAGTGGGCAAATGCTCACATTCAATGGCGCCTGGCACTTTGGAGAGATGTTCTCTTCACGGATGAATCGTGGTTTATACTGTACAGGGCAGATGGGAGGCAGTGTGTATGCCATTGTATAGGTGAGCGGTTTGCTGATGTCAACGTTGTGGATCGAGTTCCCCATGGTGGTGGTGGGGTTATGGTATTGGCAGGTCGTAGTTATGGACAACGAACACAAATTTTATTGATGGCATTTTGAAAGCACAGTGATACTGTGACGAGTTCCTGTATCCCATTGTTGTGCCATACATCCACGACCATCACCTCATGTTTCCTTTTGATAATGCACGGCCCCATGTTGCAAGGATCTGTACACAATTCCTGGAAGGTGAAAACATCCCGGTTCTTGCATGGTCAGCATACTCACCAGACCGATATCCAGATGGTCAAGTCTGATCCAGAGCCTTCCAAACATGCTCAATGCGTGACATCCATTGAGCATGTTTGGGAGGCTCTGGATCAGTGTTTACGACAGCATGTTCCAGGTCCTGCCAATATTCAGCAACTTCGCACAGCCATTGAAGAGGATTGGACCAACCTTCCACAGGCCACAATCAATGACCTAATCAGCTCTATGCAAAGGAGATGTGTTGCACTGCATGAGGCAAATAGTGGTCACCAGATACTGACTGGTTTTCGGATCTCCCGCCCCCCCCTTTCATAGTAGTAGCCTTTTATTGTGGCCAGCCTAAGGCACACCTGTGCAATAATCATGCTTTCTAATCAGCATCTTAATATGCCACACTTGTGAGGTGGAGGAACTATCTTGGCAAAGAAGAAGTGCTGATATTCGGAAGTGCAGATACCGATAGATCAGGAAGTGTCTAATATCGGCCAGCCGATATATCGGTCAGGCTCTAATAGCATATATAGTGCGTGTTTTGCTTCGACACCCACTAAAGGAGGCTTCTGTATTTGCCAGGATAGGACATGGTTGCACCTGTTATCTTGGCCTCAATTTAACCTTTGACAGTTTCACACTTTCTCTGTCTGAGCCTGTACCCCAGGATATGGAAATTTTACATTTTCCAAACCTGCCAAAAGTCTACAAAGATAAGGGGTAAAGAAGTCATGTAGTTTCATGTGACCACAAAAGTGTGCCTACCCAGTGGAAAAGACATCCAACAGTACATGTCTTTGCCTTGGCCAGTGAGTAGACTGGACCGAGTGGCCCTCCCTCGGGGCTGCCACTCTCTGCTGTCTAGGTCTACTGAGAGGATGAGGCATGGCGGTGAAGCCTCTCTGCAAAGCACCCTTGGGACCCAGGCTTGTGAACGTTCTGTCAAAAGCAGTGAGCACCCACGTCAGGCACAGTTTGATCTGTTACATATACTCCAGCAGAGGCTTTAATCAGTCTGTTTGTTTCAGTAATAACAGACAATAATTACATCTTGCTTTCCATATTCAAAAGCTGAATGTTTAGCATCTTACCACAATAGGCTTTATCCAGGGTTTCGGCAGTGTTCAAACAATCAAATCTAAGACTTTTTAAGACTCTTTTTTTGGGCACACCCTAAAAATCGAGTCAAGTGTCCATCATTGTCAGTTTTTCGAGACAATTAGGTCAGTGCCTAAAAATTGAATTCGGTACCCAGCCCTACTAATCACCCAGGTAAATTGCGTGGCCTGCCACCAGTATATATAATAATATATTTTCAGTTCATTATGAAACTGTGGCATACCCATCGGACCACATTTGGCTATGTTGTGTGGTCTAAATCATCACTGAAACTCATGCCAATGGATTTTGTTATTGTCAGATAGTCTAGCCTATATGAAATTTAAAAAATGAACAAATAAATCTTAGTATTGAACAGCCAATTCCAAAAAAACAAAAAATCTGGATATAGCCCTACCTGTTGAAAATACCACATAGTTTACCACATTGAAGTTTAATCCCATTTTCACACCTATACTGGTCGAGGAATTACATTAGTAGGGACAATTAGGCAAATTATTTCAAAAGTACTTTTTTATTCATTCCATGGATTTATTAAAATGACGCTGACTCAAAATCCACAAAAAAGGATAGAACAACCTGGATGCACAATCCAGTTGCACCGGTTTCATTGTTAGATGATAGAGTTTAATTAACTATCAATTTACCAATTATTAAGCATGGTTATTATAAAGTGTTAACAATAAGAAATTAAAGACATGTCAATACCTTCTATGGGCTTTTTTGATAGCAATGACTGTTTAAGACTTTTTTTTGCAGATAGCCTGTTAACTGGTGAAACTAATATCCTAGGGCAGACCGCAATCTATAGCACTTTTTATTGGAGATAAAAAGACATTCGAATCCAAACCACGATTGCCTTATAAGAATAGATCTAAAAGAAAGCCAATCAGTCCCTAAAGCCCCATCCTGTCTTCACCTAGGGCCCAATTAGAGGAGTTGTACTGACAAGTGAAGCATAGCTGGTCTCTGTATGCCGAAGAGATCTGGACTCTTGTTTATCTTTATTTCAATTGTAAAAACTACATTAGAATTCTCCTTCGCCATGTTATTATTGTGCCACAACAACATAAGCTGCATGGCCAATATATGTTCAATTAGGATTACCCAGAGACACAATTCATTGGAAGTGCGGAGTTCAAGTCTTCATGGAGCTTGTCAAACTGCACAAACTTCCACAAGGCTTTACATTGTTTGGATTTGCAATTAACTTAAGCGACAGTGAGGAGAACAATGCATCTACCGCAGCCACCCCCACCCCAAAGCTTTTCCATTATTTTAACAAGCACAACAACATATTGTATGTTAATAGATTTCCTCCCAGTCCTCTAGAGCTCGCCCTGCCTGTTGTCAGTCTTGTTGATTAACAGCAACACAATTAGAATTTTAGGGGGCTGTTGAACATTAGTATTCCTGATACACAGCTTATTGCACCTACATGGTCCTCTTGGTGTCGCCCCCTGCCTTTACCTGCCTGCTTTATCTACAGGGAATGTCTCTATTTGACCACCGATGAGCTTCATACTTGAACCTTTTGTTGTGTTAATTTGAGACGTGATTACATCTCAAACAAAACCTTTAGCCTCTCCAAATGCCTCACGAATACTAATAAGCAATACTGTTGCATATTTTGAAGCAGAAAATGTTCCTTTTTGTTTGAAACAGAAAGGAATATTGCTTAGACAATTCTACCATAATATCCTTTAAGAATGGATGACGTTAAATTATTTGGTCATGAATTACAAATCCGGAAAACTCAATCTCATTATGCATCATTGCAAATGTACAGCAGAGGTGTAGAGTGTTACACACATTTCTATGTAACAACATAAAATGCATGAACCCTTTTGGTCACAGCGTATCAGTAATCCATATTCACTGACTTTAGTGATCCCCTGACTTTTTCTATAGTGCCACCAGCAGGCCAAAATGTACACTTGTCCTGTTAAACATCTAAATAGGAATAGGCACATTTGTTAGACATTTTTGGTTTCCAATAGGCCTGCACGATTAATCGTTATAAAATCGCGATCTCAATTCACCCTGTTCACAATATAATTTTTAATTTTACGAGCCGAATGCATCACAAACTCTACTACTTTCTTCTGTAAGTTTTAAACAGACTGTATGAAATAGGATTTAAAGCGCTCCCAAGCACTGCAATGCTCACCCTTCTCTTTATTGAGGCTTCTATGTTTACAGGCTTGTGGTGATGCGCAATGTGCTATAGGCGCCAAAAATTGGTTAAAATTATCGAGTAAATGTCCTTAGTTTTCGTCTTTGTCAATGTCTTTTCTAGACCGACCCAGTTTCCGACTGGGAACCCAGAAATTCCGACATTCCATGTAAAATTGAACACAACAAAACATAGTCCGTGCCTGGCATCATGGCGGTACCGAAAGTCGGAAGGAAGCATAGACAGTTAAAGAAATGGACCAACAGACCCCGTTGCTCTGGACGGAGACCAGTAAAGGATATTAGAAGCACTTTTCCGGTGATAGCTGAGCGTCCAACTGACGACGTAGATGTAACGTGAGCAACAAACAACAAAAACATTTTTTTTTGTATTACAGACCAGTATAATACTACAGATATATTGTCTGTAGTGGGTTTTCATTTTAATGTTGTAGTAAAACTCTGGCTTTCAGTTGTCACCCTACCCCAAATGTAAAACTGACATAAATATGCAATAATCAGGGGCGGACTGGATCAAAAATTCAGCCCTGGCACTGTAGCCACACCAGCCCACATTACCACGCCCATGCAGCCCCACCTACAGACACGTGCATTAACTAATTATATTTGTGTACAGATGATGAAATAATATAAGCAGTACCTTATGTAACATATTTTAAAACATTTAATGTAAGTAACTGGCAAACAATGCTTACTATGTTTTTTAACACACGTTTATAACAAATTGACACATACTGCCTATATAATACTGCATAAATATGCCGGTTTTATGTGGTTACTGTCATTCTCTACTGTATGTTGTTCTTTGTTGTCACTGTCAGTCTGTTTGAGTCTGTTTTTCTCTCTGTTGACACTGTACATATTGTCTGGTTCTCCATATTTGTTATCTGTTTCAACTCTCTAACTGCAATCTAAATATATTTGTATGGCTGTCTGTGATTATACTTCAGGGTTTTTCCTTGCTCAGAATTGGCCTTTGGGGAATACATAAAGAAGGGGAGAAGGGGGTAATAAACTTCAATTCCTGCATTCTAGGCACCAGTTTATGGTAAAAACATCTATATTTATGACAAGGAAATCACAAAATTCTGGTGGTAGGTAACAATTCAAAATACAAAATATAATGGAATATTATTATATTCAGTAGTTCAGTAAGGGGACTTTCAAATCTGGGACATGGACCATATGACAACACTTGACCCCAAAGTCCAGTTGTTCAATTAGCCTGAACAGGGCTTATGGTAACTTTTTAGGAGCACGCGGAGGTAAGGAGCACGCGTTTTGCTACCAAGTTGAAAAATGTAGGATTGACTTAGGCCTACATAGGTTACTGCTTTTACTATTGTTGAATACTGTTGTTGAATATAGCCTACACAGTAACAGATCACCACAGTTCATGCATACATGTGAACCACGGAATAATTGCAGTTTAACCTACATAGTGTAATACTAAACATTATGTGAATGGGGCACAGCAGAAAGACGGTGCAGAATGACACTGCTTGTTCAGGGTTTTCATGTGTACTCCTATAGGCCTCCACTTCACATCAGGCGTTAAAACCAACTGTAACAAAACACTGAATTATATTACTAGGCTATTTAACGCAACAACGAGATGTTTTTTTAACCTGGTAATAAAACTGTCTCAATTTAATACTTATGCCGTCAGACAGCTGGGTGGGCGGACAAACCTGCAGTTGCCAACTGGCCAAATGCTAAATTATTAATATAATAATAATAATAATAATAATAATAATAATAATAATAATAATAATAATAATAATAATAATAATAAATTATTATTACCACCACCATAGTGAAATCGTGCAAGGTGATTAAAAACCCGTCCTATGCACTGTCGCCTGTAAAGACAATTTATTTGTATATATGTATAAAAAAAAGAAAGAATTCTGACTGGCCCACATTTAAAAAATGATCCCTCTGGCATTTGCCATAATTGCCAGATGGCCAATCCGCCCCTGGCAACAATGCAATAAAAGTAAAACAAGTACTTGGGTAAGTGTTCTTATTTATATTTACCATTTAATATCACAATCGCTGCTGTCAGTCCCATAGAAGAACATGACAGCGTGACGTGTGTTTGGAACCATACAGGCTTACATGAACCACGTGACCACCCCACCGCTAGCGAGATCAAAGAGTGTTGCAACTCTTCTCTCTCTATGGCTCTGTTGTAAATGTGATGAAGACATCAGCTGTTGGTAGTCGTTCTGTGGATCCTGCTTCTACCTCCACTCCTACACAGACTTCCCACACAGTTATCAGGCACTTTGAATAATCTATTCAGAGCACTCTACCAATGTGATAATATGTATGAGGGAGCTGCCAGTTAATGATACACTTGTGATTCTGTGTATAAAAAGGTTTATAGACAGTGAAAAAAATGCCTGTTCAATTATACTTTCCAGTTCAAATGTCCATGTACAGTTTATTATATTCCTTCAGAATTAATTAGAAGAGCCCAAACTACTGTTGAATCTGGCTTTTTGTATTCAAGTTTTCTTTTTGTCCTTTAAAAATGAACTGCATTGAACAGCAATTGGAACCAACATGGCTGAATGTAATGCAACTTTTCTATGGGTTCACTATAGGGTTTGTTTTTTATGTAATGCACAGAAGGATCATTTCTACATTATGAAATGTTTGGGACAGCTATACACATGGGCTTTCATTATCTAAAAGGTGTTGTTATTGTGATTTAATGCTGCTATGATTTTGTGGCAACTTGGGGGCCAACACAACATTGACATATGATTACGTTTCATGTTAATATTATGAACTTATTAGGCAAACAGTTACTTATTTACACATGCAGCAGTAATGGAGCAATTTCATTTCTTTATTTGGAGTGATGTTCCTGTCCAGCTGGCAAATATAAGTCCATATACACTCTTTAAGATCTCTTGCTACTAACTCCTTAAGTTGCTAAATGCTCCACTGTTTTTAAGTATACTCTATTACTATATACTGATTCTGAAGTATAGCTCATTTTCTTGTTTTTAATGCAGTTTTGAAGTGCAGAGGATATAGTTTCAATCCATTGAAGCCAATTTTATGTGAACCCTGCTAAAAAGAAATGTGACTTAGACGCCTTTCCATCTACTGCTTTGGAGCAAGTAAACTACACATGGCTGTAATCTGCGATCAAACGGAGAAGAATTAGAGATTGCTAGCCGCAACAAAAAAACAGTGCTGATCAGTCATGCGAGTTGGTGTTCGCTACATCAAAACTTATTGGGAAAAGGCAAAACCTTAAGCGAGCCTGAAATTTAGGAAGTTTTTAAAGATTTCCATCCATCTTTCTAATGCAATACTTTTTAATTTGCATTAAAAAAGTAAATTGAAACACAGCTACTGAAAGATGGTTTATGCTTTGTCAGATTGTTGCTTAAATGATGAATTCTTTTTATTCACTAGATTTCTGCCTAGCGGTGTTAAACTTTTGATTTTTTACCAATGTGACTTATTGAAACTGTGCCTCTGTGTCAACTCAGAAAAAAAGTAGTGTTCTTTTTCTTTCAATGTTGTAATATCCAAATCCTCAAAAATGTACATTCAGGCTGAAATTCACCATTGTTTTTGTTGGGATTAAGCAGCTAAATGTCTGCTAGCCGCTGGCTAATTTATGAAGCAAAATTTTAGTCCATTTTACTTATTAAATCTTGAGTTATAACCGAGCAGTCTGATGTCGTTCAGAAGCTTTAAATATATTCACTATTGATAGTATTAAAGAATTGAAGCACAAAAAAAGGTTTTCAGGACCGCCCTACAAAATACATGTCCAGACTTCAGTAAAATCTTCTGTTTTTCAGCAAGCTGAGAACCTGTTAATCATCAAGCTTAAAGCAGCTGCTTATGTCTTTAATGAGCTGAGTTCATTCCAATTATGTAAGCATCAGAAGTGGAGACAAAAGCAAATTAATCTGATGTGTGCAGGCTTTATTCAGATTAAAAGGCAATAACACAACCATAAAAAGCTTCTTTGTCAATGTTTATCCCCTTACATTTTATAGTTTCTTAATAATTGGATGAAGGGGTAGTGAAAAGGTTTTTTCCAAACATCTTTTGCTTCAGCAAGAATTACTGTTCACTACAGCTACAGCAGTGAGACAGAACATTCATGCAGTCTAACAAAGTGCTTTGCTCTTTCATGTCTAAGAATATAACAAACAAAGAAAGATTATGCAGCATGTACTATACAATCTAAAACCACAAAGCATTTTGTTCCCACTTAAAAACACAACCGTCTGCAAAGTGGCTGCACCTTCTCCTGCCTTCATCTGACAAAGTCCAGGAGAAACAAAATATTAAAATGTTCTGATTAAGTAAAATGTAAATTCACAAAGCTGAACATCCATTTACAAAAGAGCTCTTTTTTACCTCTTGTTTACCAAGTTACAAAGTTATGGGAAAAATATCTAAGTGTTATATACGACTCCAGACTAATTTCTCTGCAAGCAACATCCTCCCATTAACGTCAACATCAATCAATACTTCCATTAGACAAATAGATTTTTGTAATTGAACCTCCAAGGTCCAGTCAGAGCGACTCAATCATTTATTTAAATGGTTAAACGGCTCACTAATACCTGTTGTAATTTGGTGAACTGCTGCATTGAGCTGAAAACATAGGAAATGAAAGACTGTTGATGTTTGGAGGAAAAGGAAGAAAGACTCTACTCTTTGTTTCTCATTTTATTCCTGCTCACAGAAAATAGGCTAATATTAGCCAGTCCATTTGCTACCAAGCAGCTGTAGTAGTCAAGTCCGGTCTTGGACTCAAGTCCGGACTCAAGGCCGTTTTTTCTATGGTCTCGGACTTGTCTCGAACTCGCTGGTATTTAGCTTTTGGTCTCGACCGAGTCCAGGGTCCTGTTTCACAAAAGTAGAATGACGATACAGTCAGGTCCATAAATATTGGGACATAAACACAATTCTAATCTTCTGGCCAACTGTTGTGAAAGGTGTTTTCTTCACCAGGGAAAGAATTCTTTGGTCATCCACCACAGTTGTTTTCCGTGGTCTTCCGGGTCTTTTAGTGTTGCTGAGCTCACCGGTACGTTCTTTCTTTTTAAGAATGTTCCAAACAGTTGATTTGGCCACACCTAATGTTTCTGCTATCTCTCCAACAGGTTTGTTTTGATTTTTCAGCCTAATGATGGCTTGCTTCACTGATAGTAACAGCCCTCTTGATCTCATATTGAGACAGCAACAGATTCCAAATGTAATAGCACACTTGAAATGAACTATAGACCTTTTATCTGCTCCTTGTAAATGGGATAATGAGAGAATAACACACCTGGCCATGGAACAGCTGAGCAGCCAATTGTCACATTACTTTTTGTCCCTTAAAAAATGGGAGGCACATATACAAACTATCGTAATTCCTACAACGTTCACCTGATTTGGATGTAAATACCCTCAAATTAAAGCTGAAAGTCTGCAGTTAAAGCACATCTTGTTTGTTTCATTTCAAATCCATTGTGGTGGTGTATAGAGCCAAAAGGATTAGAATTGTGTTGGAGTCCCAATATTGATGGACCCGACTGTATCCAGGACAACTGAAAAAGCGCAGCTTGACTTTGTGTGATCCGCTCATCGCAGCTTAATTGGTTGCACGTTTGCCGAGCCGGGATGAGAAGGTGAAGCTATGTCAAGCCAGGTGTAGAAAGCTGGGATAAGTGCACGTTTACGGCTTTCTTGAATAGACCACGATATTGATCACAGATTTACTGATGCAGAAATGGATAAGACGCATGCGGCATATGTTTCACCCAATGAGCAGCAGCTTCTAATGGAAAGTAACAAGGAGGTGAAGCACATAATATGCAAAAAGGAAAATATGGCTGTTATCAAACGGAGAGAAAAAGCCGACAGACCACAGCGGACCGACTCACTGTGTAAGGATTTAAAAATATCTACTTAGCCTACTAGTCACTCCACACTTTTACAAAGTTGTATGCTACACTGTGTTTTAATTGGTTTTAATATGCTTGTTTTATGTGTTGGTTTTATTGCTGTATCTGTTTTTATGTGCTAAATGTGCTGGTTTTACTGTATAGTGTCTTTGAGTAGCCTACCATGTAAAGCACTATATAAATAAAATGTATTATTTAGCCTACTTTGCCTTAAAGTGAGCAGAGGGAATTAATGTTCCTCGGGAAATGTATCCTAATAATCAGGCTTAATTTCAAACCCTTATTCACAACGCAAGAACATGTTTTACAACCATATGCACAAACCTCTATAAGCAATGTCAAATTAAAAATATCTTTGTACAATTAATGTTCATACAGAACAATCAGAAAAGGCACAAAAACTAGAAAAAGTAAGTGACTTCACTACACACTGTAAACATTTATGTAAAACAATGTTGTTTTTTTCCTTCTCCCAAGCTCCAAGCTGACAAGTGACAGTGTTGTACCCCTGTCAAAGGGGTAAATAGAATTAAACACACGGACACAATATTGTTTCGCTACACAGTTTCCCCTACAGTCTGAACGAGGCCTTAGCAATCAAACACAGATTAGCAACTCACATGTAATTTCAGTGCATTTTTCCCAAAGTCTTTTAGGTATATTAGACAGCATTTTAAACTTTTTAGACTTTTTGAATGCTATTTATCTTTTAGACCCATTTTTACGTGAAAAGGTCAGATCTACAGATCATAAAGTATTTATAACTAAAAGAAATAATTAACCGTCTTATTAACCAAGAAGTGCAATGAATTACAGCAATTTAACTTATTTATTTTAACCTATGTATTCACATTCAATGTATTCAGACTATCACTGTAACAACAGCACCAAAATAAAAAGATTATGAAGCACTGTGGTTTTCCCTGTGTGAAGAATGTACACTACACCACGCAACGTTACTGGTCCAGTGATGTGAGACTAATTGAGAAGGTTAAGAAACCAAAGTAAGCTATAATACCTAATAAAAAACTTTAGGCCTAAATATTAAGGAGTAACACAAACTATCCTTTATTAGAGAAGAACAAGCAAGGAAATGAAATCAATAATGTATTGGTCTCTGACCAGTCTGCCATTAATGTCATCTGGGAATATAGCTGCATTGTTCCACTTAATCTCCGGAGCGCGTCCTTTTATAAACCTAAAGCTGCATAGACCACGGAAGCCGCGCTGAAGCAATGGATAGGTCTTCCGGCAGGCAGCGGCCGCGGGCAGTGCCCACACACCAGGCAGCCTGGTGGTGTTGCTAAGAACTTGTATAACTATTATCAGACCGGCTGTCGCGGCCTCAAAACACTACCGGCCCACCAGGAAAAGTCCCGACTCTACCTCGCCACTCCGCATCGCGACAACAGTAGTGACAACTAATGCATTTTAATAAAAAGAAAACAGAACACATTCAGAAGACAACAGAATAACTCTTAAGCACGTTGATTTCGGATCAGGGCAGCAGTTGATTTAACACGAAACTCCAGGGTTAATTAATCTTAGCTTGCTCTGGAGCAGGCTAGCAGCAAAGATTAAATCTCCATGGTTACTTGGCTGGGTTTAATTCAACCTGCTTTCATTGAATGAAATATTAAGCTTCGCTCCTACAAGATGGGTGAGTTTTTGTTAAGTTACACAGAAAGCTAACTGGCTATAGATAGCCTGTACGCCACAATCAACCTCTGCTGCTAAAAGTAGTCAACCTGCAGTGCTGTTTGAAATGGAGACACACACATATCGTGCCTTTTGAATGATACAACGGTGTATAAATATTGTGCCTTTTGAATGATACAACGGGGTACAAATACTTCTACTTTTGAGTATACAGTGAAAAATGGTTCTTGTAAATGTATTTGGCTCCAGCTCCTTGAGTGCCATCTGTATAATATATAAATATTTTGTAGTATGTACGTATGTATGACCCAACCTGCTCCTTCCCTAAACAACTTACTGATGGATTTATTTTGAAATTCTTCACTTTGTCGTAAAAGTTTTTTTTTTTTCTGAAAATACATGTCTTTCCTATTAATCCACATCCAAATAGCAATATAATACAATATTTTCTTCAGGGAAGGCATTAACCAACCATAGGGCTACACTCTAATATTGGTCACTTCATCTCTACACTACATCTGGAGTAAAGCTGTAATTTAGTTGCTCAAATGCTCAGTACTATTACCTACTGCAGCAGTATCACTTCTAACACTGCTGTTATCAGGTATCACCATATGTCATAATATTTTCTTTAGATTGGATTATATGATATCAAGAAGAAAGGCTATACTTACAAATCCTGGTTATAGTGACACTGTTTTTGCTTTTATATCTACAAATAACCTAAAATGATTGTCTTGATAATGTCATGCTTAAGACTATTTTTTTCTGTCCTGAACTCGGTCTTGACTCGCACTCAAACCTTTTTGTACTCGGTCTTGACTTGGTCTCGACTAGTCCTGGTTTTGGACTTGTCTTGGACTCCACAAAGGTGGTCTTGACTACAGCCCTCCTACCAAGTCTGCATATACGTACAAATAACTGTTTTATTGAAATTATCTATTTCTCAAACGTGCAAGATATATTCTGCACGAACATTTCCAGCACTAAAACCAGCCAGCTGATGTTCACATTATCCTCAGACAAACACAAAATGGAGATTTACCACACTGTCACAACATCATCTTTGTCAAATCACGCAGCCTACAATTTTAGTAACATGGATAATTGTTGTAATGTTGTCTGCATCATTTGAGGGGAATAGCATGGAGGTTAAACAGCAGTAAGTGTTGTAGTATTAGTAGCAGCAGCAGAAGCATCTGATATAGACATCATCCTCGTAACGAAACAGGCAAGACGTTTTCTTTCAGTATGGCGCTTTTCTTAGAAAAGGAAATAGACGTCCCAATGTATCCTTTTTCCACTGCACCTGCAGCTAATGCTTTCCTTCCAATTGCTCTCTTTTCAACCACACTGGGTGTCTAAATGGAGCAATTAGAGAAAGTCATTTACATCCCAGGGCTCTATCTGGCAAAACTTTTGTAATCTGATCACTTTTGTGATTCTGAATTGCTCTTCAAGGTGTCATATAAATTGAGGAAGTGTATTTACCCACAATTGAGTAGATCCTGTGTAAGATCATTCAAGCTATTTCACGTTGTTGTCCTCTTCAGAAATGTTTAACATCTCAGAGGGATGGAACAAACCTAATTTGGATGTGTTGAAGTAAAAGCAACCAGACGTTTAGCTTTGATGTCACACACAAATCTGAGTAGTTCAGTTCAGTGTATGAATCCCATCACAAATTACAGCAACATGACGAGGCAGCAACCTCATGAGATTACTGTACATTCTCACTCCGGTGAGAAAAAGATATTTTTCCACCCAGAGAACGTGGTGCCTACTCACCTTTGTGGTAAATTTAAAAGTAAATGAAACATGTCTTCACATCACAAGCTAAAATTAAAATATACTGTTAAATGTCACACAACAGGTCGTTCCCTTACCCACCTGCATTTGTCATTGATCTAGCAGGGTACAATGACTGCATAAAGAATACATTTTAATTAAATAACTCAAAGCCCTTTAAAAGAATGGAAACAAACCGACAGAGAGCTCCAACCTGTCTTTCCTGCATCTGTATACATACTGTGTCTGTACTCTGGATAGCGGGATTTTAATCATACACAATGTAGCCTACATTGGATATATTTTCATGCCCTTAATAACAGCATCCTGGAAGAAAAGGCTACATCAAGAAAATTATCTATAATATTATGCGGTACCTGTGTGCTTGCCTGACTATTAGAAAGTTGTGCTCTGATTAAAAAGCCTATCACGAGCAAAAAACATGTTTTAAATAATTACAACCTAGACAACACAGGAATGTAGGACTTTTACCATTGTCCCAACTTGACAATCTGATCCCCTGTCACTTTTACTTAAAGTGACTATGTGTAACTTTTTAATGTTTCTGAAGCTCATTTTTCAAACAATGGTAACAGAAAAACAGGACTAGAAGTGAAAAGAACGCCATTTTTATATAGGTTTTAGTAAACCTCTGCCCGTGTTCAATTTTTCCTGTGCAGACACAGAAGGATTTGTTGTAGGTAGACGACGCTACAGTAACACATTCTGATGGGTCACAGATTTCTTTGAATCACCGGAAAGCCTGTGTTATTGTAGCCAGCCTTTTGAGCCAAGTAAAAAGAAGCAGGACATTTCTTTATACAGACTTAATTGTATTTTAATGTTATTTTACAAGTTATCTGTTGTAGTTATGGCGGATACTGGGGCCGGACTATTACAAAAAAGTAGGAAATTAAACGAAGAACAACTAAAAAGGGAAAGTCAAAGGCGACAGGCGATAACGCAAATCACACTTGATCTGGCTTTTAACAGATGGTGACAATTACAGGAATGTAAATTATTTAAAGTCCACCCCACATTTGTCCCTCAGGTGTAAATTAGGTCCCCCCCCTTCCATTTAGCATGGAGGTTTTTCTTTTTTTCGGGGGTAACGCCATTCACTTTACAGTCAGTATTCACAACAGATAAAGCCACTGTGTCTTAAGAAGCTCTTTCATTTTTATATTCAGAAAAATAATTTAAACATAACATTCACAAACAGATATAGACAACACACTGGGACATAGGAACGCATCCCAGGGCACAAAATCACAGAGAGGTAAAACGGGAGGGAGGGAGACAAAACAACATGCAGAAACAGACACACACACAGACAGACACAAGACAAGGGACCAATCACACACAAACAAAAGAAAAGGCTACAGTATTGCCTTCAAGGACTCAGCAATGCTGTGCCAAGTCTCCAAAGTTTTCCCCGGGGCTCCACCCACACGAGCCGTCGAAAGTTCTACGTATGTGACATCCAAAAACGGAAGGATCCATGAACGAACAGTTGATTCATGAGGTGACTTCCAACGGGTTGCAACCAGCCTCTTAGCAGCTGTAAGCCCAGCACCACAGCACGTTTTTGAGCTTTAGAAAGCTGAGTCGTTCATAACCCTAACCCTAACATTGACAGTAACATCAATCAAGGTGGACATTTTGGATGCAATATTGTTCCAGAACTGACCAACAGGAAAACACTCCCAGAACATATAAAGATATGTACTTTAATTGGGCAGAAAGTGCATAAAGGGCTGTTAGTTATTTTCAAGTGGTGCATTTTCACGGGGGTGACATATGTCTTATGTATAAAATAGTAGTGAATCTGTTGATGATCTGGATTGCGAGATACTTCTGGAATGTTAGACCATACATTATGCCAGTCGAGAGCGAGGCCTGGGCAATCACGTGTCTAGATCCTCTCAATAGGAAGGCCAACGCAGCCAGGATACCTGGATACCACACCACAGTTTTTAGGCTACACAGTAAATAACTTCCGAATAGGATGGATGGGCAAAGGCCTCTGCCAAGGGACACTGTGTGCCTTGAGTGCCAACCTTAACTGCAGGTAAAAGAAAAAAGAGGAACATGCCAGACTGAATGCATTTTGTAAGTCAGAAAAAAGTAACAAGCCAACCTCACCAAAAATGTCTTTTAGACAATGAACTCCCCTTTGTTCCCACTAAGGAGCTGTTATCAGCCTCACCCAATCAGGAGTGCTGTATTATTGAATAATGGGGAAAAGTGTGCCAGTTACAAGCTATATGGCAGTATGTTTCAGCTAATCTCCAAATTTTGATAAGATTAGAGATAATGGGACCAAAGCGTAGCTGGCACTGTTTGTTCAAAATATTGGCAAAGAGAAGGTCATGGAGTGGCCAAGGCTCTGTCATAGCACTTTCTAAGGTACGTCAGCAGACAGACACATCTGGACTAAATCAAGGTAGAAGGGGTCTTAACACAAAGGAACAGAAATAATGTTTAAAGTTGGGAACTGAAAGGCCACCATGCTCTCTCCTCCTCTGTAAAGTAGACATCTTAAGTCGCGGTCGCTTGCCTTTCCAGATAAATTAGTAAATTTGTTGTAATTTATGCCAATAGCCAGCAGGTGGGGAGAGAGGAAGCAAAGAATCGACATCGGGAGACCTATCAAGTTTTCCATATAGTTTCAAAACACTGTTCAGAGCAACAGAATAGTTATGTTTAATGATATGGAAGACGTCAATGCCTAAATATTTAAACTGCTTAACAATTGGGATGTCGGCAGGGATGGTTGAGTTGCAGGCAGAATCATTTCAATGAAGTAGTGCAGATTTTGACCAGTTAAATTTAAAGCCTGATAAGCTTCCATAATCCTCGCTTAATGATAGAAGTTGAGGAAGAGACTGAGAAGGGTTCTCTAAAAAGACAAAAACATTGTCCGCAAATAATGAGAGATGATGCTGTGTACTACAAATGCATATTGGTGACATCTTAATCGATTGGCGAATGGCTTGAGCCAGCGGCTCTGGAGAGAAGACAAATAGTGCAAGACTCAAGGGGCAACCTTGGAGTAAAGATCTAGAATTTGGAAATAAAGAGGAGGAGGTGCATCCGGTTAAGACTCGGGCTGAGGGATTAGAATACAAAGCTTTGATCATACCAATGAAAGTTTTACCAAAGCCCTTCACCTCAAAGACTGACCATAAAAGTGGCCACTTAAATCTGTCAAAGACTTTCATTGCATCAAGAGAAAGAAGTGATATTGGGGTCTTACTGTCCTCTGCCGCATCCACAATGTGAAGAAGGTGTCTAGCATTATCTGCTGCCATTCTCGTTTTTATGAATCCTGTTTGGTCAGGGTTCACTAATTTTGACATATGGGACTCCAAACGGCAGGCTAGGAGCTTTGCAAAGATTTTTATGTCAGCGTTAAGCAGGCTCAGAGGCTGATAGCTAGAACACTCCGTAGGATCCTTATCCTTTTTCAGGAGTAAGGAAATCGAGGCTGTGTTAACATCCCTTGAAAATTCACCCTTTTCAATGGAGAAGTTAATCATGTCAAGAAGGAAAGGGCCCAGCTGTTCCCAAAAAGTTGCATACAATTCAGGTGAAATCCCATCAAAGCCTGATGATTTTCCTTTTTGCATATTCTGTACTGCCAGTCTTAATTCCCCAATAGAAATTACTTTGTCCAAGCTAGCTGATTCCTCTACTGATAAGGCAAGTCAAGCTGATTTAACCAGCTGTCACAGTGGTATTTATCCAACATAACCTCAGATTCATACAGATTGGAATAAAATGTATCAAAGGATTTATTTATTTCAACATGGTTAGTTCTAATGTTACTATCTGATCTGAAGATTTAATAGCAGGAATGTCTGCAAAATAATCACTGGATCTTAATCTCATAGCTAGAAGGTGACTAGGTCTAGCACCCTGAAAGTAATAGCGCTGTCTTGCTCTATGGATGAGGAATTCAGATTTCTGTTTCAGGATTTTTTATTTCCTTCTTGACTAATGATCGTTCTCAAGCTATCCAGTCAGAAACAATTGTAACAGTGATTCTAGTCTGGTGAACTCAGCTTCAAGGTTTTGCAGCTTCAGTGACGTAGCTTTACGCGCATTAGAGCAGAAAAGTATTGTATTGCTCCTAATAAAACCTTTTATCGCATCCCAATATCCTGGAGTTTTCTACAGAGCCAACATTAATTTCTGCAAATATCTGGAATTTTGCTATAAACTGAGTGATATAAGATACATTTTTCAGTAAAGAAGTATTGAAGCGCCATCTAACTGCACGTTGAGAAGAATGGCCAATTATGGTGGCGCAAAGGACCCCTTTATGGTCAGACAACGCCATTGGGAGTAACACCGTTTTATCAATTGAATGAAATAATTGAGGGGATGCAAAAAGAAAATCTATCCTGGAAAAGGATTTATGTCTACCTGAGAAAAAGGAATAGTCCCTTCAGGTGGAATTAACTGTACGTCAAATATCTATATGCCCCAAGCTGCTGGCCCATGCTTCGGAGCATTTGTAGCCTGATCCTGGTCCCTAGTGGCCTTTGCGTTCGACCGATCAATATTTGGGTCCCACGCAGCATTTAAATCTGCACCAACAATAAAAGAACAGTCTGTTAACTCCAGCGTTTGATTGGTGAGCGTATTATAGAAACTGACATCAAAAACATTAGGTGCGTAAGCTGACACAAATGCGATTTTTCTGGCACCAAATTCTGTTGTGGAGATCACAATCCTGCATGAGAGTACATATGAATATTGCTACTGCCTTTCATTTCGCTAAGTCCTAACATTAATGCACTTTACATTCCACCACGGTAATAAGATGGTAATAGTGGGATAACAGTGTGATAATAAAAAGGTAATATATAGGTAATAACTTGTAATTACCAAAGTAATAACTGGGTAATACATTACAGTAATAAGATGTAATACTGGGGTAATAAGGTGATAACGTAAAAGGAATGGATTTGATGTATATCTGGGTAGTGGTAATATAGTTATATTAATATTGTAATAACATGATAATATTGGGGTAGTATGTTGATTTTTAAATTATGGAATAACATCATAATAATGGGGTAATAAATGTAGGAGGAACTGCAGGTGATTTGCACCCTGGGTGTGTTATCATCTATCCATACTATCCGCTTCAATCTTCAGCGTTACATGCCTTTATTAGCATTCTCGGTTTGTGAAATAGATTCTGACATACTGTTCGGATATCTCTGTCAATTATTGTCAGAAAGTTGAATTGTGCGTCAAGTAGTTTGGTTGACTACTCTGAACCAATCAGAATCTGTTCACAGGTGATGTCATTCGTTCACAAAAAAACTTTCCATCACCATTCCAAATCACTCATTTGGAAATAACACAAAGACATTGGGTAATTCTGTATAATTTTACAAACCTTTATCTACATGTAATTTGGAGAAATTGCTTTCACATTAGCTCTCACATTCTTGCAGTGTCACACATTTCTGATGTACAGTATCACTGACTTCCCGTCATTTCAGTTCCAAGGGGGTAAGCCAGCCTTCACAAAGCGTAGCTCCTATGATGCTAACAAACCATCACCCGTTGTTAGCATTCCATTGACTGCCATTCAGTTTGACGTCACTTTGACAGTGAATAACTTTATATCTGAAGCATTTAAAGACTATTTGTCCATTGTTTATTTCTAAAGAAAAACAACAACGTATAAAGGGCTCCATTACCTTATACCTCACGTTATGGCTCTGAAGCAGACGGTTTTGTAAAAATAGGCTAAGGATTGTGTCATAACCAATCGACTTACTGTTGCATAGGAATGAATTACCAAGCAGATAAGCTCACAGGCAGTTTTGACTTACATTAGCTGTTTAGGTTTAATTACTAATGTTAACTGGCATTTTAGTAAGCAATAATTAGCCTGTGCCTATGTTATCTCCTAACACACGTAAACCTACGCTCTCCGTCTCTGCAAGATTGGGAATGATTAAGATTTCTCTTGGCACAGCTACTAGAAGACTTACAACTTTTAGACAGGTTGCTCACATCACATCTACATTGTCAAGCCCAGTTGGAGCTCAGCCATCACCAGAAAAGTGCTTCTAATATCCTTCACTGGTCTCTGTCCAGAACAACGGGATCTGTTGGTCCATCTCTTTAACTGTCTATGTTCAGCTCAGCAGTAGGTCAATGGTTACAGAAGGAACAAGTGTCATTCATTCACATCCCAGCACGCATTTATCAAGATTGTCTGCAGACTTGAACTAGCAACCTTTTCGTCACCTTTCTAACTATTAGGTCCCTTGAGTGGAGTTTCAACATGGAAGAGTAAGTTCTATATCAAACATGTTTGTTTACCTGCAAATGTGTTATTAAAAAGACTTTGGAAAACTTGAACATATGAAATGTCTGCTTTCTAACACAACAGAAATACATTGGGGGTTGTTTTACACCACAAGAAGCAGGAATTAATGAGCCAGCAGCATTAACTAATGTTTATCTTTTAAAGGACATGTCTCATTTGAATTTTGGATTAATATGGCTTGAATGTGAGGACAATGTGGAGGAAACTGCCGTAGGACACACTGTTTTAGTTAGCTCATTAATTGGGTTGCAATTATGGAAACATCCTTCAGGCTGTTCTGTTTAATGCAGCTGTACTGAATATTGCTCTTGGATCCATTAGGGACAACCTCTTCAGTCCAGTTTAAAAAAATGTAAAATCCTCCAAACTTGAAGGGAAATGTCCTAATATCACAAAAAAAAAGTAGTTTATTAAAATTGTTTTGGTTTCATGCTTTTTCAGATATACGATTTTCATGTTGTCAATGCACTGCATACATAATATGTTTAGGAGAGAAATAGTACAAAGTATGCTCTCCAGCAGCAAATCAGTGAAAACAAATAACACATAGATAATGTGGTTGTTGTCATTGTTGTTTTTCACTACACATAAGAGCATTTCATTCTGAAAGATTTTGCCCAAATGCCATAAATCAACTTAAAGATGAAAGGAAATACTAATGTTTCACACTTATGTGTAATATTCCACATCTTAACTTCTGAGATTTTCCATGCTATATTTTCCACTGTGTGAGAATGCCTTTCTAATGTAGAGGAGCGTTAAGTCACATTTCCTGACACGTTGTTCTTCAAAGCAACAAATGGAACACATTTGTGACAGCCCTCAGTAATCTATCAGGCACCAATGATAAAAGCATAAAGATGGCTTAATTTAAGAAAAGCACAGTTATTCATCAAACTGTGTATTCATTATCCTCTCCACTGATATCACATTGCTGTTGCATTAATTCTAGAATGGGAAAAAATTGTGTTTGTCCAAATTAAAGCTTATTTAAAACAATATTGAGCGGGAAAAATGTGATTGGCACACAAAATAGTCACAATTGCATGTATGAAATACTCCACAAACACACTACTACTGTGGGGAACTTCTGTACTTCAAAGAAAACTACTCTCCATGCACATATGGTGTATTTCTCATGTACTCCTCCAGCAATAGTATGTGCCCATAAATCACATGGTACTGTGTTGATATTTGGCTTGCAGGCTCTCTCCCCGTCTCATCACTCCCCACAAAAAGGGGAGTGCACCAAGCTTTGCAAAACAGAGAGAGGTGAATACAATACACATTGTATACTTCCCACCAATACTGCATTACATACAATACTCAGTGTTTCCCATTAATTACCTATACTGTGGCGGCCCACATGGTCTAATTTGTCCCGCCACAGTTTCATAATGAACCAAAAATCTTTTAACACTTCTTATAACACCATAAAAAATCTCCAATATTGTGTTTTGTGACTTTACTTCAGCAAATCATTTCTCACTCCCGGTCAATCAGCTTTGTGGGTGTGACTTTTTTGCATGTCATCAACATTCAGGTGTATTGCTCAATTTCTTTGGTGTATGTAGTGTACTTTTCTGTACGTTATCATTTGGACTAATGTTTTGCACTTTTGTTTGGCTGTTCATTTCATTTAAAAAAAACTTTCCAGACATGCTTTGCGAGCAACATTCTGATACTATGTCTACAACTTTAGCAGCAGCTGGTTTGACTACAGAGATGCGAGTGACATCTATCGTCACCTGAGTCTATTTCTCGCTCAACCAAACTGGATTAAATCCTGTCTTCCTATGCTCTTTGGGTGTTCCAGAGGCAGTGTTTGATGTTTCTGCATCAAGCTAGCCCCCTTCTGTGCCGTAGTCAAACAAACTAATGGGTCAAACCAGAGTGCTCCCTTAATTCTGACCTTTACGGTAAATGCATTGAAAAATGTTACTTAGCCTAGAAATCTAGGCGCACCCTAGCGGCAGCAAATGTAATTTGCAGCTAGGCTCAGTCTAGCAACTCTCTGTTGCATTGCAAGCTTGAAAAAATAAATTCTGGTCAGGCCAATCACATTGTGTATAGAGTTGTTGGGCGGGCTTAACATAAGGTTCTGCGTGATTTTCCTGCTACTTGAAAACAAAGAAGATTGTCTTTTGAATCGGCTTTCGCCAAGCACTTAAGTCATTCTTAAAAAAGGAAGATGTGTTCGTAGTTTTGCTCTGGTTGGTTGTAATGCTATTCTATTGCGTGCAGAGGAAATTTGAAAGACAACCGTTTATCCCGCCCCTCGGATTGAGCCCTGCCTATGGTGAGTTCCCAGACCCAACAGCTTGATGTGGGTCTGGCTTGCAGGCTACATGTTACTACATCCGCTTTACAAAAATATGGGGTTAACACAGAGTAGGCTATACAAAATACATAAATGGAAATAAAATTGGATTATATTCACAGGAAGTATAAAACATGTTACTTGTGTCCCCTGTAAATTAATAAATACCACTAAATTGTAAGGGAAATGAATCTATAGTCTTTGATTTTGGGTTGCAGGGGAAAAAGAATCCAGGACATTTAAGGACAACATGCAGACTAAAAATCATGCATTTTATTGTATCAACTTGAAGAATTTAACATTTCACTTTAAAATGTACTAAATGTACAACTGTAACTTTTCTTCCATGGGAGCATGCTCTGGCCACTCTAGAGGGTACGAGGTGAGGTCCACCCACTACATCTTACAAAATCCTGTGGGAAAAGCTAAATACTTAATACAATGAAGTTTGTTGAGTCTTGTATGTGTAGGACCGGCACACAAATCTAAACACCAGATCCCACCTGATATGCAGTACCAGGCTATGAAGCGGATTTAGAGAATATCAATATGTTATCAAATGTTATGAAGCAATGATAAGTAGCAGATGACCATCAGTACATGACTTTCAGATTAAGGTTGGCAAAGAGTGTAGCTGAATGTAGCAGCAGTAGATGAGATTATGATATGAAGATGAGTTAAAGTGTCACATAAACCCACTGAATATTTTGCCTAGTGAAATGTTTTTTACTAATGCTTAACTGAATAAACAAAAAAAAGGAAATTTAAGCGCCTATGCAAAAGTCATGTTTAGTTTTCCATTAAGACAAGGAAATTATTTTATAATCAATAGGCTGTGTGCAAGACAACACTAATGTTTACATACACACATTATTTCTTCGACTAGAGCCCAACATCTGCAGCAAGAAACCCACAAAAACAACAACAACCCGTGGCAATACTGTCACATAACCAATTCAGCCCAAACACAATATTAATATCAGCAAGAGTGGGAGGAGAAATGCGCCAGGGAGTGTTGGCCCCTTAGATAGCTGTGGCACCCGGCAGCCTCGGCAGCGGCATACACAAGGCTGTAGCTCGGTGCAGCTGTGATGTGGAAACACACCATTAAAACAGGATCACAATACATTGTAAGCAAAAAGGCAGACAAGGCACTTCCTCCTAAGAGGGAGGTGAATATCTCATCCTGTCACATCACATTAGCTATCAGAGCTCACGAGACATTACAAATGTACGCACTTACCAAACAGTGACCTTCCCGAGAAAATTGTGTTTTAATTTTATTAAGTTCAAATTATCTGTTGTCGTTATGGTTGATACAGAAAAAAATAAATTAAATGAAGAACAACTAAAAGCTAAAAGGGAGGGTGACAGACGACAGGCAAAAACCAGAGTCAACTAGGGGCGGGCTTTCATCAGATGGACAATTAAGGGATGGTAAATGATTCAAAACCACCCCTGAATTGGCCCTCTTCCTCACAGACAGGTACGTAGCCTACATCTATTTAATTCATGAAATAACTTTACAATGCAAGATGTGGTTGTAGCTTATGTCAGCCTACAAGAAATAACGTCCCTCTGCCATTTAGCGCCCAGTTTTTTTATTTCTTTTCAGTCCGATTCATAACACCATCCATAACTGCTTGCAGTTCTAGTCATTATGACATTGGCTGCTACAACAAACTCTTGCTAATTCTTTAGCTCATGACAGCTAGACAAGAGCTTTCTGACAGCAGGTGTGGCAAAAACACAGCCATTTGTCCAAAGGGGCCACTAGAATCAACACAAACTGAAAGTTCCTCGTAACTGCTTTAAGAACAAGTACAATACAGTACAAAAGAAAACAAATGTAATCACAAATATTTCAAATATTAACACTGCCAATGAAAAATAAGTAACACTGTACAAAAATGAGGATGGATAGTGCAGAGAGTATTCAGTTACATGTTATGGCAGATAAACAGCATCGCTTTAATTAACTTCAATCCACTTAGGGCTTAATCTGAGACTGACAATTTTTTATATCAAAGTCTTTTTAATTACTCTGCTGAGGTTTTATTTTTAATGAACAGCAAATTACCATGTCACTTGTAATACAGATAAAGGATGATGTAATGTGATAGAAACCTGTAGACATTTAGGTTTGTAATTGTTTTAACTACAGTTTCCAGTTATGTGCAAAGTTTTTCATTATTTTGCATTTTAATTGGTATTTTTTCCATTTAAGCTCAGCCTGAAGACAATTATTTTCCCTCTTTTACATGAGTATAAGTTGCTCTTTGTTTTCCTCTGTTTTCAGCAGGTTTAATGAGTGCATTCTGATTTAAACCAATTATGATGTACCTTAGCATTTGTAAAGATAATTAGTGAAAACTTAATTCCAATGTGGTTCTGTCTTTTTACTAATTTGTTACACACCATCCTTAAAGAACTTTTAAGGACTGTATATTGCGTTGATAACCGTTACATTTTATATCTCTTTAGCACATATTGGCCAATAACTAAATGCTTTACTTTTAAGGCTGACTCTTTGTGAAAGCACACATTAATGTAAAAAATAAATCTCTGGCATTATTGGATTTGGTGTAAAACATGAAAGTAATAATTTGCCACAAGGAGCTGTGGTGTGAGACAGCAAGAACTCAGAAACCATACTCCTCTAAATACTATAATCAGAAATAATATGGCCATTATCTTCATTGTAACAACGCCACTTGGCAGTTATTCAAATCTATTTCTGTAATATGAGGATCAGCACTTCTTCCAGTTATAAACTTCAGCAAAAATCACATAAAGAAGGAAGATAATTACTATTTTAAATGTAATATAATGAAACTGTCGCCCTGCAGATGAGTTACAGACTTTATTGAACTAAGTTATGAATCCGAATAGGCCCTAGTTGTTGTGTCTCAGTGCTGACTTTTTGAACTCTCATGCCATGTAACATTCAGAAATTGTAAAAGTGCAAGTTATCAAGCCAAAATAGATAACGTTATGTTACAGTTTACTGAAGATTATTTATTTAAACCCACAAAAATGCTACAGGAAAAAACATGAGGTTTTCCTTTCAGTATAATGGATTATGCCTAAATTAAAACACCAAAATTAATGTTGAACCCTCTTATTTTTCTGCAGCCTTCTATCACCTTTCTGGTTTTTATGTATTTATTTTCAATGTGTTATCAGTATATACAAAGTAGCCACAAATGTGTACATTTAAACTTTTTATTCAATGTTTGAAAACATGTTTTGATTCCTTTTAACTTTAAATGTAAAGTACTTGCACGCAATGTGGTTTAGACACATCTACATAGCCATAGATTTTATTATATAAAAATCATTAAATCTGCATTTGTACATTGTATCCTTTGCATGGTAAAATAACATTATAAAATGGTATTATTATGACATATTTGGCTTTTAAAGTGTTGAATAATAAGTTAATAACGTCCTGTCCCAAAAATAAACACTGCGTTAACTGATGTTTGTCATTTTGTGTCACATGGGGGCAGTCCAACAATCTGTTACATTGAGTATCACTTTATAAATTCCAAATGGCAAATTTGTTAGCAAACATAAGCTTATTTGCACATTTTTATGTGTTTTTGTCACCTGACAAATATAAATTAAATATTACTCTCCATTTAAATCATAATCTTCATCAACTCCTGAGGGAACTATATCTGGCACTATAACTGCTGAATGCTCCACTATGTCCACCAGCTAGTTGCTAACTTTGCCTGTCTGCTATTTGGTGCTGCGCAATTGCACAGTAGAGCTGAGAGAAACTGTGGAAACTAGTGACAGCACACTATAGTTATGTTTTAATCCTTTATTAGTATTAATATACTGGTTGAAGTAGCTTTACATTTTGAATAAATTGAGAACAAAAATTTAGCAGACTGTCTGCAGCTCACTGCGTTACACTTCAGTAAAGGTCACAAGCAGATGTAACCTACCTGTAAACGTTTTAAACATGCCATTAAGCACACAACGCTCCACTCGTTTGTCCCTGCCAAAGAAACATGGGACAATTGCCTGACTGCTGACCTGAATTAGATGTTTGATGCCTTTGGCTTTGCCATGGGAAAAGGACAGTCTGTACTTTGAACAGTGTCAACTAGTTTAACACCTGTTTCAGGTGGAATATTGTTAAAAGGAGAGCCTTCAAAGACTGAAGCAGAAAAATGAATTAATACAGTCCAGTGACATGTGAAAATTAAATGTTTCATGGTACAAATCAACATGTGTTGACATGAAATATGTCCCATTTGTGTTTCATCTTTCAAAGATCAGTCATATAACTGCTGTGTCACATTCATAGGCCCTTAAGATCTGTCAAAACATGATTTGACATTCTTGAAAATTGGAAAAAGGAGTAGAGTAATACATGTATCATTCATACATGCATGAATTGCCCAATTTTGTTCCTATAACCTCATGCTTGCATACAAAAACATTTTCACTCTCAAATAATAAGAACTGTCTTCAATAATATATAAAAATTAATGCAGACTTCAGCCGTATCGTAAGGTTTAGAAATGCAATTACTGTAAGGCAGAACTCAAAATTGCTCAGCCAGAGTGGATTTGTTTTTTCCTCCCAGTTTAAGACCAGCCTCCTGATGATAGGTTACTCATCCATTGTCACTGTGGTTGCACATCCACCGTGATGATGGAGAATAAGCTAATTTTAATTGTGTCATGGAAAATGCCACCTGATTTTCTGCTGCTGAATCTCAACAAAACATCTATCAAATTATCCACATAAATCATCCCTGACAGGGTTGTTAAAAACAAATTCACATCAAAATAATGTGAAATAAATGCAGAGTCACACAGCACCTTGGCTGTGCACTGACTCAAGCTCAGCACCAGCAGACAGACGTCAGGAATCATCAGTTAAATCTTCTTCGTCTTCCACGTCTATCAGTGTCCACAATTACATTGATTAATACTGGCATTTCATTCCATTTTGTTTTCATAACTTGCAATTGCTTTCTGTCTAACAATGTAAATGTGTAAACAATAAACAGCAGTGCATAAAACAAGATGGACAGCAGTATGTGTGTGTGTGTGTGTTTCTGTTTGTTGTGTGTGTGTAACTATCCAGGTGGGTCGTTGGAGACGCTGTGATGAGGAGCAACTTTCAGCTACATGACTCACATATTTGGATGAACGCACAGAATCAGAATGTCATTGAATGTTGATGCACCAATGCGTGGAGACCGATTTCCTGCTTCATGAAAGCACACAAGACTTTGGCCAAGAATAATCAATGATTGTTTCGTTCTGCCAATTCAGCCGTGAGTCACGTTGAGTGGTTTAAAAACGTGCTGGTAACCTGCAGAGGATGAGGCAACACTTGTGGTACTTGTTTTGATTTATTTTTTGCTCTTTCCAATAGCTAACCAGTGATATCCATCTTGGCTGTTATATTGGAATGGGCCACTAAGACTGTGAGGATGCTCAATGAAGGGTTTTCCATAATATATACACTAGCTTGGTTTGATTTGCATTGAAAGATGATCTTATGGAAAGTTCCCCATGTTCAAAATAAAAATCTGCCTGCCTCTATGGGAATTTATGGGTGTAGATACTTATGCCCCTTGTATTTTAAGGAAGAACATTTATTTATGTACAATACATTATTCATTCACAAAGAAAATTAGTGTCCTTAGAAGGTTGGATTTTCCAAATTTTTTTAATTAAGGCCTTTTTTATTCCTCTTTTTAATAAACTTTAGCATGAGTGTGTAAACTTTCTCAACTTTACCTTTATAAAACCTTTTCTTGACCTGAACCAAATGTTTTAGTCACCTTAATTTCAATCTTGGTCGGTTGAATGAGGGTAGGGATACAGACCATTTTGCTTTTGATTTGTTTTCTCATCAGTATTTTTCTGCTGCTGTTGACTGTGTTTTTCCTGAAATAGCCTAAATGTGAAGCAAATGTGGCATTATTGACTGAATAGTCCCATTCCAACACGCAACAGTGGAATCACCATGACATCAAGCTATCTAAACTTTCACTCTTGAGTAATAAAGAAACAGTTTCCTGCTGAATGAGGGATTGAATGGGGCTTTAGCAGCGTTTTCAACAATCTAAATAAAAGTTGCAGTGGTCAGAACCCGGCCCGTCTCTGTTTGACGCAAGCCAGCTGATGGTTTCGCTGCAACTTAACGTAAACAATGACTGTGGGCCCTACTATGGAGCTAGATTTGTTTCTTTATTACATGTGAGAAAATAAATCATCTCAGAGAAAAAAAAAATGTTTGAGTGAAAAAATTATCACACTGATAGCAAAAAAGCATTTTATGAGAGAAAAAAACATTTCAGAGAAAAAGTTTTCATACCAATAGCAAAAATACTTTTTGAAACTCTTAATATAATATATATTTTTTTCTATCAGTGTGAAAAAAAAAATCTTTCAAAAAAAAATCTTTCAAAAAAAAATTGTTTCTCTCAAAACGTTTTTCTTCTCGCTCTCAAAACCTAAGTCTATCCAATTAATATTTTTGCTCTCGTCTCAGGGTTTTTCTTGCAATGTGAAAATAGTGTCATGGGCGGGGCCACGTTCCTATTGGCCAGTTGGGTGAGCATTGTCTTGTCTTGGGAGTCCATCTGAATCATCACACCATTGTCACCATCATAGATAGATAACTAACAGCAGACCACTTCTAAATAAATACCTTATAATTATCTAAACCCTTTTTAACAGTCAAACTGAAACACTGGCGGTAAGCTCCAGGTCCTGCAGCCGCAGACGGACCGCCATCAGTGGGGCTCGGCCAGCGTGGAAACATTGTTAGAAAGCTTTGCTGCCGACCTCAACCTTATCTGATCTCTAGCAGGACACGGAGAGCTCCAGACCCAGTAGCAGCGGCACATCCCCCTGGAGCTCACCGCCAGTGTTGGTGGAATAGCAAGTTAGCGTTAGCGAACTAACCAACCAGCCCACTTATAAATACATACATTTTAGTTATCCTAACACTTTAACAGTTAAACTGAAACACTGGCGGTGTGCTCCAGGTCCTGCACCTGCAGACAAACCGCCATCAGTGGGTCTCGGCCAGTGTGGAAATATCGCTAGAAAGCTTCGTTGTCGACCTCAACCTGATCTGATCTCCAGCGGGACACGGAGAGCTCCAGACCCAGAAGCAGCGGCACATCCCCCTGGAGCTCACCGCCAGTGTTGGTGGAATAGCAAACTAGCGTTAGTGAACTAACCAACCAGCCGCACACCCGGTAGCAGCGGCACATCCCCTGGCCATGAGCAGAGCTTGCTTTGCTTATATTGGACCCACATTTTGCATCCATACCAAAAATTGCACACGCTTGGGCAGTAACAGTAATCTCTTAACCCTCATTGCAGCCAAGAATTGCATCCAGGTAGCAAGGAAATGATAATAAAACATCAATGTCTTTAAACGTTCTAAAATTATAATCATCATTGATGAACATGACAAAGAAATATATAAACCCTATATATATTATATACTCTAGCTTTTAAACAGTGGTTATTTTATAAAATCATTATTTTCCCTTGTGGATGCAAGTCTCGGCAGGGATTCAGAACTTGGCACGCGTTACACCCACTGATGGCGGTCCATCCGCGGCTGCAGAACCTGGAGCTGACTCAAGTGTTAGAACAAAAAATATATATTTGAGAGTTTAAAAAAAGTATTTTGAGAGAGATTTTACATTTTGAGAGAAACACTTTTTTTTGAGAAAATGTTTTTTTTCACAGTGATAGCAAAATAATATATATTTGAGAGTTTAAAAAAGTATTTTGAGATTTTTTTGCTATTGGTATGAAAACTTTTTCTCTCAAATATTTTTTTGTTTCTCAAAACATTTATTTTCTCGCATGTAATAAAGAAACAAATCTAGCTCCATACCTACAGGATTCTAAACAGACAATGGAACAGAAGGTGAATCATATTCCACAGTACTGACATACACCAATCTGTGTAACCTAACTGGTATTTTTTGTATCATAAAGGATGTAAAGTATTGGTTTCTAGAATATAGTAATGATTTTTGTCACAAAATGGTCACAGAGATGCAAAACGACTATGTAAAGACAAAACAACTACAAAGAGACCCAAATAACCACAAAGGGATGCAAACAACTACAAAGGGGCACAAAACGACCACAAAGGAAGTCCAAGAGACTAAGAAAATGTCTCATATTCCGCTCATGCCTGTAGTTGCTGAATTTTAACCAAATATCACACTTTTTTCTGACACACACACTACTCCAAAAACCTAGCGTATGAAGTTGTAAATCAAAAGCATCCGTATTAAAACTTAACTCAGTAAGTACCACATGCATTATATCTTGGCCAGTAGTAATAATGTTCTGATCTGAACTGACTCAGTAAGTAGGAAGCCTGTCAAAAGGTAAAATGTGTGCCTCTTATTTATGGAACATCAATAATATGGATATTCTATCTACAACTTGCTCTTTTGATTAACTCACTTCATTCAGCTGTACTCTCATGGGCTTGTTTCATTCCAACATGAATCGATGACCCTTTCTTTTTATTCAACAGTCTCATGATCCTGAGTTGTATTTTTAGCACCCGCACCATAATCATTTATTGCATTGCCATGCTGATTCCAGATTATGTGTTAAATTCTTTATGTCTGCTATAAAATGTAAAAGCAGCAGCATCGGGGGAAAGGGCATTTATAATGTGATTTATTATGTTTTCTACTTTATGTTTTCTACTTTATATTTTCAACATTATACCAATTTGCCCTCATAGTTTACTTCTTTACATCAGTATTACTTATTTCAAAACTTTATTATTAAATTCCAGTTCCCATTTCTAAGCATAATTCTTTTAATAACTTCTCTTTGTAGTCAACTAATAAGCTACATATCTTTATGATGGAGAGAAAATAAAGCAGGACAATTACTTTGACAATCACTCTTCACTAAAAAGAAAATCCACACCTCATTCAGAATTGGGACGTGTTCTTCCCATGAATATCACTTGGAGCTCACTTCCTAATGATCCAGTTCTTTCTGTGTGAATGTGGGACGCTCTTCACTGGTAAAACCACAAAGTCACCAATCTCACGAGGACCAGTAAGCTGCTACATTGACAGTGATTTTCAGTTACAGTTAAAGTGATGGATAGATGCAGCCTTAAGCAGCAAGAGGAATGGCTTGGCCGTAGTTGAGACAGTACATTTTTAACAATAACTGCCATGGTTTTTACCATAATGGACCGTTTTGCATATGGCGATGGCTCTGCATTCGTGGAAATGTAAGTGTGAATAGAAATAAGTCCACACATGACATTGAAGACTGATATTCTAGCTGTGGAATTGGAATTAACGTTTCAACAGTTTTATGAGACTTCAATGTCCTGGTGTCCAGCAGCAGGCCATCAAGTCTGTTGGAGTAAACTGACAATAGACCTGCAATGATCTTTTATCCAGCCAGACAAGCAGGGCCTCAGCAGAAGTCCATTTTTTGATTTATGAGTAATGTTTTCTTTTCAATAATACACTCAAATCATATCTCAGCCAGAAAAAATAGGCAATTACTTTACATGAAGACAAACAAAATGCAGCAAATACTTTATTCCTGGTACATACCATTTAACACTGGAATGATTTAAAGGGAAATAAACAGAAGAATGTGTTCCTAAATCAGATACAGATCTGATTTTTTTTGCACTGCAACCTCAGTCTGAAAAGTCTTATCGGAATTCATGCAACTAGCGACTCAGGAGATGGGTCATCTGATCTCTGTGTGTTGTTGCAAGAGTCTTGTGACGAGGTGGATCATGCTGATTTTGGAATTAATATTCATTAAATAGTGTGCTATATGGCAGAGGAGCTGGACTAATGAATATAATACATGTATTCTGATGCAACACATGCAGTGGCCACAGCAAAGCACTCATAAAGTATGAATATACAATCTCTTAATAATAAGTGGTGGTATGTATAGCAAACCTTAAGGACAGACTGAGCATCTGGTTCCTGCACCTGCTGCATATGACAACTAAATAAAAGAACAGGGAATTCTATCTTAGATTAAGTTTGTCGTGACTTGAGTCCAGCTGAGATCATTTTCACCAGGAGATACACTTCAATTAGTCAACTCCTGCTCGACATTACTCTGTAAGTGACAAGAATCATTTGTGGTCACACTGCAAGTTAGATACATTGCTTATGAAGGATTTCTCATGCAAACAAACCTCTTCATGTGGTGTCCAAATATGGTGGCTGATAGAACGTTTCTGCTTTTTTGGACACCATTTGTGTTGTTTACCTTTATCTAACTAGTATGAGGTAAGATAAAGGTAAGGTATTTTTTTTGAGACGGAAATCTAAGCAACACAATTATGTTACATAAACCAACACAGAATCAACAAAACCAGAAGGGACAGTGATGGAGAGAAAAAAAATGCATCAAAGCCAGACATTCTAATACACAATTTCCTGGGAAACATTTGATCATTTCCATTCACTCATTTGATTTAATTTCATTAAAACAGCTGACAATATATGAAATACATGCATGCACATAGTCATGACAATTCTGAAACACAATCACATATTACTGCAAATAGGAGGCACCAAAATGTATACAGGATGCTTCACTTCTGTGCAAGAAGAAGAAGAAGAAGAAGACAACAAGGACAGATTGACCTGCACAGTAATTGTGGTGATTAGGTCATTTAATTGTGGCTGACAATGGTAATTTCTCACTATTAGGTTTCATTAGTATTTAGGTTAAGACTTTATAAAGGAAATTATCCAGCAATCTTCTATCAGAGCATGAGAAAAATGGCGGTGAGGTGCTTAACATACACAACACTACACTGTGGGAGAAACAAGAAAGTCACAAAAAGGGTGGACAGCCATTTATATAATATAGTACTGATGTGAAAAATAAGAATATATTTAGAAAGAAATCTGATGAATAGATTTAGATTTTTTTTTTTAAAGCATTCCAAATTATCCATTTAACACTCAACAAGACTTCACAATGAGACACTTGTTTTGGATGAAAATCGATCGTAATCTATTCTTTATCAAACCTACATGGATTTATACGATACATTAAGTAAGAAATGAATAGGTTGACTTTCCTCCTCTTTCCTTTATCAAATCTATACCACTAATATGGGTATGTGATGCATCTACATACAGTACATAAATATAGGAATGTGAGATGGACTTACAGTTAGATTTAAGTAACCCCATAGGATCAGCTGAACAAAGAGATAGCCTACTCGTAGCAATGGCCGATCCCAATGGAGTGTTTGAAAGTTCAATATTTTAGGAAATTTGTTTATTTACTATACCACTCTCATGTCTGTGCATTAACAGCTGGAGCTGGAAAGCCATTAGCCTATCTTATGCTGCATCCACGTCATATGGGATGGATGGTAAGGATGGAAAAGATTCCCATATTAACAACTTGTCAGTGTACAGAACATTAAATAACTCAAGACGGTTGTATGATTAGAAATTAGCCATGTGAGAATTAAAGATACTGTGCATTAACAATACAAGTTCATAAGATTTGGGTTTAATTAGCGTATATTGAGCAACAAAAGTTGGCTGACGTAAGACAGGGACTTCTGTTATATCATCGAGAGTTGTTTTTCAAGCAATGTTTTGCCAAGAGATGGCAATAGATGTTTTCATTTAAGAGAAGCCTGAAGAAAATGAATGATAGAGCAATTCTGAAACCAAATCAGAACAATGCAATTGGAAACAAAGAGACTGTATAGGGAGGCAAAGTTTTCAAAATGGTGGCTCTCCTGCTGAGCTCTCCGGCACCTGAAGAGAAATAAAAAGGATGGCAGCAAAGGCCTATTTTCATGTAATAAAGGCCAGAAAGAAAAAAAAGATGAAGTCACCATTTGGTGAGGCAGGGGAGCTAGGTTGGGACTATGCAGAAGGATGGGGACAGAGATAGAGATTTAATGGGACTCAGGTGCTGCTCGTTGTCTCATCAGGCCGCCCCTCACCTCCCTCCACCGCTTGACCAACAACCCAGCTCGGCCACGCTTTCCCCACACACATCGATCTTTTAATGGACTTGTTTCTTTTCTCTTTTCCATTCCTTTCACGTTGATGTGTTTGAATAGTGCGTCTTCAATTTGTTTCAAAGCTGTAGAATATAGACAAAAACTAATTTGAAGCCCCTTTCTCTTGTTTTGCACCGATTGATTCATTCACATCCCAGAGACACCATTGTGTACATACAGAATATATAAATTCTAGTCATTCTAGTAGTATTTTTCCTTGGAGACTCTGGATCTATTATCATTTAACACTGAAGAGAAAGAAACACTTGAAATTGTTAAATGAGTCAGATGATGAGATTATGGCACTTTGTCAGTGTATGAGTAATAATGTTGTTTGTTTTGATGGATTGTTGTATGTCAACACTGATGCTGATAATCCACACCATTTTCAAATTGAAAAGTCCTCCACATTAACAAATTGCAAAGTATGTGAATATTTAAAATCACAGCTTGAATCTACCAAAACTCTCCAAAAAAATAATATAAATCAATCCTCTTGCATAACAATGAGGACATGTTTTTCCTCTACATTCATCAACCTCCCGCTGCTTTCCACTCTGAGAGAATGTTGGATGCTTTGCCAAAAGTGTTGTGTTCCTCTCCTGCTGGTAGAATGACAACCCCCCAATAGGTGAAGTTTACACCTTCTAGGAATGAAATAAGTCAACTATACAGGAACCAGTGGAGCACTGTTGGAGCACAAAGACAGCTTGTTCGATCTCTCTCCCATTCTGCTTGAGAAAAACAAACCCCAACACAGTTCTCCTTGTTGCACAACCGGCTCTCCATTCAGTGCTGATATGAACCCAAGGGGCACCCGCTGTACAACCACGTCAAGTGCCTTCAGCATCTTTGAAAAGATTAATGAGCAGGCAAGCGCACTCCAAAAGACTCCCCTGCTTCCTTTCTTACTTTCTAAGTAATCCATTGGGAGTTCAAGTCGTTACCTGAGATGCTATGTGGGTGAATTTTACTTCAAAGTCTTGGATTTGATAAACATTCCTCATTTATATAATGACAGCCCAGCAGACTTTCATAATATGCAAAAAGTGGCAGCATAAGTGTTATTTTGCCCAAACAACTAAAACATTTATCAAAATTAAATTAGAAAATATTTGCCAGCTGAGTTTATCTATGTATTTGCAAGTAAATAAAATGTGGTTTCTCAAATTGTTATTACATTTTTAGTTTTTTTTTGCAAATCAGCCACTTTAGCATTTTGCCTGAGTTGGAATACACAGCTCCTGTCCAATATGTAAATATCTAAACAGCTTGAAGTAAGATGTCATACAATTAGCCCTTGCACCATCTGTATTCTGCCCCAGTCTTTATTCCCAGATGCATTTTCTTATTTTCAATCCACCAGCAAGCAGATTGGCCCCACGTTCCCCAGAAGATAGCTCCCCACCTGTCCCATGACAAGTTAATTAAATGGAAAAGAAAACAAAACACAATTAAAACTTTGAATCCATCTTTCTGCTCTTTGCACATAGCGCTTAAACTGAGAAATATCACATGTATGTAGTTCTACTCTGCTGAAACAATGATTCATCCGAATGATGATAAGGCTTCTTTTGCTTTGTTCACAAAGAACCAGCACAAAACAATATTTCTTAAAGGTAAGGTATTAAAAATGCCTCACACCCATTAAACACAGTGGAACAGCGGTGATGTAAAATGAAGAACATTGCTATTGTTGCAGCCATGTCAACAGACCAACATCTAATATACCCTGGGATGTTTGTTGCATGACATTCCTTATCTCTCTCTCTCCCCTCATTTACTGTCAACTCTCTACTATCCACTATCAAAATGAAGTCAAAAAAAAAAACACAAAATGTTGTGACATTTATATATATATATATATATATATATGTCACAACATTTTGTGTTTTTTTACCTGGCCTAAGTTGTGTGGGAAAAGAAGGAAAGATATCCTCAAAACCTTCGTGAACTACTCATAGCCTAGTAGTAGGATTTTTGTATCTTCTGAAATGTCATTCGTGTTGTTGAGAATTCCATTGCATGCATTTAAATGTTTCCCTCGAATACATAATCTATAGAGATGAGATAATTTAAGATACTATATTTCCAGTTGAAATTATATATTTTGAAAGACTTTTAAAATCTCGACCCAGCCGCAGTGACGTGTCCTCCTTGTTCCATTGCAGATTTAGTATGGCCTCATGCATGAGGCAAGCGTGGCTGGTCGTCATAGCGACACTGCAGGAAACTGCCGTGACCTAACGCAACACACAACGTTGTAGGTGTGTTGTTTTTGATTTTGATTGTCAGCATGTGGCTGTTGCCACAGCCAGAAGACAAATTTAGTTTCAAAAGAAGCTGGAGGCAGCAAAAAAGAAAACACTGCAGGCTAAACTATTTAGAAATGGCAGGTTTGTTCAGGACAACCTCCATCCATCGCTAGCAATGATGACACAGTGATTAGTGACAATTGTCTCCAACCAGTCAGTAGTCTGCAGGTTTTCACGTCACCTTTTGGTCTCGCCTCAAGACTGGACACTGGCCTTAGTATTGTGATTATGCTGTGTATGAACCATTTTTATATGAGTGTAAATATTTGGGAGCAGAGCCATTTATGACATTATACATATGATTCAACTCTAACATATACTGGCAGCAGTCCTACCCTTTTAAAAGCATCTCTACCAATATGAGTCCGGCAGGTGCATTGCAGTCGGTTTTTAAGTTGCACATGCATAATCAAAATGTCATTGAATCAGTGATACAACCAGTATTTTCTTGATAGAAAAATCTAGATGCCTTATCCTACAATACACGAATTTCAGTTTACCGGCACACTTACAGCAAACTACAGGTGCTTGTAGATGAGGACCTGGACAAAAAGTATGACAATCAAGAACCGGCACCAACAGCAAAAAAGCCCACCAACAAAAGGAAGCCAGAACCCCGACGAACCCTCTGGAAGAAGGTTGACCTGGACAACCCACCCCTGCCTGAATACCAGCACATTTTCCCTGACTTCATCCAAAGTCCATTTGATTATTTCAGCAGGTACTTCAGTCGCAAAGTAATCTCACACATATCAAACCAATTTATATGCAACCCAGATGAACATCAACACCACCTTTGCCACCAATCAGGATGAAATGATAAACTTTGTGGCTCATCTACATGGGGATTGCTGAGCTGCCTTCTATTGATGACTACTGGGTAATGGAGACAAGGGTCTCGCAAGTTGCAAACCTGGTGTCATCCAAGCGGTTCAAGTTATTGAAGAGGGTTGTCCACTTTAATTAAAAAGCTCAGATCCCTGGTAACAATGACCGCTTCTTCAAAGTTTGGCAATCTGATTACTGCCTTCAGAAGAGAGTCAGAGACCTCCAAGCAGTCTGTTGATCAGGTGATGGTTACCTACAAAGGCAAGACTGCTGGCAACATGAGGCAGTACATAAAATCTAAGCCAGACAAATGGGGTTTTAAATTATTTTAGGGCTTCTCAGGATGACTTAATTCACAACTTTATCCTATACCAAGGGCAGACAACACTTGAGGCCCACAGTGTCCCACTGACACCTGAACAACAAGTTATGGGTGTCACCCGCCAGACAGTCTCTGTCTTGGCCGGCACCATGTCCTTTTCCAGCATGAAAACCATCTTTGTAGACAATTACTTTAATGGCCTCAAGATTGTGCGATACCTCAAGAGCAAGAACTGCCGGTACACAGGAACAGCGAGGGACAACCGGACTGGCAATGTTCCACTCAGGCCCATCAAAGAGATGGAGGTCCCTTGTGGTACCTGTGACTACACCACCAGTGATAATGGGATCCTGATTGTCAGGTGAACAGACAAGGTTGTCACTTTGATGTCAACAGACATGGGGTAGAGCCTTGGTCCTTAGTCTACAGGTACTGCAGTGACACCAAGAGAAAGGAACAAGTGAGATGTCCATATCTCATCAAGAGCTATAATGCAAACATGGGAGGGATTGACAAGAGTGACATGCTGGTCCACCTCTACCACGCTCCCTTGAGAGCCAAGAGATGGTACATGCGGATCTTTGCATACGCCATTGATGTCACCCTAACTAATGCCTAGATAATGTTTAGGCGTGACAGCAAGGCTCTTGGTGTGAATGATGGCCTGTCACTGAAGAACTTCAGGATCCAGGTGTTCAAGATGGCCAGTGGCTCAAAGTCAATGACACCTCGTCCTCACAGGAGCTCAGCACCACTGCCAGGCAGCTCCAGCACCCCTGCTGATATCCCCAAGTCTATCCGGGGACACCGCGGTCACATGCCACACTACTCTGTGCGGTTTGAAGTGTCACTGTTCAATGCCCTTGTCTACAGCCCTTGGTCTGTGACAGTGGCCAGTATTTGTACCTCAGGAGAAAAAAAAATGTCTTATAGTTTACAGTGGTGCTCAAAAGTTTACATACACATGCTTAAGTTGACTAAAAAGAGGAATAAAAAAATCATGTTTTGGAAATTTATTTTAATACCTAAATTAAAAAATGAGGTAAAATCCAACCTTTAAGGACACCAATTTTCTTTGTGAATGAATAACGTATTGTAAATAAATAAATGTTCTTATTTAAAATACAGGGGTCATAAGTATACATACCCCTATGTTAAATTCCCATAGAGGCAGGCAGATTTTTATTATTAAAGGCCAGTTATTTCCTGGATTCAGGATATTATGCATCCTGATAAAGTTCCCTTGGCCTTTAGAATTAAAATAGCCCCACATCATCACATACTCTTCACCATGCTTAGAGATAGGCATGGTTTTATTTCAGTTAGACTAATACCTGGTTTGATTTGCATTGAGAGATGATTTTATAGAAAGTATCCCATGCCTATCTCTAAGCATGGTGAAGAGTATGTGATGATGTGGGGCTATTTTAATTCTAAAGGCCAAGGGAACTTTATCAGGATGCATAATATCCTGAATCCAGGAAATAACTGGCCTTTAATAATAAAATCTGCCTGCCTCTATGGGAATTTAACATAGGGTATGTATACTTATGACCCCTGTATTTTAAATAAGAACATTTATTTATTTACAATACGTTATTCATTCACAAAGAAAATTGGTGTCCTTAAAGGTTGGATTTTACCTCATTTTTTAATTTAGGTATTAAAATAAATTTCCAAAACATGATTTTTTTATTCCTCTTTTTAGTCAACTTAAGCATGTGTATGTAAACTTTTGAGCACCACTGTATATACATGCCCTTTTCTAAAAACTGAAAAAAGTTGTTTTATTTTTAACCATGATCCTCATGGCTGCTGATAGTTTATTTGTGGTTTACAATTATTTTGTATTCATGAAGTATTTATGATTTATTTCATTTGTCATTGATCAATTATAAAGTTTGTTTCACATATTATTTATTTACAATTTCTATGCCGATTTTATTATTTATTTACTGTTGTAAGAAGTGGCCTTGTTATCGGTTCCAAACTGAATGTTCGGTGTATTTGTTGTGTTTTTCTTGGATGACAGTCAAGCCAGTATCGGTACCTCAAGACAGAGATGTCTCTAAATAAATGTTCCTTGCAGTTTGTGAGTGTTTTTCTAATTTTCTTTTTTTAAATTCACTCTCGGTAATTTGTTTTTACTCTAGACGGGCAAGTGCTCATCTACGGTTCATTGACCTTGATTTGCAATGAAAGAAAATATTGATAACACTTTTTTTAAATGTCCTGTACCATCCCCCATTAGCTTTCTGAGGTTAAAAAAATGAATTTTTGATTTCAATGAGCCTGGTTTTCTTTTCTTATTTGAAGGCGATTCTAACTAGAACCTCCACTGTCTTCCTCTCAATTCACAAACTGCAAAAGGTTGTAAATGATGGATACTGATCACATCTTGACAACAAAAGTAATCTGGGTAACGCAGAAACAGTGTATTCACAAGAAACTAGGGGGAAAATCCTTCTCCTCACTACCCAATAGCTGATTCATATTAAACATGATATTAAGGTATACCGGTAACCATTAGAGATGCTTGAAGTGTTTACAAAGACTGATAACTGTTGTTTCTTTCTGGTCTTTAAAGTGTAGCTGGTGATGATAATAAAGCATTATTATTCATGAGCTCCCTAGGTTTTTAAGCTATACTTAGTTTTAAAGGGTTTGAAAAAGAGAGCTGTCATTTTAAGCTTTAATGTTTCATCAGCTTCGACCTAAGTACTGCAATCATGAAGAGTGACTAGTTAGTTTATCACTGGGAGAAAAAGCGGTGTGTTGAAGTGCAAATGCAAAGAAGACAGTTTAAAAATGGTGGTGCTGACAAAGGAAAGGAGCAACACTGTATATAATAAGGTATTTGCAAAAACCTTTAAATGTAAAAAGAATGATACATTACCTGAAAGGAATCCATATTATTAAAGCTTTCAGTTTCCATCCACAGTCACTTTCCATATTTGCTAGTAAATGTCAGGCTTAGTTGATATGATAATGCAAAAAGGTGCCACTCAGTTCAACCTGTGCATTGTTTGTTCTCCATAACCTGTTTTGTTTCTCCCTTGTCCCTTTAACCCTCCTCCCACAACCATCCTTCACCCTGTTTGCAATAATGTTCCTGACATTTTTCCGCAGGACTGACTCAACCTCAAAAAAAAGCAAAGATCAAGAGGAGATTGTTTGATTATTCACTGACATGTGTCCTTTTGTACGATAAGGCCAGAGAGGTAGAAACAAAATACCTGGAAGTTTTTTTGGCAAACTTTAGTGTGTTATGGTGTGAGATGCACTGGAGCGCTGTGGCTCCATCATCATGTTTGAACAGGCATGAATATTTTAATTGCATGCCTCATTTTAAACTCCCACATTTTCCGAGGAACCCAGTTGTTTACAGGCAACTTTCCCAGTGCCATTATGTCAAATGGCTTGCCAAAACATCGACATCATAAACTGAAAGTGGCACCAATAAAAAGAGTTGCAGTCGACATACCGTCCAGAGATTTCAGATTGATTTAGCTGTGAAGATGGTATGAAATTATCATCATAATAGTAGTCCTTACTTTGTGTCAGTGAAAGCCTGCTTGGCTCAGTCTGCTTACATTTGGGGAAAGACTCAGGGAATGATGAATATTGTCAGACAAGCAATTCATTTTGGCAGCTCAGGTCAGCCAAGGGAATGAATGTGGTTAGAGTGGTTAGAAATGATAATACCATTTCTTTAATTTCCTGTCAATTTGAGACTCCCACTGTGTAGATATTAGAAAATCTGTTTGTTTTTTATTATTGAGATGGAGCAAATATTTTAAAAGGAAACATTCCTTCTTTACAAAATGTAACAGGGTTTTGTTGCATCTCATTAACATCATTTGCTAGTTTGCATATGAAAATGACATTTTTTAAATCATGCAAAGTCCAGCAGCCATACAAAAGCATGCATGCAGGGGAACAAATCAACTCTGAGCTTTTCTAATTGTATGTCTTCTGTTGGTCTTAATTATGACTTCATATAGGAAAATAAATAAATAAATTATCCTTAACAGGAGTCTGCCTCCCAAATACAGGCGAGACATACATAATACATGACTTTTTACAACACTATACTTCTATACTATTTTTTGGTGGTTAGACAACATACGCTAAACACTACGGCATCAGCTTCATACATAAACTTAGATTAGATTAGCAGCCAAAATACCAAAGAAAACATTTTAGATAGAATTGAATTATAGGGGAACTATGCAGTTTTTTTTGTTTAATTTACCTTAATTGAACAGCTTTGGAGTCATTGGAATGGTTTTATGACTTTTTCATGTTGAATGTTGGTCATCCCGCTCCCCCCTAGCGCCTGTGAGTAGAAAAACCACCCTTGCAACTTTTGGCCAGCAAGTTGTCGGACTCAGCATCAGGAAGTATTGCGTCTCGCAATGTAACGAATTGTTTCAGGGCACTGCACACATACACCCATTCAGGAACCAGCTAACAAAGTAGTGATGGAGTTTTTCCAATTTTTTCACACAATCGTCAAGGCTGAGCCGGCAAAAAAGAAACAGAAACCTAGAAAAGCATTGTCGGAGGAGCAGAGAAAGAGGAAACAGCAGACTGACAGAGTCAGACACAAGAAAACATACAGTAGCCCTGCCAATTATCTATTCCGAAGCTGTAGGGGGAGCTCTATAGAGAAACCAAAAAGAGAAATGGCTAGCATAGTGCCCCTTTAAGTCAGTAACCATAGTTAATTCATATTACAATGGCTGCAAAAAACATAACAAAATTAGAAAAGAGGGAAGAGAAAAGCAAACAACAAAATAAAAAGGCATTACTTAACTACCTATCTCAGAGAGATCCTCTTGTGGATTTGATTTGTGGATGTCACTTTAACCTGACATCTGTCCCTCTAGCCTCCTGGACGGTCATCCAGGTAAGTGGTGAGCGATGTGCCCTTTTTTTAATTGGCCTCTGTCAAGTGTAATCCTGTGTGGGATAATGTATATATGCTTTTTTTTGTGTGTCTTTGTTGATGTCTTGTCATGAGCACACCGAAGCGAATCACTACCAACTTGCCCCGAGTATGGCAATAAAGTATTGTATCTTGAATCATGAACAGAAGAAGTTAGTGAGTGATATTTTAAGTTTTTTACCAGCTATATAAGCTGTTGTATGGGGGATATTTGCATGTGTCCCCTTTGGTAACCGGAATAGCATTGCACTTTTGGAGTGCACACAAACTTATCCAACAAGTACTTCAAGGAGGTTTTTGTGTCCCAGATTTGTTTTCAAGTGAAGTCGATTACAAGCATCTCAGTGTCAAATCTGAATTTGAAATCTGTGGCTCTCTGACTGCTCAGCTCCTGGTGGAATTTACATAAATCCCACAGCAATTTTGAAATAATTTGAATGTAAATAGCAAAGGGCTGAATAGTCAACGAGTAATGAGAAGTAAAATTGGTCATCTGTTCACATCTTTCACTATCTGCTTCATCAACAGGCATGGCTGCTCCCATTCATTTCAAATAATCATATTTAGAGGTCGCCCCCACTCCCCCCCTTTTATGCAGTTTATTTAACCAAGAGGCATACATGTTTCAGTTTAAACTGTATTCCTCATCAAATGCAACTATTCATATTCATTCTTGATTAAGCTTAATTTTCATTTTGTTAAATAAATACTTTATAACTTATATATATACTTTAAATAAAAATGATAATTTATTAGTAATTTAAGAAGGTTCATTTTCATAAGAATTACGATTTTACATGTTACGCAATGGAAAACATATTCAGATGGAAAAGGTAATAATAAAAATAGGCAATTTAATAAAAATACTTATCAACTTCCATACTTCTTGAATACAAGAACAATACAGATGTATGTTTACCTTTTCTCAAAAAGGTTATTTCCAGGTATTTTGCACAGCATTCATGACACAATCTTATATCCTCTATACTCTAGCCCTGTTATTAATCTGTGAATGGCAGCAGGGTCTCAGAGGAGAATAGTAGAATAAAGTACTGGGGTCCAAGACATAGGGAGGGCACTCAAGAAGCCTGGAATGTAAAAAAAAAAAATTTGGCTTTCGGTGGCTGAAGAAGCTAGTTTGACCGACTGTTTGTCTTCCCCCATATTCCCATGTCTTATTAACATTTAAAACTCTTCTTACTCTTCCCCCCATTTATCTCACAGACCTTTAGACTTCTCCTCCCGCTGCCTGCGGTCTTCATCATCAGGTCTATTGGCACTACCAGCCATCAACTTCAGCACAATTGGTGCCAAGGCCTTCTCCCATGCTGCACCCAAACTTTGAAACTCACTTCCCCATACTGGACTCCATTAAAGAATTCAAAACTGCTCTAAAACCCTTTTTAAACTAGCTTCCTCACTTTAACTGCAAGAACAGCATCTTAATTTATACCGATCTTAACTCATTGCCAACCTATGCTCTGTTGATAAGTAACGGAGCATAGGTCAGAAATTACTTAATATGTTAAGCTATGTTTTATTACTGCTGCTTTGTTGCCCATTGTTTTATCACTGATCTTACGTGTTGTAAGGCGACCTTGATTTCTATAAAAGTCACAATAAAATAAAAATGTATTATTGTTTTTATTACTATTACTGTGGATGCAGTTTTGGCCATTTCTTGGCTGTTTTCTCGCAGGTTTCTCTATAGAGCTTCCCTTTACAGCTTTGGAATAGATATTTGGCAGCTCCTATGTTTACTTGTGTCTGACTCCCCGCTCGGTCAGTCTGCATCTTCGTCTTTCTCTGTTCCTCCGACAATGCTTTCCTCGCTTTCTGCGTTTTTTTTTGATGGCTCAGCCATGACAATATTATGAAAGACTCCATCTCTACCTTGTTAACCCATTCCTGATTGGTGTGCAGTGCCGTGAAGCAATTCGTTACATCACGAGACCTGATATCACACAAAACGTCCCAAAGCCAAAAGTTGCTAGGGTGGTTTTTCCACTCACAAGCACTAGGGGGAGCAAGACAATCACCATTTAACCCTAAAAAAAGTCATAACCATTCCATTGACTCCAAAGCTTTTCAGTTAAGGTAAATTAAGCTAAAAAAAAAAACAACTGCATAGTTCCCCTTTAACGCTGAAAGAATTGCATCAAACATGAAGAGTGAACACTAGCTAGCAATGAACAACAAAACACCTGTATTGTTTACTTGTCTTTTATTATAAAATACAGCAAGCATTATATTCCAGCTACAAGCAAATCTCAGTAAAAGCATCTCAGATTTATTTGAGTAATATAAGCTTAATACAACTAAAGCCTGATTTATGGTTTTGCGTTGAATTTATGCCATAGCCTAAAGTGCACCTCTGCAACTGTAATTGGCTCACTTGGCCGTGGCCTGGAAGCATCAAATTTCCCTCATTTCCAGATTCTCCTTCTCTGACCGTTCTTAGACAGCACAGGGGAGACACTTTGTTTCTCCGTCTCCCTTGTCGGAGTCGGCATTCGCTCCGAAGCTAACCACTGTCACTATCTCACTCGCTCTACCACACACACACACACACCAGCTCTATTCTCTTAAAAAGATATGCTAGAACAATGCAGACCCACCAGCGCACAAGAATAAATCCTCACAACGATGTAGGCCACTTACGTAGGCTACGGCGTGGGCTCTGCGTAGAGCCTATGTACAACCATACATCCACCTTAAGAATGCAGTTGTTTGATTTTTAGCATGTTATTTGCACAAGGGATGGCATTTCCCATCTCTCTTTGCCTTGCATGTCATTTTTCTACTGTTGACTATAATTAGGGCATAAAATGCCCCAAAAACATTTGTACATGCATGACAAATTATGTATTAAAAAGAGAAGGGGGGGGGCTGAGAGGGGGGACTGAGAGGGCATATGCACAGGGCCCAAATGTCTGTGCTATGCCCCTGATGTATGAAGTAAAAGAAGAACAATGACATTGTAGACAATGTTGTATTTGCAAGCCGTGTGAATCCCTATATAGATATCTGTGACATCAAATATATGAGTTCTGTCTTTCACAATGCATCTTTGGCAGAAACATCCCTTTATTTCAATGGCAATGTGTCTGAAATCTGGTCAGAACAGAATCAAATCAGTATGAAAAAGAACAGAAACACACACAACTAAATTCCAAAGTTTCCAACACAGGGATTTAAAGAAAATCGGTCATCTGGGCTCAAAATATTTTCACAGGAAATGGACTTCTCTGCACAGTCAGAGAGCAGAGCCTGACAACACTTGCAGCGTGCCAAGCTTCAGTATCATCCCTCTTCCCATTAGTCATGCTGTATGTAACTCTGTATTAGGTTGTTCCTTCATAAGTTCTCAATGAGAGAATGATTGCATATTTCTACATAGCTGGCAGTGCAAATTATTAGCATAAGCAGCACTGGTAAATGCCTTTTTGTAACAAAGCAAATACCAAACTGACTGTGTAGAACAAACACTGTGGGGCAAACAATAACTTCAGAGAGAACACACAGCATTGGGCTCTTGAGGAATACCACCCTGATGATTCTTTCATAGGGTTAACATTTGACTGATTCACTGATGCTATCGTGTTAAGTTTGGAGGAATTAAAATTAGCAGCGGCTGCATTTAATGTGTGCCTGCAGCTGTGAACCTCACTGATGCCTCAACAGTGCCACCTTTTGATCGAAGTTACTAAGCAAGCCTCTTATTCATGTTTACTCATGAAAAACAGAGTCTGTGAATCTCCAGAAAACATCTAATTTGGACAAATTGATCATTTCAGGATACACATCAGAAAAATAAAAGACAACTATGATCCTTTTACTGTCTTTCTGTACATTCTAGCGAGGAAATATCGCTCAGCTGAATCTTTCCTGCTGGCATTTGGCTTTAAAGTCTGAACACTACTGAACACACTTGAGAGTTTCTTTTGAAGTTTATGAGCGAGGATTCCATCCCAGTATTTACAAACCAAAGAGCCCCCCGGCTGTAAAATCTTCTCAGCCAAGTCTATCAAAGACAAACACATTGTGATGAGTTTCTCGTGGTCCATTTCCCGGAACCCACTGGCATTGGGCGCCATGTCGCTCAGGATGACATGAGCCTGGCCGTTGGGGAGCAGCTCCAGCAGCTTGGTGTGCGTAACAGGGTCAGTGACATCATGACTGGACAGGAAGTGGGCACCGTCCAGAGGTGGTACATTCAGCAGATCAATGCCAACAACTGTACCATGTGGTAATGCTGCATCTAGGATGCAAGAAAACATTTCTTCCATCAGATTTTATGTACCGTAAGGCTGACACAGCAGTGTCGTTATGTAAACAGGTGATAAATTGCAGGTATTTTAAAACAGATAAGAGCTAATTATAACACAGCATTACCTATTTGGATAAATAGAGTGGGGTCATATTCTATAAGTGAATAGTCTGTTAGCGGTTACTTCTTTTGCTGTGGAAAAAATGAATATATAAATCTTAGCCTATACTTAACTGTTACAGACTAATATTACTCAAAGTTTGTAATAATATAGAAATTACCATACAGGTTGTTGTTTTGTTGCATTTGTTTAGCAACATTATATACTGCTAACCAAACTGCTTCAAATGTTCTTATGCAAACTTTCTATTTTCTAAGTAGTAAGCCTGCACAATTAATCATTATAAAATCGCAATCTTGATTTAGTAGTTTTAAATAACTAATTAGCCAACTGCATTGCAAACTCTACTACTTTCTTGTGAGTTTTAAACATAGACTGTATAAAATAGGTTTTAAAGCGCTCCCAAGCGCTGCAATGCCCTCCCTTCTCTTCACTGAAGCCTCTATGTTTACAGGCTGGCTGTGATGCTCAATGTTCTATAGGTGCCAAAAGAAATCGATGTTTGGTACTGCAAATTTGTTTGGTTTTGTCATGGTTCATGTGTGTGTGTACTTTGTGAGAAAACCAATTGTGGCAGAGAATCGTGATATCAATTCTAAGCTAAAAAATTGTGATTTATAGTTTTACCTGAATCGTGCAGGCCTACTAAGTAGTCGGTAGTTTCCATTAGTTTAAATGAAAATCTACTTGTTTCTAAAGGCCATTGATAATGGTTATCCATCACATTTAACATACCTTCTGCTTTTATAATTGTTGTGTGGTAAGTTAGTGGAGACTTTTCAAAACAATCAACACTTACAAGTTGGAGAATCGGCACAGCGAGTGCGGTATTACATTCCATTTATCGCACCGTTGTGACAATCTACCGGTCAGTGTTCGTTCCTACCCTCACCTATGGTCATGACCGAAAGAACGAGATCCAGGGGACAAGAAATGGGTTTCCTCAGGAGGGTGGCTGGCATCTCCCTTAGAGATTGGGTGAGAAGCTCAGTCATGAGCCATGAGGAGGTCTGAGTAGAGCCGCCGCTGCTCCTTCGCATCAAAAAGGAGCCAGTTGAGGTGGTTTGGGCATCTGGTGAGGATGCCACCTGGACGCCTCCCTAGGGAGGTGTTCCAGGCACGTCCAGCTGGGAGAAGGCCTCGGGGAAGACCCAGGACTAGATGGAGAGATTATATCTCCAACCTGGCCTGGGAACGCCTCGGGATCCCCCTGTCGGAGCTGGTTAATGTGGCTCGGGAAAGGGAAGTTTGCGGTCCCCTACTGGATCTGCTGCCCCCGCGACCCGATACCGGATAAGCGGATAAAGATGGGTGGATGGATGGACTTACAAGCTACACTAATACAACTTTGACCAGACTAAATGGAGACATGATAGTTATTGTTATAGTGTTTGCATGTGGATTTTTAATAAAATAAATGGAAACCAGAACTGACTTCAAGGTTGGAGGATAAAAATCACAATCTAAAACATTAAAAACTCTAATTAGCGGTTTGGTACGGAGTTTTTTGTATTACGTAGACTAAAAAATTCAAGCACACTTGGTATCAGCTGAGTCTACTACTTTAAAGCATACTTTACATTAAGTTCAATGTTCTCAGATACTACAAAACCGCAGAACATTGATGTGTCTCTCTGATTTACATCTGTGTGTTATGTTTAGAGCATAGACTGTATGTGTGTGTGTATATGCAATATATATACACACACACACACACACACACACACACACACACACACACACACACACACACACACACACACACACACAGTCTATGGTTTAGAGGCTATCCCAACTGTATGATGCTTCATAATGCTGAAACTCAGAAAATGAGTCTCTCATGGCTGCACATAATTTATTGATTATTTATTGCAGAAACTCTCTTTTTATTAGTCTTATAATGATCCAAAGATTAGAAAACTGTCCATCATGTATAACTTACTGCAGCTCCTGCCTTTTAAACTGTGGTATTGTTGTTCCTTTACTGTCCATAAACTCTGACATACAGTACCACAATAACGGCATGTATTATGATTACAAGGAAGGGCAGACACTAAATAAAGTCATGCCAAATTTGGAGGAAAAAAAGGAAAAGGTTTCTGTATTGAGTGAAATTATGATTGTCCATATAATGTTCATGTTGTAAACCACAAGCTTCTATTTTAGTCAATGAACCTGGTTTTCATTGAAAAATCTGTACAATATTAAAGTTTCTTGAGTATTATTTATTCCTCCACAGACGACGGCAGTCAGAAGGATATTGATAATATTTTTCTTATTAAAGTCAAAACATTGCAAGAATGGTGACATGATAAGGATTGACTAATACATAAAAGCTCCAATAAAAGATAATGTAGAAATACTTATCGAATAGACCTCAGCAAGGCCCTACTAATTTAAGGAGGCTACTTCAAAACTAAATTAACTCAGATGAACAAAATACAAAGAAGCAATACATTATGATGAACTAAATCATAACCTCTCTCTGACATAGTCTCAACAACACCTGAAGATCACAAGCTTCACACTACTGCTTTAGTTTGGTCTCAAACCGTCTGTGTATGGACCTCACCTTCCTCTGCTGTCCCGGCGGAGTTGACTCTCTGGACCGCCACCTGGCTCCAGGCTCCAGGTGCAGCTCCGCAGTCCACCACACTACATCCAGGCTGTAAAAGCCTGAACTTGTCATCTATCTCCAGCAGCTTGAAGGCACTTCTGCACCGGAAGTTTTGTGCATAAGAAGCTTTGACATACGGGTCTTTGAGCTGTCGCTGCAGCCAGCGCTGCTCGGCGGGAGTTTTACTCTTTAACTTCTTCATTAGACATGACGAGGAGTGGAGAGATCTCCTCTGCAAGGAAAACACCACATTGTTTTCTAACTGGGGCAGGGCATGGATTTTTATTAGTGTTACGAGCGTACGGTGAACTAAGCGTGCTTGGAAATAAAGTCAAACACTGTGCATCAAACGTATATGTCCCCTAACCTGCAAAACACTGACGACGACAACAACAGTTCCTACCTGGGATAGTCATGTTTCGTTCGGCTCAGTATCACAGGGCTCACAACTTTGTTTTGTTTTGTTTTTTAAAATTTTCAGTATTCATCACATCCCACCAACACTACTGTAATGAAGTAATTTTTATAAAAGGCCCTAGACTTTGGAGAAACATACCTGAGGAGATAATGCAGGCTTTTTATTTGTTATGACTTTGATTTATCTAGATCTTTCTTAGAAAACAAATCTTAAATTAATTAACTGTTTAATGTTTATCTGTTTTCCTATATTCTTAGAATTTCTTCTCTCTATTATTATTATTATTATTATTATTATTATTATTATTATTATTATTATTATTATAAATGCTAGTAGAAGTACTATCTATAACTCCATCATGATGTTAGTGAGGATAATCACAAGAAAACAAACTTAGAATTCATTTATTTAGTCATTTTTAATTTGTCACAATAAATCGTCACATTGTATTATTTATACAATATTTCTAAATATTTTGCATTCTTTTATCACATATAAATTTACAGGGGTGTAAACTGAGTTTGAATCAATAATTCATCCATGGTTCGACTGGAGAGGACCATAGACCGTTAATATTAATAAATATACAGTCTACGGAGAGGACACGTTGGTAGTTTCTAGCCGAACATATTTCAACGTAACACATTTCCACTAATCTTTCAGCAAATGATGGAACTCGTGGATCCAGCATGACATTGATCTGACCAATCCCTGCTCCTACACATCAGCACGTCATATGAGGACGTCTCTAGTGCTGCACGCGGGAGTTATTCAATGACTTCTTTTTTCTCCTGTCATTTTTTCGGGACGCATTGAGGAGGTGAAGATGTTAACGCAGAGCTAACTGTACTCAATACAGTAAAGATCATCTGCTATGTTGCTTAAGGCAATGTTTACATTGTGTTTCTAGCCTAACTAACTTCCTATATTCCTCTCAGATTGGGGAAATGTTGAGCTCCAAGCTGCTGACCCTGGTGCTGGTGGTCCAACCCGGCAGAGTGCTGCTCGGCATGAAGAAGAGAGGGTTTGGGGCTGGGAAGTGGAATGGGTTTGGGGGCAAAGTTCAACCTGGAGAAACTATTGAAGATGGTGCAAGGAGGTAAATTCATCTTGTCTTCTGGAACCTGCTATGTTGAGACCCTTCAACTAAAAGCAGTTTACAGGGTTCACAGGCCAACACCCAAACTATTTTTTGACAAACCTTAATGAAAACAAGCAATAAAAGCAGTAGAACATTCTATATTTATTCCTTCTTCAGTATAAAGTGTGAAAAAACAACTTGGTTTGTATGTTTTCTTATAGAAAAAGATCTAGTTTAATAATTGATATACTTGATATACAGCTGCGTTATATTTAATTTTATTTTATAGTTTATCGCAAACAATCAACATGCTATGGAACAGAAGATATCATTATTTATCATTATTTTTGCATTTAAAATCAATTTGGTGCAACAGCATAGGTGTTGCCAGTGTGGTGTCCAAGTGTTAAGGGGATAGAAAAAGGAGAAAATATTTTCTAATTTAAGATGCGAGTACATGTAGTTTGTAAGCTTGACAAAATAAATGAATGTTGAGTCTGGATGATGGGTGTGGATCATCAGTCATCAGCAGGAAGTTTGTTCCAAAGCTAAAGGAAGGAAGCCCTGAAGGTAATCAGGCCCCGTCTCAAACTGTTTTTCTCTCAAATAGGAAAAAGAGACCTGCTTTGTGTAAAGAATATTGGAAGGCCAAATAAATCAATAATATCTCAAGGCTATGTTAGTTTCTCTTTTGAACAAAAACACTCAGGAAATCCAGTCAATATTGGAGAAAGAAAGTGACTAATCCTAGTTCTTTGTGTCATTAAAATAATTGATGTTGTGTTGGCTATTGACTTGATTAAACAACCAAAGAAAATGTCTTAAATCAAGTGTTGGGACTCAATACATTTAGACAGAATCTACTGGTGTAGCCTACATGAACTTTCTGAATTGTATGTGCTCTTCAGCTATAAGAGTATAAAGAAAGTTGGTGGTCAACTTTGAAGGAAGTAGTGTTTGGGGGCTGACATCACTGAGCATTGAGCATCTGCAAATAATAGTTCTTGAATGCACCATTCTGGCAAATGTCTTGAAGTCAATCTGCATTTTTACCTATTTTGTTTCAACATTATAAGGAAAAAAACAATGTGGCAGAATCTTGTAAACTCATGGATCCACATCTCAATGCCTTCATTGGTGAATGTTGTTGACTCAATAGAAAAACGATTTTGGTTTGCACACAAACAGATCTTGTGTCTGGGAAGCACTGATATAATCACTTAACTTGCTTTTAGTGTCTGTGTGAAGTGTACTGTGAGTTTATTTTTTTAAATACACCTTATCAAATATGTATATGATTTTTTTCTTTTTTTTTTAAAAGAGAACTGCTAGAAGAAAGCGGCCTAACGGTGGATGTTCTCGAGAAGGTTGGAAATATCAAATTTGAATTTGTTGGAGATACACAGCTGCTTGACGTCCATGTTTTCAGAGCTGACACCTATAATGGAGAACCAACAGAGTCAGAAGGTACAGTAGGATTTCCACTGCACCACACTGAACTGTGAAGAAAAGAAACTGGATAGTGGTAAAGGATAATTCCAGCATAAATATTTCAGGGTTTTACGTTCATAGGAAAATTGGAATCACAGTGGAATAAGAACTATAGTCACAAAAATGTAAAAAAGTAATCATAAAGATTTTAAATAACGAGCTAAAAAAACAGCACTATATTGAATAAATATATTAGTATTAAAACACTTAGAAATTAGTTTTTAAAAAGTGCCACTTGTTACCATGATTACAAAAATCATGCACTTTGGAATTGAAGAAAAACACATTTTTGTTGTACAATTCCAAGGAACTGATATGTAAAAAAAAAAAATTACTTTTCAGTTTTAGTTCCCCTTAATCTTGACCCATGTCAATGCCAGTCCGGGCTTCATGGTAATAATTGTGCATTTTTAGATATAAATATGAGACCTTCTGAGAATCAAAACAGTTTTCAGTTCAACTTTTAAAACCAAGTAGACCACAAAGATCCTTCTAAAGTATTTTAATTGAAACAATTCTAGGAACTTTTTTTACAGACTTGACTTTAAGCGAGAAGAGCAGATTAGTTAAGGGGAATAATCTATAAGTATGCTTTTAGTGGTTAAGTTTAAAAGACTGTAAAAACACAAGAAAGGAAATAGGAGGCCTTCAACAAAAGGAATGCAGAGAGCCACAGTGATCTTTATTTCCTGAGAGTTAAGTCAAGGCCAACTGGGGGAAGTTTAGAGACAAACAGCAAAGCGCAGCACTCCACCAAAGAGCCTGCAGGTCAAGAGAAGTCAAACAGCCAAGGGGTGAGGAGATAAATGGAGGAAAAAGCTTAAATGAAATGTGCTGAAGTTAGTGAAAATAGAGAATGTGAAGCTGGGAACACTGATTTGACAAGATAGGAAGCAGCAGCTGAAACGTTGGGACTAGCATCACTTTAAGGTGTAATGTTTCAGAAGCAGGCTGAGCAAGTGGTTATGTTTAAAAAAAAAAAAAAATCAGAAATCACATTCTCTAACCTATTCACAGGACTGGATAGCATAAAGTAAGCTACATGTTTTGTGACACAGTGTAGTTACAGAAGAAACCTAGTCTTTAGTTAGGAAATTAATGTTAAAGTTCTCTCTTTTGTTTTTAAAAAGAGACTAAATGTAATTTTAAATCTGTTTTAACACAATACTCACATGCCCATATGTGCTGTACATTGAAAGAGTAATTGATCGCTATAATAGTTCCTTCTCTCCATACTGGCTATGAATAAATCCCTTCTTAGCACAACCCCAATGTAAGAGATGGACCAAAATACACAGTCATCATTGTGTGCAACACTTTCAATTTCAGCCAAAGTTAAAATTAGGCTTCTACTATAAAAGATCAAGATAGATGATACAAATATTTAGTATTTCATATTTAGGAGGTCTATTAATTATTTTCGCTTGTTGTCTAGAAATGCGGCCTCAGTGGTTCGAAAGTGACCAAATTCCTTTCAGTCAAATGTGGGCTGATGACATCCTGTGGTTCCCCCTAATGCTCCAGAAGAAGAAATTTGTCGGCTATTTTAAGTTCCTCGGTCACGATGTGATCCTCAGCCATAAACTGGAAGAGGTTGAGGAACTGTGAGACGACCTGTGTTTCTGAGGTCATTTATGACTGCGACAAAAAAAAGAAAAATATCATCAGCCTTCCAAAGTTGTTCTTCTAATGCTGAAGATATTCCAGGGTTCAGTGTTGGTTGTTAAGTTTATCTTGTGGAAGGAAACAAACCAACTCTGAGGACTAAATCCCTGTTAACTGTACATGGAGAATATTTACATGTACAATTACATATTGAGATTTTTGTCTGTCACATCACAAAATAAATAAAAATGAATCAATAATCAGCAATATACTGACATGAATATGCATTATGTTATTTTAATTGTCAGGATAACTTGATTTAACACAATTCAGCAAGGATTTCTTTAATAAAGTATTTACAATATCTACAGTTAGAATTTTATTGGACTTCATATTCTGTGCAAGTTACTTTCTGATACACTTTTCTTGCCAAAACAAATGTTTCATACTGTATGCATAGTATTTCAGTGTCTTCATGAAATACAAGTTGAACTATGCGCCCACATGATTTTCATGTTTGCATCATTTATTTCAACACAGTCAGTTCGGTGTATTAGAGATGAAAATCAGTTTGTGAGGTAACGTGAGCCCATTTATGGCAGTGTCCCTTTGATATTCTTTATTTAATTATTTTGAATACATAATGTTATGGAAAACTATACGTGTACAGACAAATGTGCATGGATGTTTTCATGCTAAATATCTGAAAAGTAGAAAGTCTAATAGCGCAAAGGAAAGGGAATTGAATAATATCCAGGTCTATTTTGCCCTGATGCATTATAAAACACATTTAAATTAGGATTAACTCTAACTGTGAAAAATAGCTCCCAACTATTGGGTGATATGGGCAAAAAAATCTTCCAGTTGAAGTTGGGGAATTAAAAGTGATTATGAAATGTTTTTATTTGAATTACGTTACTGTTACATGATTTATTGCACCGCTTTGTGAATTTATATTATTTCTCTTTGGTAGTAAATCAATAGCTTATAGTGTTATTGACATTAAGCCACTTGTGCTAAAAGTTGCCATTTTATATCAAACCTCATCTCTGCCCTTTGTAGTAATGGCCACTTAGAGCGTAGGCCTTTCAAAAAAGCTCAATTTGGAGTCAATTTAAGCAGAGTATCAAATATGTTGCTCCATATACAACACTGTAAAAGTAGGAGAAAAAACACAATCGTCCATACAAAATATAAAGTACGCAGCTACACATCCTTATGAACTTAAATTGGTATCAAAAATACAACGGTCTAAAGTTATTCAGTAAGTAAATCCTTCATGACTGGAGATTCAAAATAATGCCAGGTAAAACCCGCTATCCCAACCTTTTCTCAATTATTGTAGTGTATAAAGAGGTACTTTAGGAAATGAGCTGCAATGAATGAATATACTGTCATCCCTCACGTCTGATATCCTGGTCCCTTGAAAAAATATATATAACATTTAGATTTACTTCCTACATTATTCCCTCATCAAGCAGAGCATAAAATAACAGATGTATGAGTCCACTGTCTTTTCCAGTTATAAGGTTCATGATCAAATCCCAAAATAAGCTGAGAAGTTGAGAGTTAATTTTTACTAAAAAGAAAAATAGATATTACTTATGCTTATTGAATGGAAGGTATATTGTGTAATAGAAGACTTTTCTTTAGCTCACAGAGCAAGTTATTTTCCAGTTTGTGATCCTCATCAGCGGCAGTGTTCTCTCCTGCACATCGTGTATTTAGCTTTCAGATGTAGGGTTTCAATCCATTATTACCAAAGAGACATCCGAGCTTTGGCTGGAGTTCATTCCACACCGCTCCCATCTGGAAAGAAAGCAAAAAGGTCACTTCTCTCAAACTACAGTACATTTCAATGAAGCTCATAATACAAAACAAAAATAAACTGCATCAAAATATTGCTTAGTGGTTTGCAGGTAATCATTTTCAGGAAACATTTATGTGAAGTTACCTTCAATAACTTAAAATCCACAAAAAACTTTTTCAAAATTGTTGCCATATTGGAATTTGGGTGTAATAGACTGGTTTAGATAGAGACATCTAACCAAAGAAATACATACTGTGTGCTGTATTTGATTTCAAAACCGACAACAAAAAAGGTATATGGGAGAACCACTTGCTTGTGTGAAATGTAAGCCAGCTCAGATCCCACATGAGGAAAAAGTATCCTTTCAGTGATACCATCCATTATTATTATTATTATTACTACTACTACTACTTCTTTTGTTGGACTTTAAAAACCAATTTAAAACTGATTTGGCCCTCCTGAAGGGTAGGTAGAATGGTATGATTTCCAGACAAGCAGTCTCACCTCTCTGTGTCCTTGGACCTGGGAGTTAACAAAAGCCCCCAGAATGTGGGATGTGATTGGAAGGTAGATAAAGATAAGCTGTGTCTCTTGATGAAGACAGAACAAGGAGAAGTAGTTACGCAGCTCCATGGTCTGAATGGCGTTTTCTTGCTATTAACAGAATTTGAAAAAAAGGCAAATTATATCAAATGATGACAATAAGCAGTAAGAAAAGAGAAAAAAAAAGGAGAATAGTAGTCTCCTCCAACTATATAGCATTATAAAGTTCTGCTCAAACACGGAGATGGCATTAAAGGTCCCATAGCATGAACATTTCCCCCAAAAAGTACCCCCAGCCTGCCTATGGTCCCCCAGTGGCTAGAAATGGCAATGGGTGTAAATCGAGCCCTGGGTATCCTGCTCTGCTTTTGAGAAAATTAAAGCTCAGATGGGCCAGATTCTCTCCCCCACACCTCAATAGCTACAGACTCAAATGGCACATTCTAAGGAAAGCTCATTGTGGGACTGGCTCTAGTGGCTGTAATTCTGCACCAAGGCTGAATTTTGGGAAAGAGACATGGTATTAGGGGACCACTAAGGTCTATATAAAAGCATCCAAAGAGCACCTTGTCATGGGACCTTTAAAATCCTTCCGGTACACTTTAATTGGCCCTAGTTCTGATTCACCAGTTAACTATTGCTTAATTCTGTTCATTGCCGACTCACTGTCACTGTTATTGACACAGACACTGGTGTCTGTCACTGATGAAGAAGCCCTGTAGAAGTTTGCATCATGCAAAGGAGGGAAACGGTCGCAGTTAAAATTACAAGCATTAACCTCAGCATATGACTAATGACTCATGACTAATATCTGTTATCTGTGCCATGCTATTGGTTATGTGGGTCTGTCAGTCAGTCGGTCAGTTGAGTTTCAACTCAATCCCAGTTAATGACATGGTGGGTCACCTGACAGAACAGTCATCTGAGCTCCAAATTAAATTCATGACCACATATGCCTACACAGACAAAGCACACTGACTAAAAAGGAACTACAGTCACAAGATGAAACCCAACAGGGAAACAACAGTATCCACTATGTTGACCAATGCTGTTACTTGGTTTTTAACCTAATGTGACTCAGCTTTGAATGTTTGAAGAGTAATTTAGTTCATTCATAACTTTTAGTCATGAAGTTATATCATTATATCTGCCCCCTTACACTAAATCTCTCAGATTGCAATGTTTTTTGCTTATGGATTTAATTCCTCTAAAACTGAAAAAAATGAAATCGTACAATCAATGAATCAATAACATATACATTATACAAATACATTATAGAATGTTTTGATACAAACTGTATAAAAGAACTTCAGATATCTCCCGTCACTTACTTCGAACCATTTATTGGGATTTCATTCTAATCCCAACCGGTCGTCAGACACCGCCTGGGTCTGTCCGAGGTTTCTGCCTAAAAGGAAGTTTTTCTTGCTCTGGAGGAAACTACTAAAACTGTTGGGTCCTTGTAAATTCTGGAGTGTGGTCTAGACCTGCTCTATCTGTAAAGTGTCTCGAGATAACGTTTGTTATGAATTGATACTATAAATAAATTGAATTGAAATTGAATTATTGTATGCATGAATGAGGGGATTGAGTAGAACGCTGAATTTGGGAGTTGGCCACAAGATTTGTTATTAGCAATGGAACGCTCTAGCCAATTTTGCATTTAATTTATTAAGTAGTAAATTAAAACAGTATGTTATCAATCAGAACACATCCTCAAAATGTGGAAAGAGAGAGACCAAAAGGGATGACCACCTGAACAATTCGTGATTCCAGCTGCTCCACAGATGCCTGCTCTTTAGTCTGCACTGTGGCGCTCATCATCTGCCTCTTCATCATACCGTACTTGTGCAGAGCTCTCTGGTGCTCGTGGAGAACGCCTTTCTCATGGCGCTCACAGAGATCCTAGGGAATAAACAGTCGCATAAAGCTCTTTCTATTTGCCTCAAAATTTCATGGTAACATAAAAAACAACATTAATACACAACAGCCAAGGATGATAGGAGAATTGTTTGTACAAATTATGAAATTACCAGACAGTACATATTACACATTGCCCACCAGTCCCCTTGTTTAATCTCTGCAAAACACCCACCACTAAGAACTGATTCCATGTGAGATAGACTGGTTGGGTTTTGGAAAAATAGGGTGCATTTTTTTTTATTTGTCATTACATAATACCCTAAATTTAGTTATTAACTGTTCCTGGATTTACTGTAATTATGCAGATCCTCGTTCTGATTGATGTAATTGCCTTGAAAAAACCTTTTACGGTGGATCACGAAGTGAGCATCAAACAGCTTAACAAAATCACCTGTCCCTTGAGGACTCAAGTCAGGTTAAATGAGCACAACAAAAAATGAATAAATAAAGTGACACTGGCTTACTCTGTACGATTGCAGCAAATCCAGGAAAATATTCAGTTTTTCCACAACATCATCCTCTTCCCGTCTGCCCTGAGGATATAAGCAAAACAACATCTTTTACCCAGTGCCAGTTTTGGACAAGCACAGCAGAGCAGGTGGTGGGGATGAAGGACTCAAGGCTGTACCTGCTGAGCCGCTTTGTCAGATAGCACAGCAAACTCCACAGATAGACTCTTCAAAGACTGACGCAGGGTCCCCCAGGTGCTTGGTGAAGAGGCCAAGGAGGGAAGAGACGAAGCATCTGAGCCCAGAGTACTGTCGAAAACAGCACTATTACAGAGCCAGAATGTGCCATAGTGGCATTTTAGCTGCCAAACTCATTTCAAACTAACAACCATGAAGAGACAACAACGCAGAGGATTTGGAATCCTATTAACATTTGTTTGCTCAGTCCAAAACCTCTGGATACTGAAGAAAGACTTTAACTTTATACCCATAATAATGAAATACCTGAGCTCTCTGCCAAACATGAGGAGATCAGCTGCATTCTCCTTAGAGCGCTCCGCCATTTTCTCAGCCCTGTCCCGCAGCTTCTGGAAGCTGTTGTGGATATTTCTAATCAGCTCTCTGCTTGTCGAGAACTGAGCCTGAATGTCAGTGGGGAGATGTTCCTACGAAACAGATCCAACCATTTTAAATACAGGTGATTGTTTGGGACGGAAAGTATGTTCATTTTCCATTGTACATATGTGACAAGTGACAAACCTTTGCCTGGGTTGCGATTCTGTTGGTCATGAACTCATCGCCCATTTTCTTGTAAGTGTCACGCAGCTTAGTCTGAACATCCTGTTTGGGAAGACGGGTGGGGAGTGTTTGAGTGGAAAAAGACACTTAGTAACAGGATGCTTCTCACTGTCAGTCATCATGATGATAATGCTTATTGTGCAACAGCTGGTGCCACAGCACTAGGGAGCGAGTTGCAAAGATACAACATGATCGAGGCTGGATTATTGTAATGCTCTTCATGTTGGTCTAAATCAAACCATCTCGCGGCTTTCAACTTGTACTAAATGTTCTCTACACCCTTCACTGGCTCCCTGTGTGTTTTACAATCCATTTTAAGATTTTAATGTTTGTTTTCAAGGCCTTAAATAGCCTGGCCCTGGAATATTTGTCCCAGATTTTAACTCTTTGTGAGCACAACAGGTCATTGCAGTCTTCAAAGCAACTGTTTTTTACAAGTCCCAAGGTCAAGGTATAAACTGCGGGGTGTTGCTGCCTCTTGACTCTGGAACAAGTTACCCCCTGATATCCGCACTATTACAGATGTAGCTCTCTTTATATCCAAACTCAAAACATATTTATGACTTTTGATACAAAAGTGGGGTGAAATTTCCCTCGCCTCCTCGTGTTTCTCTGTCACCTTTTCTGATTGTACGGTTTTCTATGTTTTTATTGTATGTTATGTTGTATTATTCTTGGTTCTTGATGTAAAGCACTTTGGATACCTGCTGGTTGTTGTAAAGTGCTATATGAACAAATGTTGATTGATCGATCTACATACGGAGCCACTGAAGGTGAGGAAGGTCTTGACCAGCTCGTCCTCTGAGAAGAATGGATGCCGTGCCACCAAGTTGATGAATCTGCCAAGAGCACGCCTCCTTCCTTCAATGAACTCACGCTCAGAGACAGAGGTCAAGACTGTAGACAGATACAAGAGAGAGCACTTTGACCAGGTGTGTTAAAGTTGAGAGAGTTACGGCTATAAACTATAATAGGGGTAGACTGTTAACATAAACTAGTGTACCAACCATGTTTATGGTCAATTTATATGATGTAGAATCCCTTTTATATAAATACAAACACCAAAAGAGATCCCCACCGATTTTGTCTGTTTACAGGTGTTGGGGAGTTCAACTGCATGTGAAAGAAACATTGTGTAACGCCTTTTGTGGCTGCAGAGGGAGCTGTGCAAAATTTGAGTCAAAGTCAGTTGGCACTAAAGTGAAAATCTGTTGGTGTGGAGTTAGGAGGAAGTGACCTCTTAAGCCTGCTCCTCCTCTCTGCCTGAGGCTAGCGGCCCAAGGCTATACTAGCCGCTACTAGCAGAACACACCTTAACCTCCCACTAAGCTGTCGGTGGTTAAGTTGCAATGCGGGTAATGTAGGCACCAGGTACTGACACTGGGAAAGAATGCATGGAATTGAAAAAAATATATATTATCTCTTAGTCTTTCTGCTGCATCTATCACTTTTTTTTTTTTAAAACCATCACGAGTCCGACAGTGTCACAGGGTGCAATGCTATCATCGGGTTTACTTATCCTCAAAATTCCACTGCACGAATTACTTATTAAAAAAAATTGAGACATTGTCTACTGTGACAAGTAGACAAACGTGTTTTGCAATCAACTGTCTGTGTGTGTATATATAATTATCATTCCAAAAGGTACACTAAAACTAAAATGCTAATTTTACACATCACTAGTTTACTTGTTTTTTCTTCCCAGGCAATAACTGTGATGAATGGCAATGACTGTGTGAAACAACAGTGCCTGCAGGAACAGTTTGTATTCAAATGTAACACTTATTCTTTATTAAACATAAAAAAATGCTCAGCTTGGATATTTACAACTGACCTTTCAGTGAAGCATATACACCCAAATAATCCAAACTATGCTCTTAAAACAATTATGGGTTCAGAAAGAAATGAGAAAATGGAGGAAATACAGAAACAAGCAATGACAATGGTGACTGTGTAGATGTCAGAGTTCAGACAGAGTAACATACCTCCTTTTAACATTCTTTTGGGTGGCAGCGCTGGCACAACTCTGTAGGCAAATCTCTGAAGCAAAACCTCATGGAAGACATCAAAATCACTATAGCGCCGGTAAACTGATATTTTGTAACGCTAAAAAACATGAAGCAAAGAAAGAAAATCATCACAAAATGAACAAGAGTATGCATCTTTAAATTTTCTGTTGGAAACTGAGTTACATGAAGGTAATAACGGAAAGCAAATGTGTACTTTGTCATGTAGGCTGCAAACGATTACTCCAAGAAAAGAAGAAAAAAAAAGACTAACTATTGTAAAAGAGCCCCAGAGTAAATTATGTAATTCACACTTGATTGAGAAGTTAAGTGTGAGAAGAAATTATTCAAAGTAAGGGTAAGACACAAATGAAGAATACTGCACCACATTTCCAGCTTTTCTTGTTGTTGAGGATATTCTAACACAATCATTTACACGCAATGGGATTTATGGGATCCCTTGCCTGGCTGGTGACCTGGTACTCCACATGTTTGAGGAACAAGCCCTTCTTCTCAGGTATGAGCTCCACCTGGACTGTGTCTCTGACCAGCAGTCTGTCCAGCGTCTGGGACATCGTTAGAACATCCTCCTGAGCCGGCTGCATCCTCAATGCGTTAAGGTCCTTCACCTCTCCGAGCTGAGGTTTTGGTAACTCTATCAAGCACACAACAAGCACCAACTTCTAACTGATTAAATCAATAAATCCAGAATGAATTTCTTAACTGTGAGGAATGCTGGCATTCAAACCACTTTTCTCTTTTCAACAGATTACTACGTGTCTCGTTCTATTTGTCTTTAGCTAGCACAGTATTGTGCATGCTCTCTGTTATTTAACCATTTCTGTACATTCCAATAAGGTCATGAACTGAATGTATTGTACTGCAACAAATGCAGAAAACTTGTTCTTGAGCAGATGTGTAAGTGGCATGCAGCTAGCTGCGTTACCGACCACACCTGAAATAACAGAGAGAGCTTTAAATAATCCCAGAAGGATGGGAATGAATCTAACTCAAACCAGCATAATGGCTACCTCTATGAAAACCATGATTTCCCCCCCCCCTTCATCTTGCCACTCTGGGACTAGTGAAGGTATGCAACACTTAAACATAGCGAAGGCTTCTTTCCCAAAATAAATTAAACGTATAGCTGAATAATAGAA